>CM063111.1:12673224-13219322 GCA_031841125.1 Acanthococcus lagerstroemiae | reverse complement strand
ACATGATTCAGAGAATAAATAAAAATAAAAATAATAAAATAAATTATAACAAAAACAAAAATAAGAATACTAAATGCCTGAACATTGAAAGAAACAGAAAGGCTCACAGAACTCGAGCAAGCGTTTCTGAAGTCAAATATCGACATCCTAGGCTTATCCGAGGTAAGAAGGCAAGGGGGAAAAATTATCAATATACAAAATGGTAATGTATTCTACAGTATGGGTAATGATAGGGGCCAAAGGGAAGTAAGGTTTCTTATAAAAACAAAATACAAAAATAAAGTAGAAGAACGAAAAGGGATCACAGACAGGATAGCAACGTTAATAATCGAAATTAATACCTAACTTACACTCCGCTAAGTTGTATACAGGTATACACGCCAACCGGAAGTAAAGCAACTATAAAAAGGGAGTATGCGCGTACGCCATATTGTTTGCAAAAGCGCCCGTCGATGCCGAATTGACTACACGGTACGCAACGCATAGTCGGATTGGGCATCGACGGACACTTTTGCAAACAATATGGCGTATGCGCATACTTGGTTTTTATAGGTGCTCTACCGGAAGCGGAGGATACAAAAATGGAATAATTCTCGGAAAAAATAGAAAACATAATAGATAAGAGTGGTACAAAACAAAGACTTAGTAATACGTATTTGGTGACTGGAATTGGGAAATTAACCTCACATAGGTAGCGCTAGTTTCGTGGTATATGAGGGGGATGATTTCGTGAAATTATCCCCCAGATGTACCTTATCACTGCCTTATCATCTCGTGATCTTCATGCTTATTGGTGATTACCTGCAGGGCAACCAACTTCTGAAACTTACATTTTCTTCCCAATAGTCAAGTCAGTCAAAACAGAAAAGAAGAAGACACGACTGGTAACTTTGGCTGGGGGAAACGCAACGGAGGAGGCTGGAAACTGTTGAGAATTAACAACTTCTTCAAAAAGCAAGAGGGAAATAGATGATCCTAAATAACACCAAATCAAGAACATAATATAACTCTGATGAGTCTATGTGACTGTCAAGGACCGACACTATTTTAACTCAAAAAGAGTGTGTTTTGACGCTGATTTTGTACAATCTAACTTTAATTTCCCTGCAACTCGTAGACGTGTGGAATTCATGTAGGTAAACAATACATATATTATTTGCAGAAATGTAAGTTCAGTTTACTCAATGTTGCATTCATGCTACTAGTATCTCTTTGCCTTCACCAGTCTCAGTTGTGACTGTAACCAAATTTTGGTAGAAAATAGGGCATTTCTTTGTTTCCAGTTTGAAGAAAAATGGGCATCAGACTCATTTATCCCGCTCATACATCATTGTGTATAAACGAGTTGCCCCTCTTAAAATGTGCGTTGTTAAAACTGAGGAGTGATAAAATGATATTACTGCCACTGCTTCACGCGTGCGGGGGGCAGTGCTTCCCTTGCTCCCTGACTCCGGCACCACTGCGCAAGTGTAACACGTTCGATAACACAGCTCAACAAATCTAATTTCGTTGTACGCTCATCACCATAAGAATGCATGTAACTTGAATTCGCTTTTAGAGATTGAGGTCTCTAGTTTTCCTTTATGAACTTGAAACGACTCTATTTTCCATGTATTAGCTGTTTACAAGCTCGTTTTGTACCAATGGTAGACTTCCATAAGAAAAACAGTAATTTGGAAATCAGCTTATTCATCTAACTAGAACGAATAAAGTGCATTAAGTTACATTTCACCATAAACGAGAGAATTCAAGCTTCAATTACACATGTTATATGACTCACTAAAACCTATTTTTAGCAATTACGGAAGCTTTAAATTATACCAACTTTACATGTATTCTTATGGGAACATCAACCTTGATCACCTTTTCAGGAGGTCGACAGTAGCGAACCTGGTCACGGTTGCGCCGCCTATAGGGAATTTCAATATTAATTTTGTGCTTAGAATTTCAGAAGCGTTATGTTGGTTACACTGAGTTATTGTGTTAGGAGGTATGCCCACACGCCAACAGGTGATACTGCGAAGCTCGCTGAAAGACGCTTGTTTTCATCTGTAAAGCTGCGCGCATCTTCAGTGACCTTACTTATGCCGTTATGCCCTACCCAGTAGGTGCAGGGCGTCCATTTTGCGTACTTCAGAATGAACAAACAAAATGAACATCCAGGGAATTTTTGTAGAATCTTTTTGTTCTGCTTGAAATAAATTGAGCCATTTGTGGAAACATTAAACTCGGAATTGAATTCAGCATTCAGAATACTTCTAGAATCATCTATTGATCCTACCGGAGAATTTTTGGCTCTTGAGTTGTGTAATGGAACAGAAATATTAGTTTGAAGGTTTGACTGTTCCGAGTCGGCATTAATAAACTCAGGAATAAATCATAATACGTACTTTGTACGCTTTCTGCACAACGCTGTCAGTTGAATAATAATCGCGCTTGAATTTTCCAGTAACAATCTGGTACCTGTTCGCTTCATTTTTCTCTTGTGTTGCGGTATTGAAAAAACAGTGGGCAGCTGGAAAACATATGATGTTTCCTTATATTTATTTAGAAATATTACTCCTACTGAGTACGAACAAAACATAGGATTGGCCCTGTTCTGGACTCTGAATACAATCTTCTTATTCCATGTATGATTTTAAAGCCCGCCACTTGTGTCTCCGTGTCCATTTTCGGGTAATATCTCTATTTCTGACGTTATATTGGGTACGTGTATTATGAATGAAATATCACCTGAGATAACGAGAGTTGGGGACACAATGGTGCCACCACAGATCTGTGCAACGCTTCTCATATCATATACTGCGACATGCCATGGTGAGTCAACAAGCAAGGCATATGTTTCATTATATGTTAATGAAGTAGTTCGGAATTGTTCACCGCAATCTGTAATTTAAGCGGCACAGTACAACATTGTTAGTACAACTATGCGGGAAATATGGGCCTGGAGAGCCAGGAATATCTTTCATAAGACAGTGATAATACAACAATCAAATTATGAAAATCCTACCAGGAAGTACTGAACATATGATGCATCTCGCATCTAACTAGCCGTTTTGGCTAATGTGGACTTGGGCCCAGTAGGTTGGTGTTTTTTAATTTTCTCGATGACCTCCCCCTTTTTTAGTTTTAATGAAATGCAAAAGAATTTCGAGAATTTTCAGCTGGTTCGGTAGCGATTGGATGAGGGGATCACGTGCCTCATCATATTTTCTCTCTTTCTTATATAGAGAAATACCTTAAGGTTTAACAATTTTAACCTTAAAAAATTTCTTGGCCTTCAATTCTGATGAAAATTTGTTTTCGTACATTGAAACGAGCTATAAGAGGCTGTTCACCTGAGGGGCTGGTTCCAGAAGGGCAGGAGGAAGGGTAAAAAATAAAATTCTATATAGAGGTTGGTTTGTTAGTTTTTGAGGTTGCTGAATTCGATTCGAGGGTAGTTTTTCCACCTGTCTCACAGGATAGGCCAACAAACGGTATGAAGATGAGCATTAGGTTTTATTCAATTTTTGCGATTGTACTCCATTGGTCAGTTTTCAAAGTCACTAAACTTAGTTCTGGGAGTGATTTTTACATCCAATCATCAGGTGCCACTAGAGTGGAGTCAAAACCAAACAAAAATTTTCCGTGACGGAATTTTATTTAGGTACTTACCACTTTCAAAAAAGAAATCAACATCAATGAGCACATGGCTAGAAGGAAATCACACCCTTAAGGGGAGTAATTAATCGCCCAGTAAAAATAAAAAAGTAACAGTATTATCTTAAGTATTTAAAAACTGTCTTTGGAAATTTGTATTAACAACACGGCGTGTCGGGGGGGGGGGGAATTAATCGGCTGCAACAACACGACTGCAGATTGCAGTCGCGTAGCAAAAATCAGGGAATAAATGGCTGGAAGAATGTCGAGGGGGAGCGTAACGTTTGGTACAAACACGGTTTTCGCTCAAGTATACTCAGTAAAATGATGTCATAGTAACAGGAGTATATCATACTCTAATGGAGGCTACAGACTGCAGCCGCGCAGCAAAGATCAAGATCAATGAGCAGATTGCTAGATAGAATACGCATAACTGAACTGAACTAGAATCAAGTTCTGTGTCGGTCGGAAATAGGATGAAAAGCCAGCCAATAAACATATCCTCGAAAATTTATAAGGATTTTAGAAGAAATGTACAAGGGAGCAACAGCTAAAATCAAATTAGACAAAGTGGGACCAAAGTTTGCATTAACAAATGGGGTACAACCGGGCGCCGTCTGTCACCAGATCTATTCAACAGCGTGATTGAAGAGATTTTATAGGAAATGGGATGGAAGGAAAAAGGAATTAGAATAGACGGAGTATGGCTAAATAACCTACGCTTCGCAGATGATGTGGCGCTAATATCTCAAAATTTAGGACAGTTGAAAGAAATGTAAAACGAACTCGAAACAACCAGTAGGAAAGCAGGACTGAAACTAAACTTTAATAAAACACAATTTTGTCAAATGAGGAGATGGCAAACATTCGGACCAAAGGGGAAGAAATCAAAAGGGTTAACGAAGTGGTGTACTTGGGTCAAAAGAGAACATTCGAGAATAGAATAGACAAAGAATTAAACAGAAGAATGTCACAAGCGTGGGAGGGTTATTGGGCGCTAAAAACAATTTACACAAACCAAATCCCATTGCCAATAAAACGAAAACTTTAGAAAGCTGCACATACCCGGTTCTAACCTACGGAGCCCAAACTTGGGCTCTAACAGTTGCACAAACAAATAAACTACACGGAGTACAACTGGCAGTGGAACGTAATATGTTAGGAACGAGGCAAAGGGACCAAATTAAGAACACCAGGATAAGATCCTTAGAAAATACAAAAGATAGGAGTATACGATATGGGGTAAAAAGACTCAAAATGAAATACGCAGGGCACATAATACGGTCTGAGGAGCACAGCTGGGAGAGTCGCTTGCTGGAATGGATACCTCAGGAATACAGACGCAAGAAAGACAGACCCCCTACCAGATGGCGGGACGAAATAGATAAGTTACAGTGGGATTGCATGGGGGAGGGACGCTCGGCTAAGAGGTCACTGGATTCGGGTCAGGGAGGCTTTTGCCCAATGCTGGGCACAATTAACTGATTAAGCGACAGTAATTAATTGTAAGTACATTTAATGTAAAAGTCTAAATAAAGCTCATATTATATGTGTATTATATTATATTGAATCCAGTGACTTTGAAAATCTGTAAGAAAATACTATCTCGAAAAAATGAACAATATTTAGTGATTGGTGGCACCCTTAAGAGTCGGATATAAAAATGATTCTTAAAATCTAGTTCAGAAATCTTTCAAGCCTGCTAATCAACCGCATCTCCAATGTATTTCTTTGACCCTCCTCTTTTCTGAAGTCACGGCCATTAACCAGCTTGTAAAGTTAAACGATTTTAAAATTGATCAGAATCACATATGTTACTAAAATCCATGAGGAAAAATTTTTCATTACAACTGAACGCTAAGAAAAAATTTTATTAGTAAACATATCAAACTTCATGCATTTCCTCATAAGGTGGGAAGGAAGCTGGTGGCAGTTGTTCCCCTTACCCGTGCCTTATCCAATCGAATTGAAATTTTTATGGGGATTTTCTGGTATTTTATTGAAACCTATCAAGGGGGAGGGGTGTGCTGCGGAAATTCCGATGTTCAACAATGACTAGGGTTACCAACTGACTTTTTCAAAAACGCAAAGTACTCTTTTGAAAATAGCAAATTTTTTAATGAAACTGCAAGACCCAGTTGGTTGTCCCAATTTTCGTCAACATCCTGTTGATTAGATTTGCAGACGTGCGTTTTTGAGAGACCGAAAACCGAAAACTTGAAAAAATGTGCTCACACATAATTATTACAACTGATTTTTTAAAACGATTCATGATTTATAAGAGAATTTCATTATTGAAAAGAAAAAATTGAAATCCGCAAATAATCGCTAGTGCTTATTAAAAACATAATATGCAAATTGCAAATCCAACATGCAAAATGCAATAAATGTATTTTCGCGAACGCAAATAGTTGATAACACTAACAATAAAGTTAATGCCAAAACAGAAAAACTAAACATTTTTCATACGAATAGAACCTACCATTTCGCAACTCTCCAGGAATAAAATCTGCCTTTGAAATATGTGTTCCAAAAAGTTAATTTTGAAGATCCGTATTACCTCTTTTCCGCTAGTGGTGGGGTATGACAGTCAATGGCAATGTCCTTAATAATCATCCTATTTGAAAATTTAACAAATCCGTCCGTAGTTTAGTTGTTTTTTTTTTTTTTTTTTTTTTTTTTTTGTAGAAATTGGAATTAGTAGACCAGTCTGATATGATAAAGTATCAAACATGTAACCGTAATCGTAATTAGTGACCTAGAGTATAAGGGGATTAGGGGCGGGGGCTGAGAACCATCAAAATAATGCTCAAAATACTTTCTCACTTTTTTAGAGGGGGAAGGAGCTTCAAATGGAGGAAGAAGCTGATCCCGCCCCAAACTCTCTTCTCGATTAGCACATGTGGATGTAGTATTCCTACCGAAACCAAAAGTGAACATCGGAATTTTTTCTATAAGCCGTTTGCTTCGGCGGCTTGTTGTTGGCGAGTAGACGAATAAATATAGAAATGTGTACGAAAACTTACGCTTGATGCTTGAGCTAACTTCGAGCAGCGAGTATAAAATACTTGAATGAAACAACAAATACAAAATTTTGAATCTGCAGGATATGCTATACATTTTCACGAATGAGTGAATGATGCGCGGAGAATCAACTATTGAGAAAACAACTGTTAAATAACTGAAAGTTCGAACTTCGCCACGATTTCTTATAAAATTAGAATGTATCAATTTCAGTGAGGTGGAGGGACAACAAATGTCTTCAAAGGTCACTTTCACAAAAATTTTTATCAAAGAACACGCATACGTAAGAAATGAGAGCGTGTTTGGTTTTTCCCAGACTTATTTTCTGGAAACTGGTTGCATCATAATGTATATTTAGACATATGATGGTACTGTTATTTTCTGTGCTCTCGCAACGTTAATTCACAAATTTTTTCTACCGAAATTATGAATACTTCACCGCATAACATGTAGGTAGATGCAAGCCGGCGCCATGGGCGCGAACGTTAGCAAATTTTTAATTGTCCCTCAGTAGTCTACAAATCCGTTCAAGTATTTGTTAGTTTGTAGATCATTCACAATGATATCTTCATAAATGAATGAATTGGAATCATTCAAGTACGTTTCTATAATAAATTATTTTTGCTAATTTGGCATATATGGTATCAAATTTCTGATCTAGTCTCCAACTTGAGCTCCAATATTCCAAATTTCATGATAATCACAATTTTTACGCATGTCATCTTTACGAACGTTGTTGCGGAGCTTGAGTGAAGAGGAATTACAATATTGTTGGGGACAATACGAGATCTCTTATCCTGAATCGCATAAAGGAATACAAAACAAGACAAGAAAAAGAAAATTAACTTTTTTTTGTCTTCTCTCGACTGGAGATGTACAGAAAAATGGTACCCAGTAGGTATGAGTAATAGTAGAGGGCAGTTGTGGAAACCACAGAAAAAAGAATGGTCGGGATCGGTTCAACAGGGTCTTCATGAAAACAATTTTAGTGCAAATTATACAAGAAAATTTTCACATTTTTTCAATTTCCCGTGAAACTTGCCCTCTTAAGCTACTGTTTTTTTTATTTACGATAGGTCATTAGCAATTTTCTTGTACCTGGATTAGAAATGCTCAAAATGGAGTTCAAGATATCCCCGTTAAGAATTATTACTTTTAACACAGATATGCACAGACCTTATGATGATAATAACCGTCTTCTTCAGCTACTTTACCACTTCACAGAGTTATATCGTTTATGGGGCTTATTCACCTCCCTCCTTTCATCTATTTACCCCAGATTTGAAATTGAAGCCCATGCAATGAGGGGGTGGGGTTCTAGTATTTTGTAAAGTTCAATGTGGGTATCCAATACATAACTGGTTCTAAAGCCCATTAACGTTTTCATTTTCGTTTCCACCGGCGCGAATTTTTGAATAATGTGGTGACGCCTTCTACGCGTTGAATTATGCAATACAACATACACAAATTAACGTTTTCAAAATCGCTCATTTTTCTAGGGCACACTAATAAAATGCGAAAATCTTCGGATTGGGGGCAGCTAGAGCGCAACGGTTTGACATTTTGGTGAGGGGAGATCATTTAGCGACAGGTCTGGTAGTTCACTGAACAGGCACCTTTTCCTCAAGAGGTACTGGAGGTAGAACGAAACGGAGAGAATTTTGCTTCCTGCAAGAGACGTGCTTACTTTTCTGACCTTTCATTAAGTCCATGTTGTCAGAAATGACCTCCTCTCTCGAAAAATTCAAACCGTTTCACTCTAGCTGTCTCTAGTCCAAAGATTTTTGCATTTTACCGGTTCCCCTTGAAAAATGAACTTTAAGAAATCAAATAAAGAGAGAATGTAAGAAGGCAAAAGGGAAGTGGGTTAATCAGAATTGTGAGGAAACTGAGAAGCAAATGAAAGCAAGAAAAACCGATCCGGCTTATAATAAAGTAAAAAGATATTTTGGAGCGAGAACAAATAATTTAACGTATGAAAAAGGAAAATTATTAGACTCTAAAAAAGACAACATAAAACGATGGGTGAGATAAGTGGAAACACTGTGTAAGAATGGAGCAGGTATGAGTAACTGTATGTAAAGAGAAGACAGTGTGGAGGATGAAGAAAGAGGAGATCCTATTTTGAGATCGGAATTTGCTAAATCTCTGAAAAAAATGAAAGCAGGTAAAGCCGAAGGAGTGGATGAAATTGATCGTGAGTTATTGAAGAATGCAGGAAAAGTACTTTTAGAAAAATTATATGAATTAACTTGCAGAATGTATGAGGAAGGAGAAATGCCAATAGATTTCTAATTATGATCCCTAAAAAAGCAAGAGCAAGCAAATGTGATTATCGTACTGTAAGATTACTTTGACATGTATCCATTGGTGCAAATAGTGGGGGGCTAGCCCCCTAAACTTCTAAATAGCCCCCCTCCCCAAACACTGCGATATTACCAAAGAAAATGAGGCGGAGGGGTGATGTCGCTTCATAATACGGGGGCTTAAGCCCCCCTAGTTCTGAGCCCTATTTGCGTTTCTGCATGTATCAAAAATTCTAACATGGATAATGAATGAGGGAGTACAAAATAAAATTGAAGAAAGGATGGGAGAAGATCAGTTTGGATTCAGACAAGGTAGAGGAACTAGGGAAGCAACTTTATGTTTGAGGCTTTTATTAGAAAAAAGACCTGGAGTGGCTTGCAGTAAGCGAGTTGATAAGTAAATGTAGAAATGTGTACTTACAGTCGACGCTTGAACTAACTTCGAGTAACGAGCATAAAATACTTGAATACAATATTAAATACAAAAATTTTAATTTACAGGATGTGCTATACATTTTCAGGAACGAATGAATTACGCACGCATAGGAACTTCTACTGAGAAATACCTGAAAGTTCGAACTTCGCCACGATTTCTTATTTCCCAAATTCTCTTTCATTATAGCTGTTTTATAATCGATAGATAACAAATGCGATTTCAGAGAGGTGGAGGGATAAGAAATGGTTTCGAAGGTCAACGTTTTATTTGCACTTTTATCGGACAACAAGCACGTAAAAGATTTGGGAAAGTCCCCACTAATTCAACTCAAAATTCCCAACTATCAAAGCAAGAGAAATAAGAAAAAAAAACTTTCGACTTAAATAGTAAATTTTCCTAACTGCTGAGTAAAAAATTCCTACAGGGGGGGGGGCTATCTGTACGTCTCTGATTGAGGTTCACAAACCGCAAAAATTTGGCAAATTGATAAGACAATATGAAAACATTATTTTGAATTTTTCACACTTGTTCATGTACACCACAAGCTGTTCTGTGTAAAATTTTCGGCTTAATAAAAATGGACGTACGTCACTTTCCGTTATATCGAAAATTCAATCACTGGCGGATAAAATAAGATGTACTAGCAGTAGACGATAATTTATCGCATGGTAATGTAGCTAGACGTGATAATAAAATGCAGTGACCCTGTCTGAACGTACAAGGCTTCAGATTTAATTATATATCTCTATGTTGTAAATTTCAAAGGCATTTCTGTCGCCGACAAATGTAGGTAGGGTTTAATGAAAGGGCCTTCCGAGGTGTTGGTGGTAGGGTAACTAATTCACAAAATTTGTGAAAAATCTGAGGACCAGAAGTAGGACGATTTGATATAAAATCACTAGGACGAAGTCGGGAATGTATCAAACATCATCTGATAGGATGTTCGGGTACAACGAGGCAGAAAACCAACAATTTCGATAGGTTTTTCGATATTGTGTCTTGACAAAGAGAAATGTTGAGCTGGTTGGCTGAGTGGATAGCGCGCTGATCTCGGAATCTGGAGGTTCCGGGTTCGAGCCCACGTAGCAACTCGCTACATTTCGACCTAGGCCGGTTTTTCGGCAAGAAGAAAAGAGGACTAAGACAGTCCTAACAGCCTCCCCGGCGTCTCTGAAAAGGGCGGATTCCAGGGCTCGGGTTGAGATTACAATTAGAAAAGAGACTTGCTTTCTTCCTCTCCCCTCCCAACCACGTTAATTCGGATCATATTTCAAATAGAAATGAAGCATAATTAAAAAAAGGAAAAAAGTGTATCGTCAAATTTTTGAATTGCCCCATCCCCACTCCCGATTCACTTCCGGCGCTTTATCTGATCAAGGGACTACCCCTCAACAGTATTCCGCCGTAGAATCTTCACTTGCCAAAATTGTTTCTGTTTTTTTTTTTCAAATGGCTCTGATTTGCCTGGACATTTTGTTTCGGGGAGGATGGCGGGCACTATGTGAAAATACCCCCTCGGCGAAAATTCGATGCAGTCAAGTCCTTAGCGCCGGCCTCGACTACACGGAAATTAGCGGCTTAGTCGAGAGCCCTCGGCTGACTGGCGCTGTACGCGAAAAGCCACTCGAATATCGTTTGGGTACTCGCTGCTGAACGAGAGCACACAATGGGCTATTGATTGTTGTACTTACTCACCAGCCGTGTATCTCTATAGTCTCTCTGCTACCTACACTACTTCTGTGCTGCGAGCAAAAGGGGAGCATTTATCAAGATCCACCTTTGCAAACGCGGGACTAAATAAAAATAAATAAAGACGAAGGAAGCATCGAAGCGGGAAAAAGTCTCTTTAACCTTTCTCCCTGTTTTTTAGTCTCTGCTTTCAATGATTTTTGCTACGTTGAGCAAGTTTCGGGGTTGTCGTTCTCAAAAAGGTTGACGCTTTCGTCAAGATTTATGTATGATGGCGGGCGCACTTCGATATGAACTCAGAAAGTGTCGAAAGAGATTGATCGAGTTTGAAAACTCGACGAATCGGATTTTAATGGTGCCGATTCGGGATGAAGTCGCTGTCACCGAATGCTTGTGAAAATGATAACGATATTTGACAGACAACGAACTACTGCCCAAGTGCACGGCGTGTTTGATCTTAATTTGTCGCCCAATCAGCGAGTCGATGAGACAAGGCCGTTCGAATCGGCCTCGTTGTCTTAATTTTGACTACGCGAAAAAGGGTTGCCGTTGCCCAGCAGCTTCACAGCCAGAAAGGTCGGGCAAGATGAAAAATTTGCATATGAAAGGGCGAGCTGCGAGTTCCCTTTCGATCCCCTTTCTCGTACACTTCAACGCGGCTTTAGCGAAGTTATAATATAAATGCGAGTTTAATTAAACCGAATTGCTGCGCGCTATTTCGAGCTGCCAAAAATTAAAAAACTGAAAGCTTGTCGAGCAGTTGATGAAAACAATACTAAATAACGACGTGTTTTCTGGTATCTGCCCCCGAAATAACCAAAAAGGGGATTTAAAAGTGAAGCTTCACTTTGCCACGCAGATGCAGGAAAACGCGGTTTTTTCAACGTTTCTTCGATCTTACCGATTTTTGCGAACAGAAGGGATGAAAATCATCCCGGGATCTCGGTTTCTCTACATCGCCATCTATCTTTTTGCGGGTGACCCTCTCATCTCCAATGTATATTTTTGGTGTAAATCGTCCTTCCTGGCTAGTTTCTGACGTATTTTTCTTATAAAACGAAAATCACCGCTCAGAGACAGAACTGCACATGCTGAATAATTTTACGTACACACATTGTACCTATGGCACACGTAACAGAAAGCCATTGCTTCCCTGGAAGCTTTTCGATTCACTGATGCCTGTCACCGCGCTCTCAGTAGGTTACAGCCAGGCTTGGTACCAACTTTCAAATGTATCGATATCCGTTGAATATACTGTGACGAAGAACGCTCCCGAACATTCGAGATAAGCGAAGAAAGATCGACACGTTTCGAGCAGCAAATTAGAAGTTCGATAACGAGAGCGATGAGGAGTTTCACCGATAACGCCGGGATACATAAAGGCCGGATAGTCTATAGTTTTATATGCGATAAACTGTGCATTTTCAAAGCAATCTAGCTACTGTTTTCGTGCGTTTGTATTAGTGTGACATTAAAAGTTCTTAGTACGTGTTTTTGTGCGTTTTTTGGTGCGAATCACGTTACATTGGTGTCAGAAGTGGGATTTGACAGTGCGCGTCGTGAAGATCTTGTTCGGACATTTGTTTGGACATTCGTTCTGCAGATATGGCGTTTTGCGTTAGAGAAGTGAGCGTCATCAAAACCTACCATCCATGATGACTCCAAAAAAGTTGTTCAAACTTTCGCAGAAAGAGCTTTGGGAGGCATTGAAGAACCGTGACCTATCACCATCGGGTTTGAAAGTGGAACTGGTCCGGCGGCTGGAAACCTTCCGGAGAGGTGAAGGTAAGAACCTGGAGAATTTTGTCTTCAATGTGGAATTAAAACCAGAAGATGAAGGGCCGACAACGGCTGCTACTCTCCAATGCATTATGAATATGCTGAGCGAACAATCAAAGAAAATGGAAGACCAGTCGAAGAAGATGAATGATGTGAAGATGGATCAGGCCCAACTGAGGACTGAACAGCTCAAGAAGAAAGATCTCACGAACCTCAAATAAGACATCTTTAAGGACGTCAATGAGAAGGTCGAGCCATTGGCCAAGCAAATGGAAGACCACAATAATAGAATGGCCAAACTAGAAAAAGAGCCGGAGGAACTCTGGACTGGCATATTACATCAGTGGCAGTACCTCCAGATAACCAGCAGCCTACCCAGATGGATTCAGCCGCCAGTCAGACAGTCAGCCACGCCAACTTGTTTCAACTTCAAGTGATAGTGGCTCTGCTAAAGTAAAACCACCAACGTTTGATGGTCAGCATTGCTGGGAGACCTACCTCGTCCAGTTTGAGGCAGCGGCTACCAGTAATGGCTGGGACAAAGCGACAAAGGCTACAGCATTGGTCATCAACCTGCGAGGAGCCGCAATAGACATACTGAAGACAGTTCCATCCAAGAACCAGATGAATTTCCAGAAGTAGGTGGAAGCCCTGGAACGCCAATATGGGCCAGTCCATATGAAACAGATGCGGAAACGGGATCTGAAAGTCCAGCCACAGAGGCGGGGAGAATCGCTTCAAGCCTTTGAAGCAGAAATGGTTCGCCTTATCAACACCACCAACCCAACGTCCTTGGAAGAATTCAGAGAGGAAACTGCGGCTTGGGCCTTTATTGATGGAATTGAGGACGAGCATATTCAGATGTTGATGAGAGTTGGCAACCACCAAAACTCTAGGTCTGCTTTGGCACAATCCCTGGAGCTGGAAGCTGCATGGGAAAGCTCCAGAAAGAAAGCCACTGTTCGACAAGCCCAGGCCTATAAAACGGAAGAGGAACTGGCAGGCTTGAAGAAAGTTGTGGAAGCAGTAGTGGAGCAAGTGATGGAGACAAAGAAGCGACCAAACACCAAACGTTCGCGCCAGACTGGGAAACCACGATGCTTCCAGTGCGGTGAACTGGGGCATATTTGTGTTGACTGCCCCCAGAACAAGAAGACCACCAAACCGAAACAGTTAAACTGGGAGGCCGGGGTGCTGGGGGCCGAACGTCTCCGGTAGTTTCCCAACTGGCCCACACAATCATCGCTGTCAAGAGAACATTATAACGTGATGCCTCAAGCAACTATGTGAAAGGAAAGCTGGGCCGGAAGACTATACTCTTCTGTGTAGACGCTAGAGCATCGTACTCGATCCTCCAACGCGAGTAGGTTCCAGCTGAAGAGGTGGACCAGGAGAAGCAGTATGTCCTGCGAACGGCCACTAGGGAAACAGTACCAGTAGATTGGACAGTCCGCCTCCGAGTCAGGCTGATGGGAGCCTTCCTTGAGCAAGAGTTCCTAGTGGCCGACAGAGAAGATGCTGCAACCATCGACTGGGATATAATGGTGTAGCATGGGCTGATCATCGACCCTGAACAGCAGACTCTGAAGTATTGAGATTGGGTTGTAAAGTTCGAGAAGGTTGCCCACTGTGGACCCAGACAGTTGTATCAAACCAAAGCCAGAAGGAAACCGCCGAAGGGACGGGCCATTCTTTTCTTTAATCGGACCTTTCCCCCTTTTCGGGCTTCCGAGAGACCTACAATATCCCTTTGAATAGAGCTCGTCCAATTCCCACAATCTATCTTCTCCACCCAAGCCCCTCCAGTTGTAGTAAAGGATATTCAACTTACGTGTGTGGGATTGGATGACATAAGCATTTTTTGAGGATTGTCTGCGTTACGACCCCACGAATGCTGAGTTCAGGTTCAGGCTGGAGCACATTTTAATTATTTTCTGTGGGAGAGGCAGTTGCCTTACAGCTCTCCCCGAGTATGCACCCGTTCCGTACAAATGTTTAGGATTCCTTCGTAGACTCTTTGAGATTCTAACATGCTTATTGAGATTCGGCGAGACTTCGCTCATTTTCGCGCATTTTCAAGTTCAGTCTTGCTCTCTGGGAGGGGTAGTTATCCCATTGTTTCCTCGTGCACCGGCGTAGGAACGGGGGTGTTGAAGCCCCCTCCTCAACACTGTCAAAACGAGCATTTCAGAATGTATTTTAGCGCATTCATTACAGCAATAAGATGCCGGGATATGTATTGTGGCGACGAACCCCCCTCCCACAACTGAGGCCTCTCTACGCTAATGCCCCGTGTATAAGCGCCTGTCCTCTCATTCTGACGCCGTACAACTACATCATTTCTTTTCTATATTCTGAAACACGATCAACCTTACTGGCCCTTCCTTGCCCTGTTCTGTGACGCCCGCCTCCGAATCTGGAGTTCGGCGTCTACCATAAAATGTGTGCCCCATTCAGCCTCGAACTTTCCGGTCGGTGGAATTTTCAACAACGACTTTGATATCGCCGCGATCTACACGTTATACTAAATACTCGATGCGAACGGTATCGGCACAACGTGCCCCCGCCGTCCCCGTCGCCGCCCGACCACCGATGTCGAAACCGGAAAATGTTTCGTTTTTACGGAAAAGTTGAAATTTATGTGTATTCCTGATTCCTTTTAATTCCCACAGTGGCAATAACTTCGCGCCCCAGAGATTGTAAAAATACAGCGAACTTACTGCTCCAACTTTTACGACTGCTAATGTCTCCTGGTGCGCGCGCGTGTGTGCACTTTTCGGTAAAAATTTTTCGTTAATTTACGCGAACTCGACTGTCCGATTGCGCGAAATGGATATTTAGTTAGTTTCGTTAGAAAAAAAAAAAGACCATATTTATTTTTCCGTTTCACTCTGGCGAAGGTTCCTTTTTGTCGATGTTTGAAACTTTCGAGGCGCCCCCCCCCCGCCCGGTTCACTCGCGTAACGTTTGACATTTCATCGACGTTGTAAATAACGTCGAGCGAGCGACTCCGGTTGTGTATTTTGTAATTTACGCATCGCAGACTCTGAAGCTCGTTTCAAATGTCGTGTTTCAGGCGAAAATACGTAAAATGGTAGAGGAAAATCGACAAATATCTTCCCGCATCGAGGGAGACGTTCATCCGCACGACGAAATCGTGTCGCTGCGCGACGAGCTGAACGACACGAACCGCCGCATGGAGCACCTCAACCTCAAGCCGGCCAACGAGCCGAAGACCTCGTCCAGCACCATGTCCTCCGTCAACCAAGAGAACTCGAGCTCGTCCAAGAGCAGCAAGAGCTCGAAGAACTTCGACGACGTGTCGCCGGTCTCCTCGCACAAGTTCATCAACACCAGCAGCCACCGCAAGTTCAACGCCTACATGCGGGACAACTCGTCCAGCAGCAGTAACGGCGGCGGGCAGTGCCTCGATGGAAAGGACAGCGGTCTGGTCGTCGACGATACGAATTACGTTAACCGCCGGAAGTCGAAGAAGTCGAAAAGCAAACACTCGAGACGAAGGACTGACATGGATTTCCACGATGACGTGGAGCCACCCTCGCCCACACCCGGCCTAGTTCGAGAAACGATTTCGGTAAGTCGAACGTTGAAAGTCTATCGGTAATGTAGCCTTTTCCGTCCTTCCTATGTACCCGAGGATCTTAAGTAGATCTACCTCCGAGTCTCGAAGAATGAACGTCATGGTCCGGATCCTCGTGACGAAACTCAGAATGGGGTACCTTACTTTTTTTAAAGGAAAGATGTCGGTGGACACATCTGTTGTGAGTCCCATGGAATGTTTTCAGAATTGTTGTCACCACCAAGGAGCACGTGGTATCCCACGTAAGTACCCATCCCTTCATAGTGCAGTCTCAAAATTATTGTACGCTAAAAATGGTATCTTGTAATTTTTTTGTATCCGCCTTAGAAATACCAAAAACAAAGGGTACAAAATATAAGTTCATATAATACTTTAACACTGGCATTTTGGGCCGGATATCTTTTTGGGGATTTTTATGAATCCGCCCTGTAGTCAGAGACCAGGATTGGCTCCGTAAGTGAGAGTGGGTAGCACACATTGCCCTAGTATTTTGACTTTCGTTCTTCATGGTAGTTTACCTTTGAGAAGTTTCCTATGAGCCCAAAAGTTCTTCCACGCTTCAGCAGTTCTCGCCCCTAGCTCCAATTTTCCCCTGTCTTCGAAAGCGATCATCTAACCCAAGTAATTATAATCCTTGAAAATTTCTGTATCTTCCCCTCTTACCTGAAACCCTTCACACCCTAGGTAAGTCACTTAGTCTTAGAGATATTCATTGTCAGCCCCACTCTCTCGCTTTTGATACTGAGCTCCTCCGCGATAGTCTTTAGCTCTTCCAAATTATTGCTCTTTAATACTATAGCATCGGCAAAGCGTAGGTTACTCAACCATTGACCCAAATCCGCCTGGAGAGGGGAGGGTTCTTTTTTCCCCGGACCCGGGTTTTTGGGGTGAGCCCGCATAGTCATAGAAATTATAATTATCAAATAGAAAATATGCCTTTTTACTAACAAATAATTTCAGTGTAGGCCCGCAGATTTTCCCCCCGAGCCCAGTTTGACTCTTGGCGGCCCTGCATTGACCATTTATTTTCACTCCTTTCCCCTCCCATTTCAATTTTTTGAAAACTTCCTCCAGGACTGCATTGAACAGGTTTGAGAAGATGGATTCCCTGTTTTTCCCCATTCTCAAGACTTCCCCAAACCTGTCTAATCTACATACGCTTTTGTTTCCCCATACCATCTTCTGAGTACTCTTATAATATCGTTGCTCACCCCCTGCTTTTAGACAACGCCTCCCACACCGCCCAATGATAAACCGAATCAAATGCCGTCTATCTGACAGTAATTTATAAAACTCCTCCTTCTCTTCTATATCGGCAATATTTGTGAGCATAAACTTGGATGACACTCAGAATCAAGTCTTTTTCTAACGTTAGTTTCAATACGCGTATCCGAAATGTATTTGATTTCCGTGATTTTTTCAGTCCGTTTCTGGTGAACATAGAAGCCTGTCCCTCTATATCCTTTTTTTGTACTTCCAAAAAATAAATGGTTCCCGTTTTTGCGTTTTACCATTTTTTTGCCAAATTTTCTTGTTTCCGCTAAACCTATTGGATGGTGTGGAGGGACATATGGCGATGCACGCATGCCAAAGTGGCCCCTAGGACACGCACCCCCGGTCCCAGAAACTACCCTTTCGAGTATCGCATCAGTGACTGGAGGGACGCATTGAGGCCGGTCCAAGCTACCATTTCTCCTTCCCGCAACGGTGCGCGCGTCCTACCAGGGCCACCATGTTGAAGTCCGCACTCTCTGAGTGCTCGCCTGAAATTCAGGTCCCCCACTGCCGGATGTGCTGCCTCTCTTCACTCACCCCTCACCTCCTCGTCTTGGTCCATGTGTTGACGCAGGCAGGTGGTGACAACGGGTGAGCCCTGCCGGTGGGTCCGCAACGCAGTTGCAGCAGTTTCCTAGGATGTTACAGAGTTCTCCTCTTGTTCAATTGTGTGGGCCGAGCTTGGTATGTTGCCGGCCACCACACCCTCTGCATCTTCTTGTTCATGATGGCCGAGACAAAGGCCAACACCCGGTTCCAACTGCTTCCGTTCTTCATCATCTCTAGAACTAGGGTATCCAGCACGAGACGGCTGATCACGCCGCTGTTGTTGTTTTATTCTGCTTTGCTTCTTCCATCGTTGCTTGGATTGATCACTGTTGTGGCCGTCCCGCGCCTCTCTTGCTCCCAGGCCTCACACTTGAACAGGGTGTGCCAAGGTGTGTCCTCCACCCCTTGATCACAGTGCGCGCACATGGGGCTTGGTGCTATCAACATCCATGCAGGTACGTGCCGAAGCACCCATGGCCGCTCAGTACTTGGGTAAGGTTGAAGTTCAGCTCTCTGTGCAATCTTCCTACCCATCTGTCAAGGTCGCGTATCAGCGCTTGGGTCCACTCGCCCTTGGTCAAATGGGTGAGTGCGTCCTTCCACTTCCAAAACGTGTCCTGCTGGATGACTTGCTTGACCCAAAGTGCCTTCTGTTTTGTCTTTGCTTTCTTTTTCGCACCATATACTGCCGCAAGTTCGCTAACATTGATTTTGATCAGCGGTATATGCGCTAACACGCCTACTACATCCAAAGAAACAGTGCAGTACGCACTGACACACCTCATTGCGACTTTTTGCTGGATCTTCTCCATCTCCTCTCTCCTATATGGTATATCAATGGTGTTGGCGAATACTGGCGCCCCATATAGGAGGACTGACATGATGCCGTTCACGTACATCCTTCTTTGCTGCTCTCTCAGCCCCCTAGGTTCGACATCAGACGGGACAGCTGTCTGGCTACTTCAATCCGCCTTGTCAGCGGCCCGTCAAAAGTGCTATTGGAAATGCAACTTCCCGTCAACCCGCAGCCCCAGGTACTTTAGGGCTGTACAGAGCCCAATCTCCACACCTTTTAGGACAAAGGTGGGTGGGCTTGTCATAAACAAAACTGCTTCTGTCTTCTGTACTGCTAAGCACAGCCCCACTGACTTGATCCAGTGGGTCAGCATCTCTAGCACCTAGTTCACTTGTTGCGTGACCTCTGCTGTTGTCTCAGCCTGGCACACCACCAGCGTGTTGTCGGCATAATGGATCAGCTTTATGCCTGGTGGTAGTGCCAACCTCAGCATCCTGTTGAAGGCGACGTTCCACAGGGTAGGTCCGAGTACTTATCCCTGAGAAACGCCTCAGGTCATCTCCCGTGTGATTAGTCCGGCCGCCGACTCCATCTCTATCCGACAGTGGTCAAAGTAACTCCTGATGATGCGCACAAGGTAACCAGGTACCCGCGTCAACTCCAACACCTCCATGATACGCGTATACGGAATGGAGTTGAACGCGTTCTTGATGTCAAGGCTGACCGCCGCGCAGAACTGCCGCTTGCGGATCGCCTTCTGCGCCAGACTCTTCAACTTCAGTGCAGTGTCCGCAGTCAAGTGGCCAGTTCTGAATCCATACTGACTGTTCTGAATCGTCTTCTGCTTCCAAAAGTGCTCCCCCAGCCTATTCACGATGGTACGCTCAAACACCTTGCCAACGGTGTTGAGCAGGCAACTAGGCCGGTATGAGGACGGCTGGCCATCTGGCTTTCCTGGCTTCTTGATCAGGGCCTACAGCACCATCTTCCATCTGCTTGGGAATGTCCCCTCTGGCAACGCGCGATTGAATACGTTGGTTAGGAGGGACGGATCTGCTCGGTGGACTACTTTCCAGACAATGTTGGGAATCATGTGCAGACTAGGCGCCTTCCTCTTCTTTGTCCTGATCCGGTCAATCACGCTGTCCACTTTTCCTACACTAAGCCGAGGGATATCCTCTCACACTTCGGCAGGTACCGCCGTTAGCGGGAGGCGCTGGGGGAACAATTCTTGAACCATTAGACTTAAATATCTCACAGAGATAAGGCAGGACCAAGTCAAAAACTCAGACCAATAAGCGCAGTGGAAATATAAAGGTCATTGCAGAAAGAAAACAAGAGTCTTATCGATAATAACAATTATATTCTTCCAACAATAACAAAATATAATACGCAAACTCATAAGTTCTTCTTCTTCTTCAAACCATTTCTTCCATTCTTCACTTCTTGTAACCTAACGGCAAGTAAACGGGCCGTCAGTCTATGTCAGGTACATGAGATGAAATGTATTATGTACTCTTTGGCATTGGTGTGTAGAGTACATGGTACAAACGTTGAGGACAGCACAGTTACTGTTTGATGGTTGAGGATCTCAACAGTGAGATACAAGATATGTCCTCAGAAAGTGAAAACTTCCCCAAGGTAAACACATAAAGCATGGCCGTATGCTCAATGTAAGTATCTGTACAGGTATGGAACAGCCAAGGGACAAGTAGAAATATACGTATATATTCTACTGTCATCGCCCCCTCGGGCAGGGAGATGGAAGGATGCACGAGAGAGCTCATGGTGAACGGTTGATTTGAGCACTTGAGAGTAATGGTTCTCATAAATGTAATAAAACGTAGCTAAAATAAGCTCTAGTACACTGACCTGATCCATATCCATGACAGGAGGAACTTCAATAACGAGCGCAAGCGCGAACACACGATGACAAACCTTAAGATATTTCACAACACCAAGATAAATGTTTCCAATCAGGGCTAGAAACGGAGTGATGAGAGTTCCGAGTTACTCGACCCCACAAGGGTAGTTGTTTTCAGCAGGGTATGTCGGGAGTGGTGACGTTTTCATTGTTTACATCGGAGCGGTGAGGCCCCATTGTTAAAGCAGGTATTGTGTATGGTTTGAGTCTCAATTGTGCAAGCAGGTACAAGGGAAGTATTCATCAGTAAACAGCATTTACCTCCTTTCAACAATGTTGAAGTCGAAAAGGTCCAAAGTCCAGGTATGTTATTTTTCGACATTTTCGACATGTTGCAGCACCTCCGGCTCCATTCGGCTCTCACCGACGGCCCTCCAGCTTTCCGCATGACTACCTTGTACGGCTTGCCGAAGGGGTTGTCATCTGCTTCTTGACACAACTCCTCCCAAACTGCCTTCTTGCTCTGGCATATGGCGAGCTCCAGAGTACAACAAGCCTGCTGGTATTGCGGCGAAACTGCTGTGGCCGCTTCGTCGTCTCTTCTCGCGCGTTGGTACCGACGGCGAAGTCGGTTGCACTCCTTCCGCAGCTTGGCGATGTCCTCGGTCCACCAATAGACGGGCTGTCTCTTGCGCGGTGGACCGACTCGGGGCATTGTACTATCGCAGGCCGCGAACACTGTCCGGATGGCGTTCGCGGCCTCCGCGCTCACCTCTTCTTCTGTTTCTGCCCGACACTCTCCCGTTCCCCAGGTGAGAGCCAGGAAGCTCGCCTCCAATCGATCCGCATCGAGCTTCCTGATCGCCCATCGTCTCAGCTTCTTTGGAGCAGCGACCACCTCGGTTCCTCGGTCCAGCTTGAAGGTGATGTACCTGTGGTCACTCCCTAACTCCTCATCCAGCACGGACCAGCCCTTAATCCAGCGGGCCAGCCCGGCTGACGCGAAGGTGACGTCTAGGACCGACCCCACGCCCTGATGAAAGCAGGTGGGAGTGCCACCCGTGTTCATCGAGACAAGGTCGTGCCGGGCGGCAAGCTCCCCCAGGGCATATCATTATATCGAAACCTGTTTTTCCACAAATGTTTTCTAACTGGTACAACCGAGTGTCATCCGCGATGCCTTGACAATTAAATGTAACGATGTTTAATTTCCTACCATGACTTTTTTGCTTTTTACTTTCCCTTCTTTCCCTTTTGTCTGAATGTAATATGTTGTTCGCGGTCCATGGGCTTGGATGGTAGGTGTGGTAGGTTGCAGCATTTCAGCCGCGCTCACAAAAAATTATCAGTCAAGTCTGTATCTCGAGATAATTTTTGTTCCTACCGTTTGTAATACACGTACATTTCATATCAGGTCTAACTTTCTAATATGAACGTGTTTTTTATTGCTCTCAAGAGCCAAGAAATGAGGTGTCGCACAGTCACTCCACCCGGTGGAGTAAGATTGTGACGGACAGAAGTCTGCCTACAAACTTTCTGTCGTGAGGCGAATTCGCATTCTCGCTCACGCCATCAAATCCTTGATCGATCACATCTCGTGGGACAGTTTCAAAGTATTAGTTCGCACTAGAATCGGTGTGCATCTCTCACCAAACCGAAATTGTCAACGGCACGTGTATGCTCAAATGGCCTTCATGTGGTTGTCACCAAGCCGGCCACTGGGCGCACGATCCTAATTAAAACGCAATATCGAAAAATTATACGCCTTCCTCGAGTTCTGAGAACTCGATCGATACTCTTCTTCATGGCCATGGCCTCGACAGTGCAAAATACCCGCGAACGTTTGCCTGCCGCAGATTCTATATTTCGACGCCATCCCACACGCGCCAGAAGCAAATCCGAGAAAACTAAGAAAGTACAATGTATAATTTCTATACCTATATTTCGCACTTATATTTCGAACCATTCGCTCTGAACCGTGCAGCATACACGCGCCGGCCTTCAAAGATAGCCATCGTGTCCCTCGTGTCTCGCTTACCTCATGACATCTTCCGCATAGGCGGAGACATCATCGTCAAAAATAATCGATCATTAGTATATAACTCCTGTACGGAGGTTCACTCTTGGTCTTGTTCTAAATCGCTCATGTCAGGTGGAGCTCTCGCTGATCTCTCTCGATCCAGCACCTTTTCGGACTTAGAAATTTAAACTCAAAGTGTAGTATAATACTCTGTCGTGTCGGTAACCTAAAATAACAGCAACTGCTGAAAATACTATTTAACGTATATTTCAAATTATTGGTGAAAAGTTTCAATAAACCTATTCAATTCAACTCCGACTCGACCACATTATTTGTCGAGCCGATCACCCGTTATCGGGGGCTCGATCCAATCAGCCCCAGGGGCCACGCTGTGGACCCCATCGTTCACCATCTATCAACGGTAACGACACTCAATAGCCCGAAAGGCTAACCGACATCACGACACTTTCCTTTCAATATTCGTATTTTTATTTTCTGACGAATGAATTCAAGAGGGTTTAAGCTTTCATTTCATGTCTTAATACAAGTCTGAAATAATTGCACTTCGATGGGAAATTTGCCTCAAATTAACTCCGTTTTACGGTATCTCAAAGGTCTCTAGGTTATCTGACTTCTAATAACGCGCAAACCTAACTCCACCGAATTCGTTCAAAATAAGCTGATAATTCAACAGATTCTTCTTGCAGCTGATAAATGAGTTTGCATCCGCGAAGAAAATTACCTCCGAATTCGAACACAAATTATCATACTAAACATTTTAACAAGACTGGGAATTACCATGGAGTTGTTCAACCAGACACGAAGACAAAGATTTTTCACAGTTCGCAAACGAAAACAATACGCTGAAGAGAATGCAGAACGTAGGATACGATGGTTCGAGTTTGGCTGTAATTAAAACTCTGCGAAGATGATGACGTTATCTCGACGAAAACGAGAGCGAATGAGTTACACACCGGGGGTAATAAATCGCGAGTAAATGTACAAGGGTGCGTTCCGGTTAATTTAACTCGGTATACAAAAAATTTAATTCACCGACGATTTTATGGAGTCGTAGTGAAATTAAAATTATTAAGGAAGGAAGCATACATACGCGGAATCGCGAAGACGTAGAAAAAAATCGCTTTAAAAGTTTTAGGGCGCGATTTTACGAGTTGGTAGAATTATGAAAGCGGTTCCTTTTTATTTATTGTCGAGTTTATAGTGCTCCGGGAATTGGGGTGGTTATACGGCAGCAGAAAAGTCTGCATCTAGTGCCCATAGTCGACTTATGAACGTGTTGAACAATAGTGGGGTGCACGCTCTTGATAGCCTTCTAGACGGTCGTATATTGGTCGTAATCGTGTTGGTTGAGAAATTCTCCAAGCTGGAAAAATCTAGGGTAAAGTGCCCTAATACAGGGTACATAACTTGGAGCGAAAGAAATGACCATCAAAGATTGGCAATAGTTTCGGATTCGGGTGCACCGCAGACGGACGCGTTACCTGCCTTCACCCTTCACCTCCTCGTATTGGTACGTGTGGCGACGCAGGAAGGTAGTAACGGCGGGGTGAGCCCTGCCGGGGGTCCGCAGTAGCTGCAGCAGCTCTACGATAGTACAGAGTCGTTGTGTCCGGTGTGGGCTGAGCTTTGTCCGTCGGCCCTTTGCCTCGACCACTCTGTCTGCAAAGGCCGATACCCGGTTCCATCCGCTTCCACTCTTCAACATTTCCAGAACCAAAGTGTCCGGCGCGAGACGACTAATCACGCTGTCGCCTCTCCGGTTCCCAGGCCTCACACTCGAACAGGGTGTATGAGAAATTGCCTTCCGCCCTTCGATCACA
The DNA here is from genome assembly GCA_031841125.1 of Acanthococcus lagerstroemiae. Taxonomy (NCBI): domain Eukaryota; kingdom Metazoa; phylum Arthropoda; class Insecta; order Hemiptera; family Eriococcidae; genus Acanthococcus; species Acanthococcus lagerstroemiae. The sequence goes on along the minus strand of CM063111.1, from coordinate 13,194,500 downwards.
GTACGCGCACATGGGGCTCGACAGTGTCGCCATCTGATGTAGGTACGTGCCGAAGCACCCGTGCCCGCTCAAGACCTGGGTCAGGTGGAAGTTCAGTTCCCCAAGGGACCTGCCTATTCATTCCTTTAACTCGTATCTCAATTTTTTAACGTGGTCGTTATCACGGGCATTTCCCGACTGCATCGAAAAAGTTACACAAGTTGCCCTACATATTATGTCAAGGACTAAGTTACGAAGTAGTCATCAGATCGGGGAAATTTACGAATTGTGTCGAAAAATTACATAAGTCCTCATAGGTTTCAATCTTCAACGTGGTGTTAAGTAAACCGTTATCAAATACGTATGAATTCAGCGATTACCAAAATCTAAGAGAGGCTTAATGATTCATACTATTTTTATCACTTCTCTTATTCTTCCCACTTCCTTCCCTCTCACCGCAGCTATCAAAATAGAGTCACAAATAACTCCGAAAATCGGCGGTCTTGAAAATTCTATACGTGATACTTACACTATCTTTTACAACTATTTTCCACGTGATTTCTGATACCACAATTCTGAGCTTCGGGTCAAACAAACCGAAATCCGAACTGTATTCACAAGGATCGTGATCAAGGAAAATTAAATGTATGCTGATCAGGCGCGGATCCAGAGGGGGGTCATGGGGTCATGAACCCCCTTAATCATGAACTTCTTTTATATTACGGCGCCAATAGTTTAGAAACTTGGTAGCATAATTTCAAGTTACAATGATAAAAATTAAATACGCAACCCTAACTCCGTGACAGCAGACAGTTGACACCGCCTTTATGATACTGAGTCTACGTGGTCTATGTACAGCGCCGAGAACGTTGAAGAGTACTTCCGAAGGGCTGTATACATTCCCCTGTTGGACAGAATCACTTTCGACTTGAAAGACAGGCTCTCCGCAGATGTCATGGAGCTGTTCAATTTGAAAGTGTTCTTGCCCCGAAAGTGGCTCAATGATACGAAGGTCTCCTGAGTGCTCCTGCTTCTGTAGTCGTAGCTGAGTTTCGCATTATTATTATTATTATTACAGTCTTCGTAGACCTAGTGTACAGTGCAGACAAAGTTTATACTTTGTACACCGTCAGGTCAACGCACCTCCCTCGTGGTTGCCCAAATTTTGCGATTTTGGGCCACTCTACCCCAGATTATTCCTACTCTTCTTTCGATTTCATCGCGCCATCTGGTTGCTGGCTTCCCTATTCCTCGTATTAGCCCATATGGTGTCCAGTCGGTTATTCTCTTGTGCCATTTATCATCTTTTTCTCTCGCTAGGTGTCCTGCAAACGCGAATTTGGACTTCTTAATTTTGTATGTTATTGTACTCGAATTTGTTTTTTCGTATATTTTTCTATTCTTTATCTTTTATGTTTAGAATACTTCTCAACATTCTGTTTTGAGTTGTTTGCAGTCTCTTAAGTTGAGAGTTCGTGAGGGTCCATGTCTGGGATCCATACGTTATAGAAGGGATGACGCAGCTTTCAAATATTTTCATTTTTGTTCTTACTAGGGGGCTTCGCGCCTCGTCCATCCGCCACAGTCCTCAGTGTTTGGTCTGAAACTTTTGTTCCTGAGTTGAGGGTTGCTTTGTGCTTCTTTTGCTCCCCCTCTATCAGCGGTCCTCAATCTTCCACCATGAACCCCCTTCCATCCTTTCTTCATCACGAGCCTCCTCCTCCTCCACCACCACGACCCCCCTCCTTCTCCACCACGACCCCCTCCACCTCCACGGTCACACCTCAACAGTCGCAGCCCTCCTCAGCCACAAACTTCTCCCCCACAATGGCCATAGTCCTCCACCTAGTCTCCCCCGATCACCCACTTCCACCTCGAGTGCCCTCGATTAGGACCACGTCCTTCGACCACCCCACACCACTATGGCCTTCATTTCTGTTCACGTACCACACCCCCACCAAGACCTCCTCACCCATCACTATGACCTCCCTAATGGCGGCTTTAGTCCCTCTCTACAGCCTTCCCCTTCTGCGGCTCCATCACCCTACGGCCTCCTCGCTCAACCACCACGAAGATCCCCTGGTCCTCCAACCAGGAGCTTCCACGACCATGACCACCTCTCCCCCACGAGAACCCTTCCCTTCAAGACTACCTGCCCGGGACCAGAAACTTCCGCACCATGGCCTTCATTTGCCTTCCCGGCCGCCTCTCACACCAAGGACTTCCTCCTCCACCAGGACCTCTTACTCACCATTACCCCCACACCACCCAGGGCCTTTATCCCCCTCCTGAGGCCACGCCACCCATGGATCTCCTGCCCATTCTGGAGCTCCCTCCACCATGAACCACCTCCTAGGAGTAGGCTACCCATGGAGAAATAAGCAATTAGTGGGGCAGAGTAGGCGGTCCGCGGTCTCTACTCCCTCCCAATGGCGGCCTTAGTTCCTCTCCACAGCGTTTTCTTCCGCGGCTCTATCACCCTTTGGCCTCCTCGCTCAACCACCTCGAAGATCCTCTAGTCCTCCAACCAGGAGCTTCCACCACCATGATCACCCCTCCCGCTCAAGAACCCTTCCCCTCAAGGCCCCCTCCATGGGACCAGAACCTTCCGCACCATGGCCTCCATTCACCTTCCCGGCCGCCTCTCTCACTGAGAACTTCCTCCTCCACCAGGACCCATTCCTCACTATTACCCACTCCCCACTCGGGGCCTTTACGCCCCTCTACAGTCACCGCCACCATTGTGGTTTTCCTCCCCTGCCTCCTCTACCATGAGTACCTCTTACACCCCCGGGCCTTTATCTACCAAAATTTTACTGCCCCTCTAGGATCCTCACCCACCACTACCTCCTCCTTCCTCAGTGGCCACCCTCTCCTACTTAGGATTTCCTCCGCCACAAGGACCTCTCACCCACCACTACCCCCTGTCCTTCATCTCCTTTCAGAGCCCCTGTCCTCACTATGGCCCTCCAACCCCTTTGAAGATCCCTAACCATCCACCCAGGAACTCTTACAACCATGACCACCCCTCCCCCGAAAGCCCTTCCCCCTCAAGACCCTACCCCGCCACCAGCCCCTCCCGCACAACGGCCATTTCTCTCCGAGGTCCCCTCTCTCACCAAGGACTTTCTCCTCCACCAGGTCCTCTTACTCCCGCCCCACCCAGGGACTTCATCTCCGTCCACGCCCCCACAGGGGCCCTCTTCCCCCTTCAGGAGCTGCTTTCTCAACCATGAACCCCTTCCTGAGGGTCGGCTACCCCTGGAAAATTGAGCAATCAAGGGATAGGGTAGGCAACCTGCAGCGACTTGTGATCTTGAAAATTATGGGTAATTATGTCATTTTATATCTTTTTATGTCGGTTATTTTTATTTTTTACTTTTTTTTTATTTTAACAAGACACGTAACGCCTGTAGGCCATGATCTCGGTATCTACATCTTATTTGTTAAATTACATCTAACTTATTAAATTAGTTATAAAAATTAGTCTAGATAAGGTGTGAGAGATTGTTGCGATTTATGAGGGTAATCAGATGTTGTACATTATCAGTTTGTAGGTATTGAATGCGGTGATTGCGGCTATATGATTTACAGTGTTGGATGATATGTAGTATAGTAAGAGGAGAAGAACATAGGTTACAGATTGGTGGTGGTTGGTGAAGAAATATATATTCGTGGGTAAGACGTGAGTGGCCAAGGAAGATTCTATTGATAGTTGTTTCGGTTGAACGAGAGGTAGCGCATAAGGTGCTGAAGATGTTGGTCCAGTTGGATATATCCGATTTGATGCTGCGGAGTTTGTTGTCGGTGGTATGGATCCATTCTTCGTTCCATAAGGCCATAATTTGTTGGTGTAGGTAGGCTTTGATGTCTGGATTATTCAGAAGTGGAATAATTGTTTCTGGTTTGGATTTAGCAGCAGCGTCAACAAGATCTTGTCCTATAATATCACGGTGACCCGGGATCCACGTTAATACTATTGTGATGTCTTGTTGAGCAAGTTGGTTGGGAATAAACTGCGTTTGACTGGTCAGGGCATCCGTGTTGGGATTTTCGTCTGCTTGGAGTTTTCGTAATGATGTTTGGGAATCCGTGAAAATTAGAAATTTCGAGAATGCTGTGGTTGGTAGGTTGATCAAACACTGGTTGATAGCGACCATCTCGACTGTGTTGATTGAAGATAATTTTGGTACAGCAAATGACAGTATATGTGAGTCTATGAGATAGGCGCCAGTAGCTCTATCTGCCGTTTTTGAGTCGTCGACAAAGCAAGTTAAATGTTGGGGGTATCTGTTTATTAGCGCATCGAATTCTGCTTGTATGTCTTACAACTTGGAGATCTTTTATGTTAGAACAGATTATGTCCTTAAAAGTAGCTGATCTGCTCCTGGTCCTGCAATTTTTCTGGTTCTTAGGTAGGCAACCCACAGCGCGTTTTTTTTCTCCCGGAGGTAGTGGCGGATTTTACTTTTTTCGTATCTTTTATGTTAGAACAGATTATGTCCTTAAAAGTAGCTGATCTGTCCCTGCAATTTTTCTGGTTCTTGAGATAGAGAGATGTCTTTTTTTATGTCTTATTATGTCGGTTATGTCTTAAAACTTGGAGATCTTTTATACTAGAACAGATTATGTCCTTGAAAGTAGCTGATCTGCCCCTGCAATTTTTTGGATTTTTAGATAGGCAACCCGCAGTGCGTTTTTTTTTCTCCCGGCGGTGGCGGCGGCGGATTTTACTTTTTTAGTATATAGAGAGAATTGCATATCACTTTTGAGCACATATTTTAGGGCCCAAAAACTTTTCCATCCATGTTGTATTCTTTTGTGTATCTCAGAGTCAAATTTTTTATTAATTGATATGGTCTGGCCTAGGTAATTGGTTTCCTCTACTCTTTCGATTTTGGTGTCATTAAGTAACAGTTTAGCATCGGGGTCTGACGAGAGGAAGAACGTTTTCCTCAGGTTTATTGTTAAGCCTACCTCCGCGCTTGCCTGATTTAATTCGGTTATCATTTCCTCCAGTTCCCTAGTATTCTTTCCTACAGAACTATATCGTCCGCAAATCTAAGATTACTCAGGTATTTACCGTCAATTTTGATTCCTTTTTCTCCCCAGTTTAATTTTCGAAAGACCTGTTCAAGTACCGCATTGAATAGGTTCGGTGAGAGCGGGTCGCCCTGCTTCACACCTCTCCGTATTTCGAATTTTTTGCCCTTTTTGTCTAATCTTAGATAAGCGGTTGCGTTGCAGTAAAGTTTTTGGAGAATGTTGATAATTACTGTGGGTATACCTTGCTCAGCGAGAGCTAACCATATCTTATCATGATAAATCGTATCAAATGCTTTATTGAAGTCGATAAAAAGAGCGTTGACTTCTAGATTGTATTCCCTTGTTTTTTCCAAAAGCTGATTAATCGTATGTATATGGTCTACTGTAGAATAATTTCTCCGGAAGCCCGCTTGCTCATAGGGTTGATTCATATCTAATATTGGGTATATTCTATCCTTCAAAATTTTTAGAAACACTTTACTCAGGTTTGATGTTAGGCTTATTGGGTGGTAATTATTTATATTTCCTCTGTCCCCTTTCTTGTGTAGAAGTATTATTTCGGCTGTATTCCACTGTTCTGGAGTCGTTTGAGTTTCAATTATTTTATTGAATAAAATTGTTAGAGGTTCTTTTAGGGCATCCTTATTTTTAAAATTTCATTTTCGATATTGTCTGGGCTTGATATTTTATTTTTATTCAGTTTACTTAAGACCTTTTCGGTTTCCGAGGGTAATATACACGGAAAGTCTATATTGTTATTGGATAATTCTATTTTTTGGTTTGTTCTGACGTCGTTGTATAGATCCGCGTAAAATCTCGTTGCAACGTCTAAAATTTCGTCCCTGTTATGGGTGGTTGAGTTGTCAATTCTTGATATTTTTGATAGGATTTTTGCGTTCCTAGTTAGGGCTTTCTTGGCTTTTTTCGTAAACCAGCTTTCTTCGATAATTTCACGGGCTACTTTAGACTCGTAGTTCTTAATGTCCTCGCGGATCGCCATCTTTATCAGTTTATTAAGTTCCGTTAGTTCGATTTTGTTTCTGGGCGACTTTTGGCCTGATCACTTTAAGTTTGCCTTTTTCGTTATTAGTTGTTGTGTGTTTGTTGTTAGTTTATCGTCTGTAGGGACAATTGCTTTTATGACGCCTAGTTGTTGTATGGTCTTCTGTATTGCGTTTGTAATTATGGTATATAGTTTCTGTACATCGTCTCTGTTTCGTAGAAGTTTGTATTTGTTATCAGTTCCCTAATTTTTTTGTTGGCCGCTGTAACTTTGTGTTCTGATATCGTTAGTTTGCCCTTACTCTTATTTCGTAAGTAGTTTAGGTATTTGGCTCTCTTGAGGATATTTATGGAGCATCTGGTTATTCTGTGGTCTGAGGGGAACCGGAAAGACGACAGGGTGTCCACGTTGGTAATGATACGCGGGTCATTTGCGAGAATATGTTCGATTTCGTTTCTGGTTCTACCGTCAGGGGATATCCAAGTCCATTTTTTGTTGGCACGCTTTTTGAAGAAGGATTCTGCGATTTTGAGGTTATTTTTCATTGCCAAATTTAGTAGTCTTAACCCGCAGTCATTTGTGTTACCAATCCTGTATTTGCCTATATTTGATAAGGGGGCTACGTCGGTACCAATTTTCGCGTTCCAGTCTCCCATTATGATAGTGTAGTATTCTTTTTCCTCTGTATACGTTTTATCAACTAGCTCATAGAACTCGTCTAAATCCTGCTCCTTGGCTATAGTCGTCGGTGCGTATATCTGTATTATTGATAAGTTGATTGCTGTATCTATCTTAAGTTTCAGCACCGCAATACGATCTGTTATGCCTTTTATTTCGATTATCCTATTCGTTATGCAATTTCTCACGTAAAACCCTACACCTCTGTGTCCTCTTGTCTCCCCATAACTGAATAGCCCGTTCCCATTCTTTCTTGCTGCTAGATCTTCGCCGTATCTTCTTGTTTCACTTAGCCCTACTATGTCCCACTTAATTTCCTTAAGTGCTTCCTCGAATTCGTAGACACGATCCTCACTCGCCAGACCCTGACAGTTGTAATGCAGAATATTCAAACTGTTTTTACAGAAAGATTTTCCACTAGAGGCGCGAGCTTCACCAATACCATCACCACCACCTAGGTCTAACTTTTTATTCCGGATATGAATTATGGTCGGATTATTTTGAGTGGGTTCAGTGTTTCGGTTAATTGGGTTATTTATGGTGTTAATTCGGGGGCGGGGGGGGGGATTGTTGCAGTCTACTCTCCCCACGGAGACTGCATGCCGGCTTGGGGAGGCGAGTTGCGAGTTGCGTATGACTTTGACCGTGTACTTACATGCCTGTTATTTACTCATAGTAGGTAACTTAGCGGTACGGCTTGGTTGTCTTCTGAATGAATCCAGTTTCTTCTGAGTCTCCTCGCTCATCTTTTTTCCCTGGTTCCTGTTTTTTTCTTGGTTTGTGTGGATATTTCTAGAGTTGACGGCTTCGTTTGCAACGGCCTCCTTGATAATTTGGTCCAGTACATCTTCGTTGTCTACCCTTCTAGCTCGACTGTCATCGGAAACTCGAATATATAGGCTACCATCGTCAGTATCCCATACATACTTTATAATGTTGATTTTTGCGATATTCTAGGGCTTGCGATTTTAGCTGGCGCGTTGAATGGGTTAGGTGGTTTGTAACATATATGCCATTCAGTTTCCTCTCTTTAGAGCTTTTAACTAGTCGTCTCTTCTTCATACGGTTATTCAATTTTACGATCACGGGCCTAGGATAGTTTTTGTTCTTTGATGGGAGCCGATGGATATCGCAATAGTCGAATGGCTCAAGTCTCACGCCTAATTGGTCTGCCACTCTGTTTGTTTCTTCCATGAGCGTACTCTTAGTTTCATCTTCAGTTTTAGCGATGCCTTTTATGATTATATTATTTCTGAAGCTATATTTTTCGTGCTCTTCTAGCTTCTGAAGTAGAATGGCATTTTCTTCATTCAGCTGCGCCAGCTCCTTCCCTATTACTTCATTCTTATTCAACAGTTCCTTTTTCGTTTCCTCGAGTTTTGCTGTCATTTCGGACTTCACTTCGTCGATCGCCTCTTTGAGTTTTCTGTAGAGCTCTTCGTTGTTCATTGCGAGAGGATTAGACGACACGTTGTTCAACAGAAGTAAATTATGCCATTTCGCAACACAAAAATTCGAACGTAATTAACTAACACGTTTATGCTTGTGAATATAATGTACACGCTGATAGTGGTGTCGAATGCACTGCTGAACGCACTAAAACACGTCAACCGGTTTGAACTGATAATCGCAATCATCGAGTTTCGCACGTGGGTGGTCAAATGGAAACGAATAGATTAAGATGGCGAGAAAATCCCGGATTCATTGACAGAAATCATTCAGGCTTGTGATGTGGACTTTTTATCCATGTCTCCAAACCCTGCTGAAAAATTCTCGTCACTACTCTACCCGTAAACGCGGCGACCGCTGAGCGAAGTTACTCAACCCTACGGCGGCTCAAAACTTGGTTGAGATCAACCATGGAGGAGGAACGGTTCACTGGTTTAGCTTTGCTCCATATTCACCGCCAGATTCAGTTTGATGTCGACAAAAATAAACATGTTTTTACTGTTCAGATTTTTACCCCTCCCCTCTCAGTTACAGAAATAACTCCATGACCCTCCTCAAAATCGAAGTCTGGATCCGCCTCTGATGCTGATGTAATACGTTGTACTTTCAGAAGCTCGAAAGCATCCACCATTGACTCGTTTTTCGGCCTACTGAAATCCAAGGAAACACTTTTTCACGAAGTGAACATCGGGGGGGGGGGATTCGTGGGACAGAAAGCAATAACGGCATTGAATCGGTTGTGCGTAAGATTTAGATTCCTTCAATTTGCAGAGCCCTGTGAAATTAAATAAAGAATTTTCTTGTAACCAGCCTTCGACTAGGGTCCGATCAAGTGACTTTCCCTAACGACTGCCCCTGACAACCCTAACGTAATAAACCCCCCCCCCTCACCTTCATCCCAATAAGACCTGTACTGCGCAAAGCTTCAACGGGGTACTTTAAACTCCAATTCATGACGTTTTTGGGTCACATACGAGAGAGGAATACTCCAAACCATTCTTATGAAGAATTTGTTCCACCACGATTTTCGGTATACACGACTGTCCTCGAAATGTTTGAAAAAATTTTGGGCGGGTAAAATGACAGAATGGTCGGGGGTAAGATTATCATCGTGTTAATTAAGGCATCGCCTACAAAATTTCAAATGAAGAGTCAGCCCATTCAAGTAACGCCTCATCTGTCTCCTTTTCCTCCAAATGACAGAAGCTCTTCACGCCCACCCAACTCGCAGAATTTATTCTCATCCATCACGGGATCGCTAGTTCATTTCCTCCTCCAAATTATCCCCACATGCGTACGTTTCGGGGGTAAAAAAAGCTATAATTCACTTAGGATATTTGAAAATAACCTTTTCGGCGTACAATATTTCTGCAGTAGTTTCGAACTTCGACGAAATCACAACTTTTTTTTTAATCTCCTTCGGGATGTAAATCCTTCTCCCGTCTCGCACCGTCGGCCCGCATCGACTTCTCGTTGAAATTTTCAGCGTTTCGAAACGGGAAGTCCGCATTCGAAATTAAATGCACGAAAGTAGATGATGAGAGCACCCTCAATCAAAAACGAGAAGTTCGTGTTTTAAAGAAGAAAAAGATTCCAGCTGCATAACAGCGAGATAGCTTGCAAATGTAAAATCGATTTTAATATCTACCTAACTTTTCCATTCTCTTTTTTTTTTTCATTTCTTGCATTTTCTTTCCTATATTTTCCTGTTTTTTTTTTTTTTTTTTTTTTTGCCCCGCTTTAAGTAGACTGGAAATCAGTTGCATTTGCGCGTAACTCATCTTTGTACCGAGTAAGAACGATGTTATCGATAGCGTGGTCTTACGCATAAGTAATTCAGATAAGTTGGAGATTCAAGAAAGAAAATCTCAACAAAAGATTTTGCAACGTTTTACTCGGAGTGGTCCCTTGATTAATGGTAAAATAACTCGACCTACCCCATTTCTAATGTCGTTACGAAAGGATGAGAAAACAATTTTTACGACGAATTCAACGAACTTTAGTTTCTCCCCAACATTTTGCATATAACTTGAATTTCAATTTTGACCCGTATTTCCCTCTAATTGCGGACCTCGATGTGATATTTGACTCGAATTTTAACACTGACTCGATCGTCAAGTTTCTCGATCATTTTTTCACAATAAGAGTGCACCTTTTTCAAAAATATTAAGTTCATATCAGTTGACCAAAGGTTTCAATTTTAAAAAATTCAAATTTTGAGCTAACTAAAAATATTTTTTTACTTTTTTCCACTCGAAAGAAATTTAACTTGAAAATCGTCCCTCGGCCAGGCCTCAATTGAAATACCTACAGCGCGGCACCACGAAGAACCTCCGAGAAAATCTGTAAGAAATACGGCTCATTTTGTCGCGCCCCCGTCCCCTCTTGTGTGGCTTATTAAGACGTGTTCAGTTATTGTGTTTTTCTATGTTCCTGAGCGACGTTTCTGAGTCGCATATTAACCCTTTCAGTGGCGAGAATGTTCCATTCATAGGGGAATGTTTATTTTCAACAGACATGATGCATAAATTGCCTAACTAACTCCTGAATTCTAGTAGGAAATGGGAAAGAAAATTTCAAATTTCCTACTTCAATTTTGAAAGGAATCGATTGGGACATGCACTGAGTATCGTAGAACAGAGGAGATTCAAGAAAATATGAAAATTTTGTGAAAATAAAAATTGGAGAAATTGGAGAGGGAAAAATTGCTACTTTTGATTAAAAATAAAACTTCACCGCTCGGCACTCAAACCACTAACTGTTTCACCGTTACGACGATCGAATTTTCATAAATTGGTAAAAATTCTATAAAGTGTAGTAGAAAAAGGAAGTTTTCTAATAGTATTTTTTCAAAAAATGTAAGTGTACAAGTGTACATACCTTAGGTATTCCTACTGCAAGACTTACGTTGAAGAAATACGAGTAATTTTCTGGTGACCTCAAAGCTGAGGGACGAACTTGTACGTTCTTGAGAAAATGTTTCCAAATTTCTATGATGTTCATAAGAAGTAAGACTTATCCAACAGAATTCTTTCAAGATACGAGTGTACATGCAGTAAGGATTCCTGCTACACTACTTACACTGAGGAATAATTTCACGGTGATCTGAAAGCTAAGCGAGTATCATATACGCCCTTCAGAAATTTTTCCAAAATTCTGCTATATCTATTAGGAAGTAAGACATCTCCAATAGTGTCCTTCCAAAAAATATGAGTGTGTATGCCGCAAGAATTCCTACCACAAAACCCAAGTTGAGGAAGAAATATTATTCTCATCTTACAGCTGAGGGACTAATACATATGTTCTTGGGAAAATTTTTCCAGATCTCGGCATATTACAGTTAAAAATGCATGTTCTCCAACCGAATCCACTTGAATGATGTTAGTGTATATGCCCCTAAAATTGCTACCAGAGAACTCCTGTTAAGGAAATAATTTTGTGCAGATCCCGAAGGTTAGTGACTAACATGTAAGTCCTTGAAAAGAATTTCTCGTCATCTCGGTATATTGTAATAGGAAGTGAGTATTTTCCAAGCCAACGGATTTGGAGGATGTAAGTCTATAGGCTTCTAAATTTCCAACTACTTGACTAGAATTAAGGAAATAATTTTACGCTGGTCTCACAACTAGGTGACGAACTTGTACGTTCTTGAGAACATTTTTCAGAGATTCATTGTTATGGAATTCTATTAAAAGATACGAGTGTACATGCCGCGAGGATTCCTACAACAAAACTCAAGTGGAGGAAACAGTTTTCTGCTCATCTCCCGATGCGCAATCAGTTACACTCTAGTTACCCAGTTACCCACAGAAAAGTTACCAATTTGTTACCCTCGAATTACCCTCAGATTACCCTTGTTCCCCCTTAGTTACCCGGGTAACTGGCAGGATACTACGCAATTAGTGACCCTCTAGTTACCTGCGGCGGAAAAGTTACCCATTTGTTACCCTCGGTTACCCTTGTTTCCCTTTAGTTACCCAGGTAACTTGTGGGATTTTGCGCATCGGGCTTGAGGCTGAGTGACGATCTTGTACGTTCTTGAGAAAATTTTTTCAATATTCCAAAATGTGTAGAAGAAAGCAAGACTCCCCCCATAAGATACTCATATGGTTGTGAATGCCGGAAATAGTCTTACTACAGAACTCAACTCGAGGAAATAATTTTATTCAAATCCTAAAACTGAGTAACTAACAGGTACGCCCTCGAAAAAATTTATTCGGTTCACTATGTATTGTAGTAGGAAGTGGGTTTTCTCCAACCTGATGCATTTCAAAAATGTAAGTGTATATGTCCCTAAGACCACTGCTAGAGGAGTCAAATTGAGGAAATAATTTTACACTGATCTCATAGCTGAGTGGTAAACTTGTACGTTCTCGAGAAGATTTTTCTAAAATTCTATTGTAGTAGGAAGTAAGACTTCTCCAATAGTAATTTTTCAGTAGACATGAGTGTGGGTAATTCTCCCAATAACTCGTAATTTTAGTGTTTTTTTTTTAAAGCATTTTTGAATTTATTTTTTGATGGATTTTTTTCATGATATGTGTAATGTATATGTACCTTAAGGCATGTATGAGGTTCAACAATCTACCACCCCCCTAGTTGGGGCAGAGGTATACGATTTGTAAACGACGAAGGAATTTTTGTAGAATCGTGTGCTCTATCATAATTCATCGAGAACTTAAATTCCCAAAATTTGCACATAGATTGTTCTTGTTTAACACGGCAGTGTTGGACACTTGACACAATCAGTGGAATATGCTTTTTAATACGGGAAGCGTAAGACAATTTTCCCGGATCCTTTATTTCAATTTTCAGTGTTATGCATGAAGGAAAATCGATTAAATCGATAACTCGAGGATTCCTACCGATACCTACGTAATCGATTAGAGGCAAACTTATCGATTTTGGATCGATTTTTTGACAGCCCTAACTCGGATATGACGAAGGGAAAAAAATCTTGTCGACGACAAAGGAAAATTTTGTGTATAAACTGATTATAGGCAGCTAGCAGTTCGAAAAAATTTAATACTGAGCACGTTGGTATATTCTACAGTGTTGGCTTGCTACAAATATGCGGAAGGATGATTTAGAGTACGGAAAGTCGATTTTCAGCGAAAAAACATTATGCATAACCATATTAGTTTCAGAATTTTGGAAATTATCTTGTGGATGATACATAACATCCTTCTAACTATTAGGATTCAGGGTTTCTACTTTTTTCGGCAAGCAATGTCACCCACAATAAGCACTCGAAACATTTGTAGACTACGAAGGAATGAAAGTGGTTACACAACTTCACCGGGGTCTGTGGACCCTTTTAAGGGGTCAAAATTTTGGGTAGCACCCTCAAATGACTTGCACAACATATCTCTTCGAGAAAAACATTCCACATACATTTTTAATTAGAAATATCTGTCTGTGTAACGCGTTTTTAACAAAAATCCGTGAGTGGTTACGTAGACGACGATGGAATTTTGACTATGATTTGACAGTTTGGGGATGTTAGGTATGTTACGGTATGTATTTTGAACTGTTTGACAGATTGATGTGATAGAAGAGATTTACACTTATCTACCAAAAAAAAATTATTGCTCTAACATTCTTAGTTTTTGAGATACCAAACGGTTACTTAAATATTGAGTTATTGGGAGAATGACCCGTGTACATTATTCAAGAGCTCCTACTACAAGTCTCCAGTTGAGGAATTAATTTTCATAATGATCTCGCAGCTGAGTGTCTATCATGTACGGTTCTTGCAAACATTTTTCCAGAACCAAGTACATTGTAGAAGGAAGTGGGTTATCTCCACAAACAATTTTTTCTAAAATTCTATAGTGCGTTGTAGGAAGTGGGATTTCGATGTCAGAATGTTTTTCCAAAATGTAAATAGGCACCTCTCTGTAAATCGTATTACAAAACTGAGGTTGAGCGGATACTTTTGTGATGATTCTAATGCAGTGCTTCTCTCATGTATGTCTATAAGAAAATATTTTCCGAATTTCGTGAATTATACGAAGAAATGGGAATAATCTAAAATAATGCTTCTTAGAAATAGAAATATATCAATTTCTGGGTTTCCTACTACAAAATTCACTTTCACAGAATACTTTTCTAATTATTTCAATGTAGAGCACCTAACAATTATGTCACTGAAAAAATTTTCCAAAAATTTCACAAAATCTTGCGGAGGCATAATTCATAGTTTTAAAAATCATTCTTCGGCATTGAGTTATTCTGTCATCATCATATAAAACACAGTTTTCCTACTACAGTACTCAGGGAATCATAAAAGCCAAAATTTGGCGCGCTAGTTTCTTTTGTGTCAGTTATTAATTTATGAAAATTCGATCGTCGTAACGGTGAAACAGTTCATGGTTTGAGTGCCGAACGGTGAAGTTTTATTTTCAATCAAAAGTAGTAATTCTTCCCTCTCCAATTCCTCCAATTTTCATTTTCAAAAAATTTTCATATTTTCTTGAATCTCCTCTGTTCTACAATACTCAGTGCATGTCCTAATCGATTCCTTTCAAAATTGAAGTTGGAAATTTGAAATTTTCTTTTCCCATTTCCTACTAGAATTCAGGAGTTAGTTAAGCAATTTATGTATCATGTCTGTTGGAATAGTAGTCATTATCTTAATCGATGAAAATAAACATTCCACTAACATTCTCGCCACTGAAAGGGTTAATTTTTAACCCAGATTTTCTCTTATTTCTTCAAATTCTATTATCATTTGTTGTATTTCGTTGTTGTTTTATGATATGATTGCCACACATCCTCGGCAAATCTTAAATTATTAAGCCATCTGCCAACAATTTTCATTCTTTTGTGTACCCAACCCAGTTCCCAAAAAATGTCTTTAATCATGCAGTTAAAAAGAGTTGATGAGACAGGGTCCCCCGTTTGACACCTTTTTTCAATTTTGAAATGTGGTCCTTGTTTGTCTAATTTTATTTTCCCTATTTTATCTGTATATAGTTCACTTATAGTTTTCATGACAACCCTTGCCGTGCTAATGTTTTCCAGAGATAAGTTAGATTTACTGAGTCAACGGTTTTTTGGGAACTGATCATTAGAATATTGTGACCTGGAATCATGAAATGTGCCTCTTGTGCGAAAACAGGTTTTTGAAATAAACGAATGTAAAGAAGAGATGGTGGTAGTGGTGCGCACAGATGTACATAGCGTGTACATCTGTGGTGGTGCGTGTACGCTTTGCTATAACAACCGCGTTTCGAATTCTTGTTCCCTGTCATTTGCATAGGCCCGTTTCACACGACGCTATGTAAACGGATGTTTTTATACTTTTGACGTAATTTTTAAATGCAATTTGTGGAAAAACTAATGAAGATAGGAAGCTGCGATTTGTTTTATTTGAAAGAGCGTGATTTTTTCTATAAGAATTGTCAAGAAAGTGAAAAATGATTTTTTGACACCAGAGGCACATTTCATGGTTCCAGGTCACATATAGTGTTAGTTGGTATTCATTAGCTTTTTCTATTAGTTGGTTTATTTGGTTCATAGTAAAAATATGGTCAATGGTAGAAGAACCCTTCTTACGGCCTACCTGTTCAGGTCTTTGTTATTCATCCAATGGGTTGTAAACTCAATTCTTCAATACTTCAGAAAATACTTTGCTAATATTAGAGACTTCAGTAATCAAATTTACCTCGAAAAAAATCATTTTGAAAAATTACAACTACTGCAATTTTCAAAGTGTATTATATGCAGTACTTTTTATTATATTTTTGTCTCTACAATCCACAAACAAAAACAGCTTTTATTGCGCAACGTTCTATACATAACTAAGGTGATATACTTCTTGCGTATAATTAGGATCACTATTAGTGGTCCTCCTCGTCATAGGTTCGGGGGGGGGGGGTAGCCCCCGATCCTCCCCGCTGTCGCGCGCCCACTCTTGGGCATAAGCCTCCCCCCTTTTCTTCCAATCTTTTCTGTCCAGGGTATACCTCCTCCAGAAAGGTCCAAGCTTTTTTCTGAATTCGTCTCTCCAACAGGTATTGGGCCTCCCTACACTTCTAGCTTGACCAAAAGGTCTCCACCCTTCCACCCTTCTCTCCCACCTCTCACTCCCCTGCCTCATGATATGGCTAGCGTAATTCCACTTTAGGTTCTTCACCATCGCCCCAATGTCTTTCGTTTTGGTTTTCTCCTTGATGGTAGCGTTCGCTATTCTATCCGTTTTCCTAAGGCCTAACATACTACGTTGCATAGCCATTTGGGTGGATCTGAGTCCTTGAATGTTCTTTTTTGTTAGTGCCCAGGTTTGCGCGCCATACACCATAGACGATTGGACACAACTCTGCCAGACTTCACTTTTGGTTTTTACTGAAATTTTGCTTTTAAAAATGTCTTTAAGTTTCGAATAGTTATTCCAACCTCCGCTTATTCTATTTGAGAGCTCTTCCTCCCTAGAGTGGCCAAACGAAATTATTTGACCCAGGTACTTAACTTCTGGCACCCACTCAATATTTTCGCCACCTATGTTTACTTCCTGTTCTTTCTCATTAGACAAGAGTTTCGTTTTGCTCATGTTGACGCTCAGTCCTGTATGTTTGCACACCTCGATTAGTTCGTTAGCATTTTTGGTTAATTCGTCTAAATCCCTTGCGATTAGTACTATGTCATCGGCGAATCTTAAGTTGTTGAGGTAGACGCCGTCAATTCTCAAACCCCTATTCTCCCATTCTAGTTGGCGCATAGCTTCCTCCAGGGCGCAGTTGAACAAGTTCGGAGACAACGGGTCTCCTTGCCTAACTCCTCTTTCTATTTTGAAGTATTCTCCTTTTCTATCCGTCTTGACATAGGCTGTTGCCTCTTCATACGTATTTTGAATGATCCTAATTATTTTTTCACACACTTCCTGGTTTCTTAGAGCCTTCCATAAGAAGCTGTGGCTAATGGTATCAAATGCTTTTTCGAAGTCGATAAACAGTAGGTGCATTTTGAAGTTATATTCGTTTGCTTCCTCAATCAGCTGTGTGATGGTAAAAATTTGGTCGCTCTACAATCCACATATGCCACTAATTCCATTTTTAAGTAACTTCAATATTCAAATTTATCTCGAAAAACTTGCATTAAAAATTGTAGTCCCTTCAGTTTTTAAGATATGCTATATGTGAAACTGAGATTACATTTTTTCTTGTGTATATCGACCCCCTCGATTTTTTCAACATGGCGAGGATTCCCTCACCATACGATCAACCACGTAATTTTTTCTGAGAAGTGCGACCAATGGCAGTTTAATGCTGGGTGAGCGTTTTGCCTCGGTCAGTAGGGTGTTCCATAGTGGCCCTGGCAGTGGCAGGACAGCGCGAATCCGAAGCGGAGAGGCGAAAGGGGGCTTGGACCAGCCTCAATGCATCCCTCTGGTCACTGATGCGATTCTCGAAGGGGTAGTTTCCGGGGCCGAGCCATTTTGACATACGTGCATCGCCATACGCTCCGCCAAGTTGACCTATCAAGAGTAGTAATGCCCGATTAATCGATTTTTACTGAAAGAAATTGATTAAAAAATCAATTTTCTTTATCATTGCGTGTTTGAGTGCCCTCTTATTATTGGTTGGGGTAAAGCGCTATAAACACGAGTGGGGAAATACGCCATTTTTTATCCAACCGCGCCCGTCGATGCCGAATTGACTACACGGTACGGGCATAGTCGGAAACGGCATCCACGGGCACGGTTGGATAAAAAATGGCGTATTCCCCACGTTGGTTTATAGTTCTCTTGTTGGGGGGGGGGGGGATGTAATGAGAATACGGAATTGCAGTCTTCAGACAGAGCTCGAACTTGGAGTAACGGTACTAGGCATGGGTCCAGTATCTCTAGGAGTACCAGCGCACGTAGCGCTACTAGCACTAAGGTGACTTGAGTAAGAACTAAAAATAGGTTTCGTTAGAGCTCTATAGCTTCGTGTGAGTATAATCGTCTGCCATTTTGACGTCAACTGTACCCGTGGATGCCGAATTGACTACGCGGTACGCTCCGCATAGTTGGATTCGGCATCCACGGGCGCGTTGGAGTCAAAATGGCGAACAATCATACTCCACGAAGTTATAGAGCTCTAGTTTCGTGGAAAATCTTTTGAGTGCCCCATCTATTTCAGAACATGTTGAAGCGGTAAAGTACCTATAAGTAGACTTATTTCGGCTTTTATTTTATATTTTCAGTTTTTGCATAACAGCAACATACCGAAATAATCAATTAAGAATCGATTAATCTATTTTTAATGATAATCGATTTTTGAGCATCACTAATCGAGAGACTAAAGAACATATATCATCATCATCGTGCGAGATATTATCTAAAACCCGAATTTAGTCTCCTCCCCTGTGGTGCCATTACCTTGACGAATTTGGGGGGGGATCATTGGGGGTGATATAGAACAGTGCTGTCAAGTTTCATTTCTGTGTCTTTTTCGCATTCTAGAATCTGCTGCTTATTTCTTGGACTACAACTAGACTAATGTGTATCACGTTTCAGGACTTCTGGACGGATCGAATCGACTAACAGGTGGCCTCAACGGGGACGCAATGAGTTTAACGCTACAGAACCAACGTCTGAAAAACGAAGTGTACGAACTTCGAAGACTTCTCTCGCTGCAGGAGAATATAATTCCGGCCGAGTCGACACGCGACGACGTCATTCTTCAACTGCACGAAGATTTAGACGGCCAGGAAAGGGTAGAAGCTTTAGAAAAAGAAATTATCCGCGCTAAAGACGTATTAGACGGTGAGTTACATAACCTTAGATCCGATTATTTCACTATTTTTTTCTCTAGCTCTGCCCGCTACCTGTCTTCGGAAACAGTTGACGAGGTAGAATTAAAATTAATACGATTTTCACAGACGGTGTGTATAGAAATGGAGGTATAGGTGACTGTGGGTGTTCCGTGCACACGAATGATTTCATATTCGGGGCACACGGGGGAATAGACAGGACAAGGCCCGGTTAATCGAACCGAATCGCGCTATTTGTCGGGAACCGATTACCCTTGCGACATTTAAAATTAATCGAGTTATAGCGACTAATTGAACCTTTGTTTCGTATCGCAGCTACCAAAGCGGAAGTCAGTCGTTTGAAAAACGAGAAATTTGAACTCATTAACGAAATGAAAGAACTGTACGAAGCGCTGGACGAAAAAGAAAAACAAATACGAGATTTTATTCGAAATTACGAACACGTAAGTATGTCGAATAACTATCATTTTATTTTCGTCGTGTGGCCTTTCCTCGTTTAAGGGTAGCGCTTAGCAGACCAGTACAATCACACATGATATAAGTGAGGAAAAGAATCCTGGGGATCCGAATTTCGGTACAGAGAATTGGATGATAGTACGGTATACTTCCGATTATCCGGCATAAAACGGGGATTTTGGGTCAGCCGGATTACTGAAAGTCTGGATAAAACGGCATTTTAGCATTTTATATGCTTTTACTACTGGGTATACTTGAGCGAAAACCGTAACGCCCCCCCCCCTTAACGGTCCTCCGTAACGCTCCTGTTACTATGACATCATACTAGTGAGTATAATTGAGCGGAAATTGTGTTTATACATTTCTATGGAAATTTATTTCGTCCAGCCAGGTGTATACTTGAGCGAAAGCCGTAACGCCCCCCTCGACTCGAATCCAGCGCCCTTTTGAGCATTACCTCAGAGACGTCGGGGTTCTCTTCTCATTTCCAGCTCAGTTCAGCTCACAGTTCTTTAGCTCTTCACGGTGACAGTTCAGTTCTGTGGTTGACATTTCCATTTTCTACCAGCCATGAGTATACTTGAGCGAAAACCGTAATACTCCACCCGACACGAATTCAGTGGTTGACACTTGCTGCGTCCTGCACGACTGCAGGCTGCAGCCGTGTTGTTAATAGAAATTTCCATGGAAATTTTTTTTAGTAGTGTACGAAAGCATACACTACGTGTCTCTGTAGGAGACACGTTATTGAAGTTCCCGTTCCCCCTTCAGACTTCACAGGTTTTGGGGAGGTGCCAAAATATACCTCTTAATGAGGCTTCACAGGGTTTTGATAGGCAGAGTCGAAGATGATCACTTAGGGAGAAATGGGGGGAAGGTTTCTTCCAGCCATGTGTATACTTGAGCGAAAACCGTAACTTCAGCCATGTGCACATTGATCTTGTTCTTTGCTGCGCCCTGCGCGACTTTTAATGAAGAATCGAATACAGATATGGAGATAATTTTGAAAGAGATTACAGGACTCCAGCAAGAGGATCCTGAATTTCAAGTTTTATATGAAATCTTGAGCCCTTTTTTCCTCTGAATTTCCTTATTCCCCAAAGTACTTCTTACATGACGAAAGACGATGTCGTGTGTATGTGGCACTCCAAAATATCCGTTTTCACATCAAGATTAGATGATGGAACTAATTTAATTTTTGTGCACGTTTCTTGGCTCGAACTCACAAATTCGTATCGGGGAAAAAAAATTTATAAATGAAATATGAAAATCTTTTTTTATTGCCTCCTCAGTAGAGTGAAAGTGGGTAGTCTGACACCAGCCCCCTGCGTATTTCGTATGGGAATCCCTTCATGTGACATCACAACACAAGAAAAAAGTCCTGGTTCCCCTGCAAAACTCTGAGTATGCAACCCGTGTATTACGTTCTATCAAAATTTCGTCTCCGATAGTGCAAGTTGCTGGTTGTGTTGTATTCTTACTACATGATGGTAACAATATAGATAAAGGGGAACGTGAGAAAGAGAATATCTGTCAATTTCCCCTGATTTGAGGGTACTATAATCCAGAGCCCCCCCCCCTTATCAACTCGATTCAGATTCACTCGATTTTGTGTATAATAATGGAAATATGAAATATAACACGGCTAAAGGTAGATTACAGAAACTGCAGTGTTGTAGACGGCGGCCAGAGGGGAAACGCGAATATTTGTTAATGCCCCTCCCCCCGAGGGAACCATCAACCACTGCCCACACCCCTCCCTTGCAGTTGAACCGAATGCATTTTTATAAGTGTATAATATGTAATTGGAATATAAAATAAAACGTGGTCAAAAGTATTGATGAACCAGGTATAATGCTGATAAAATTAGTAAAAGACATGATAATGGTCTCGTTCTCTATACTCATAGATCATAACATCCAAGTACAACAACCTTTGCTAATTGAAAAAGCTGTAAAAATGCTCGAAAACTAGGCATTTCAAAATTCAAGGTATTAGGAGAATAGGAATTACTCGTAGATCTTTCCGTGCTCTTAAAATTTCTCGGAATATGAAATATCCAACTTTTAATAATTTGTGGGAACAGACCTTGGTCTGCATTCTACGCCGAACTTCCGAAAACTTTTTCCAACCGACGTACCAGGAAATAATTTATCTTATTCGCAAAACACCCCCCTTACTTAAATCCTGAGTACGGCCCTGCTTCGGTACATTATGAACATTCCCCAAGGAATGAATAAAGAAGAATTCTTATCGCGGATTTGATCTTGGAACTGTAGATTCTAAATCATACACTGGAAATTATTTTGACTTTACGATAAAATAGATTTAAAATATATCTGATAATGTAATACGCGAATTGACACATACCAAAATAATAAGTCTTTGAAGTACAAAGAAAATTAATTAAACTAGGGCGATGCAGTCGTAATGCTATATAAACTTTTCTCTTCATCCGTCGCGATGTATGAAGATTCTTCCTGATAAGGAAGCGACAAGTTCAAACCTGCCTGGAAATTTCAGGACCGCGAGTCCAATATAATATGTGGGCGCATTCGAAAAGGGACCAGTTGACCAATTTTTCAATTTTTACCTTTCTGGATCAATTTATGTAAAAACACCTTTGAAATCGAATAAAACCAATCCCGGACCACTATCTTGACAATTCAGCGAGATATTGCAGTTTTAAGTGTGGCAAGTCAAAATTAATTATTTCAAAAAGTAGGAAAAAGAAATAGCATGTTCTTATGTAAAATTAAATTATGCAAAAAAATGATATCCCATGAATGCTGGACATATTTTCTTCTTGCCCTTTTAAATGCGAGAGCAGGCAAATATATTCACCCTTCGTCAGGATGAGTTCCCTATGTACCTGCTGAAGGGGAGTCTTGCATTTCTCACTGAGAACCTCCAATCTTATCATGTAGGCAACTTATCCTTCTGCATGAATGCCTGTCTCCTCTTACTGTTTAAGGGACTCGGATCCGAAGATTTTCGATGAAATTCTTCGGAGATTCAACGAACATTTTTTGTGATGATTTTTCATAAAATTCTTCAAAATTTACCAGAAAATTCTCTCAAAGTGATTTGTTGAGATTCTTTAGAAAACACTGGTAATTTTTTCTAAAGATTTCCGATAGGATTCTTCAGAAACTATCGGAATTTTTTTGCAAAAATTTCCGATGAAATTCCTTAAAAACCATCGGAGATTTTACCAACAAGTTTTCGATAGAATTCCCCTTGGATCACTAAACTTTTAAATTCTTTGGAAAACATTGGAAATTCTTTTTGAAGATTTCTGATCAGATTCTTCGGAAATTATTGGAATTGTTTTCCGAAAATTTCCGATGAAATTCCTTAAAAATCATAGGGGATTTTTCCCGAGGATCTTCGATAGAATTCTTCGGAGAATATTTTTTCTGCAGATTGTTGATAAGATTCTTCAAGAAAACTATCAGAGTTTCCCCCCAAATATTTCCTATGAAATTCTTCAAAAATTATCGGAAAATTTACCCGAAGATTTGTAAAGAAATTCTTTGAATAAAATTGGAAATTTTCCCCGAAAATTACCGATGAAGTTTCTTGAAAATCATCGGAAGATTTCCACTAAAATTTTTGATGAAATTCTTTGGAAAACATTGGAAATATTGTCTAAAAATTTCAGAAAAGATTCTCCGGAATGTATCGGAATTTTCTTCTAAAAATTCCGATGAAATTCCTTGAAAATCATTGCAGAATTTTCCCAAAGTTTTTCGATGAAATTCTTCGGAGGTCATCCATCAAACATTTAAATTCTTTGGAAAACATTGAACATTTTTCCCAAAAAGAACGGACGCAGAGGTTAGGGGAGCGTGTGGTAGTGTGTAACACCCTCACGATTGAAATGTTGGTAAATAACAAAACGGTAATTACAACAACAAAAAAATCTTAAACGCTTTTCCTGTAAAAGTTTACTTTTGGTCAACTGTTCCCTTTTCGTATGCGCCCTCACATATTTCATATTCGGATAACTCCATTGAAATTTTGATAGCGCGGAAAGATTTACGAGTAATTCTTATTCTCCTAACACCCCGAATTGTTAAACGATCAGTTTTTGAGCGTTTTTACCGCTTTTTCGACTGGCAAAGGTCTTACAGCTTTTTTAACTGGTAAAGGTCACACTTGGATGTTACGTGTATAGAGAGGATGAGACCATTATCATGTCTCTTACTAATAGCAGTATGTATTATCGGCATTATACCTGATTAATCAATACCTTTGATCGTGTATTCCAATTACAAATTATACGCGAAAATTCATTTGGTTCAACCGCAATGGAGGGGCAGAGGGCAGGGGGCATTGGCAAATATTCGCTTTTTCCTGCTGGCCGTCGTCTATTATACCGCAGTTCCTGTAGCCTACCTTCAGCCGTGTGATATTTCATAATCCAAATATTACACACAAAATCGAGTGAATCAGAATGAGAGGGGGCTCTGGATTGTATTACCCTCGAATCACGAGATATGGACAGATATTCTCTTTCTCACGTCTCCATTTATCTATATTGTTACCATCATGTGGTAAGAATACAACACAACCAGCAACCTGCACTATCAGTGACGAAATTTTGATCGAATATATTACACGGATTGCATACTCATAGTTTGCAGGAGAACCGGAACTTCTTTCTTGTGTTGTGATGTCACAGGAAGGAATCCCCATAAGAAGTATACAAGGGGCTTGTGTCAGAATACCCACTTTTACTCTACTGTCCTTATTACACATATTATAAGTGTACAGTAAAATATTCCAAAATCATATCATGATCATTATAGTAAGTATCAAAAATATAAAGATTAAAAAGTTCAAAAAAGAAATCGAATAGATCGCGACCCTGAAAATATTAATTTGAGAAATAAAAGAAATCTGATGACCATATGAGCCCCCCCCCCCTGATAGAAGCTTCAATTTCCAAAATCAATGTTAATTCATCGAAGTACTTCAACCCCCTTGAGTCTGGATGCGACTTTTTGGACCCTGAAACCCTAGCTTGGTGGAGCCGCCTCTCTACTGTTTAAGATTGGTCATTCTCGGCTGGGGAGAGATGTGTTTTCAAATTCGGTGTTTTCCGCACGTATCAGTAAATGATTGACGGTCGGCAAAAAAAAACTCGTGTTTTTGTTTCTATGTTAGTAAATTTTTCTTCATTTGATGGGAGTCTTTAATCGGTTGGTACCACGGGGTCTGGGTCCCGTGGGTAGACCTCTAAATCTAGCCCTGCCTTAAGACATGGGTTCCTCCACCAATCTTACTAAAACTTTATAAAACTTTACATAACTTTTTTTTTATTTATTTGGAATTGATCTAGGAGGTAAGCCAAAGAATCAAAAAACAGGGACCACCTAGTGCTGACTGCTGGGTGTGTCCGTTCCCTGTGGTTATATTGAGGCTGTAACCCCTCTGGAGTCCTAATGCTAGATTATGTAGATGAAGTCTGTAACATTTCCAACCGGAGGCTGAGTTGAAGACAGAATGAGGTGTTCTGAACAACATATCAAGAATCCCACCTCTCATCTTTTGTGTTTTTTTTTTTTTTTTTTTTTTGAAGGGGAAGTTGAAGATGCCCCCTCACAAAAAATTTGTACTTACCTAAAATCTTAATAACTATTACGAGTATAAAAACTAAGTTTCCGGCAAACTTTGCTTTGTGCCGGATCTTAAAAAAAAAAAAATCACATCTAGGTATTTTTCTTGCCCTCCACCGCGTGCCATACATAGGGGATTGAAAATAATTTTTTCCGAGACGAGCCGTCAACACAGGACTTATGGAAGAAAATCTAGTTGCCTCGCCTACTTTCTTACTTTACAACGGATCATAAATATAACTGACCCAAATTTTCATCAGAATCATTTTATTTCCCCTTATTTTTCCGACCCTGTGAATTTTTGTTCCATCTCCCCCTCCCCCTTGGATACCACCTACAAAAGAAGAAACATTTTACTTACTGGCAAAAATGGAATCAGCGTGTTGCGCAGGAATTGGGGTACAGGTGTACGTACATTGCACCTCTTCCCTCCTCCAAAAAATTGATAAAAAGTTGAAAAACTACCTATTCAACGAGCTCATCAAAAGGCGCCTTTAGCGATTTTAGAGAAGCAACAGTTTTGCTTTTCAGAGACAAGTCTTTTTTTCTGCTTGTCGACTCTAATTCTAAATTTTTGTACCTCCTAAAAGAAGTTCCAGCTCCATTGAAATCAGCGACCTCGAAGGCCTAATGTTCTAATATTCAATGTGCCTACATTTTGTTCTATTTTGACATTGTCCCTCTTCCATGTGCACTAAATTTCAATCGAAGGTGAATGTAAGATCAAAATCGAAATCAGCGGTTATGAGAATCGCCTTTTTTAAACTGATTGAAGTCCCGTATCCTCTCCTTGGTCCGCCAGTTATAAGATCTCGGTGCAAATAGTGTCAGAAATAAATTCAGCGACCTTGAAAATCTAATATTCGATGTACATATTGTACTTGAACTCAGTTAGACCTTTGTCCTTTTCCAGGGCCGGTGTGGGGGGTCTACCCCATTCCGTTTTCATTCGGCAATTTCGGCAAAATTTTTGAAACTAATATTTCTTTTACACACCGATTTCACAATTTTTTTTTAAATACCAAATGAAAGAGTTGGAAAAATTCGACAAGTCGGAAGCTTTTTTTTTGCTTTCACGGCTTATTTGGCAGCTCAATTAAGAAGCTGGAAAGATAAAAGTTTTTTTTTTCTTTTTTGCTTCGACGGTTCATAAAGTCGGGAAAATGTTACTAACATTTCTGTTTGGTAATTCGGCATTTTTTTGAATTTCTATTCGGCAATTCGGCTTTTTTATAATCCACCCCCCTCAAAGTAAAAATTGCTCAAACCGCTCTGTCCTTCTCCCATGTTTACCTTTTTTTAAATGAGAATGAATATAGTGTAAAAATTGAGTTAAGTGACTTCAAATACCATACATATAATATCCCCAGATCAAATTTGGCTTCATAATAGTCTAAACAGTTCCATATTTTTACTGCTTCAAAAACCCTCGGAATGCGAATAAATTTAAAAAAAAAAAAAAAAAAAAAAAACAGAGTTTATGTTAGTAGTATCCGATGGCTGGAGGATAATAGGACAAATGATTCCCAAAAATGGAAAAACTGAAAGTGGAACCATTTATAGTAAATTGGGGTCTTATATTTGTACTCCTTTGCGAAGAGAAAAAATATAAATTTTTCCCATACATCTGTGTTACAGGATTGTCTTTTTTAAAAAAACATTCAACCTCCCCCCCCCCCTATTTATGATGTGCAGGAGGAGATATAAAAAATAGATAAGACCACACTTATAAAGAATCCGGTGTAGAACTAATTTTGCTTGAACAAATTTTCCTCGTCCGTAACAGTTCTCAGTCATTGGTGTGACCAAGTGGTAACGTACCAGCTTCACTGTTCTTGCGTCTCGGGTTCAAGTCGTACCAATGCCGAAAAGCTAGTGATATTCGAATACCCCCACTAACATTTTTGTAAACAGATCGACTACAGTATCAATCGAGGTGGAAACATAGCGCATCCTGTAACCTCCGCCAGTTCACACGAACAAGACATTACAGTCGCAGGGCGTGTTACCACCAGATCAGAATGATTGATACTGTGCGTGTGCACGTTGTGGACAGCTTTCTCGAGCTCGTGAAACACGTGGCTAGGAAGCGAACTGCAGCTGCACACTCTTCGGCACAGAGAAGGAAAACTCTAACGCAATAAAACTGTGGGGAAAGCAACGACAAACTACCTCGACTAACCTGCCCAGGAGAATTGCCCATCAGAAACCGCGACCGCCAACGTCCGGCATCGGATACGGCGCCTGAAAAAGATAACAGTTCTCAAGATTTTGCGTGGAATCCTGTTTCGAAACGAGAGCTTAAATTGGCACAAGGAAACAATATAGGATTCTTGATACGTTGCTCAACCACAAACAATGTTCAGAAAATTCCAGCTTATTATCAAAGAAAGCTTTTACTTCTGCCTCTTTGGATCTAATTCGGTCCGTGCGAATACTTTCTAAATTACGAATTTTTACTGTTACAGAGGATACGCGAAAACCACGAAATGTTGGCTCAAGAACGTGCGGATCGCGAACGTGAAAGGTGGAGCCTGCTGAGGCACGCTCGTGATGAGGCTGAAAGGAGCCTTGCTTTGGCTGCTCAACTAGACATCAAAGATCAACAGCTGAACGAGGTTTCTAAAGTATTTATTGTTTTTTACGTTTCATGCTTCCGCTTCATTCGCGTTAAGTGTGACGTGAGATTGTGTACCTTATTGAGGAACCCACAGAGTGACCCACTTCACCTGCCATTCCTCTGATGTAGAGTAAATATCGGGTCAAATCTCAGCAGTAAATCGCAGACCTTTCGGAAGTTATTATCAGTGCCCGAGCATTAGGTTGATCCAAAATTTGGCGATTCTGGAAATGTTTAGTGTTCGAGGGGGGTCAGGTCTTGACCGAAGGGAGTGGGAGCGTTAGAAGCGGTGCTAAAATTAAAAGAACCACTATTTGACAAAGTCGTAAAGAAGGGAGGTCCAGACCTCCTTGACCCCATCCCCCTGCTTGGCTATGCCATTGACTTGTTCTTTTCAGTCTAAAAACCCACCAGCTAAAGTTTTTGAGGCGAAGCTTTTTCACGCAGTTCCAGGATGGGTAGTTAACGTAGAAAACGTGAAACGAACGCGAAAGCATGCAACGGAAGTGACGTAGTGGCGCTCCGCCCACATTTAATGAGATAAAGAGCGAAAGAGCGCGCGTATGTGAAACTAGACTGTTTCCCCTCCACGTTAAACAATTTTCTGTCTGATAACATTCAGTACACACACCTACGAGGAAGGAGCTTCGCTTCTGTCGGGTGTAACCCGACACTTTACGCATTTTCTTCAAATCAGACAATTTTGAGAACTCCTTCCGAAGGGGAGGGGATCAAATTTAACATAGAGTTCCGCATAAGGAAATCTGCAGTTTTACTTCCTGGAAAAAATCAGTTTCACTATGACTCATGCTCATCAGTGTGAGGATGGAATGCCTAGCCTGCCTACTAAGAATTTTGGGTTAAAAAATGTCAATAATTCAAAAGTCAATGAATTTTGGGTAAAAAATAGATTTTTTTTCAACTCCGAACATTGCAGACCACAGAAACCAAATAATATTGAAACAATTGTCTACTTAGATTTCCAAAACGCGAAATCTTCCTACATATAAAATTGTTTAGCATGAACCTCCATTTTCAAGGCTCCACTGAGGGGCAGAACCTAAACATCACAGATCATACCGTCAGTTATATCGCAAATGAGGCTTTTAGAGTCGTTAAATTCGTTTTGAAAGTTATTTTTGATCGCAACCCTTACCCGTAAGTATCCACAGGGAGCAGAGACGTGAAAACTTCGAAATTATTCTACACATAGGCTATAATAAAAATAATTTTTTGTCAGACCAGTTTTTTCAGTCGAACTCGATGTCTTAGAAGTTTCAAAGCAAAATTTCACATTTTCTTATGGAGAATTCTACAACTTAATCCCCCTCCCCTTCGGCGGGACCCTCAAAATTGTTAAATTTCAAAAAAATTGGCTGGTGACCAAAACGAAAAAAATTACCTGCTGGGAGCAAAACATTTCAGAAATCGCTAGTTTTTAGACCACCCTGCCGAGCATATTATCGATGGGTGCATCAACGATCCTCATCTGTCGTTCTCTTATTCACTGGCCCCAGGAGCCTTTTGCGACTGAGGGGTGAGAAGAATGCAATGACCACAGTGGTGAATGTCAACCCCAAAAATGCGGTACTAAAAAAGAGAAAATTTTCCCACTTTTACAATCCTGCAGAATGACTACTGACTTTGCCAAAAATGCTGATGTAGGAAGGCCCACCCCATCTTAATCCCTGTTCGACAAACCTCAAGCCTGTATTCTATAAGCGCGACTGTGATAGAAAAGTTTTTCGTTCGCTGATGATCTGCTGGCCTTCGTTCTTCTGTTGTAACTTTTTGCCAAGGCTGTGAGCTACATTTCGAACTGCGAGACAGAAGCCTGCATGACTATATACCCTGTACAATAAAACGAATTCAATCCAAAAGCCTATAATCGATTACGCGATACAAGAACTCTTAAAACTGCCGTCATTAAACTACGTCTGCTTTTTTTCTTTTATATCCGCTCCGTCGTTCGGTTTCGGGGCTTTTCGTAGCGATGCAAACTGCCGACAACAATTTCCCGAAAAGCTATGTAATAAAATTGACTTTACTGCGGTCTGAGCCAATCGCGCCGAAATCCATTTTACGGGCTCAAATTCGCCGAACCGACTTCGGCAGCCGACAACATTCAAATTTACCGATTACCACGCTTTACGTCCTCCTCTTGGCCCCTCCACCGTGAGCGTACCAAAGGCGAAGAAATCAATTTTCGCGGCCGGCTTAGAATGCGAGAGCAGAGAAGCCACTTAACATCTCCCACGTTGATCGAATTTTATTTTCTCTTTATTCGAATCTTGGTTCTTCTGTTCCAGGCCAGAAGACAGCTCTCGGCTGCCGGTTATCTGTCCGACCAGGAAAGCATACACTCGGTTTCGCTGGGCACACGGCCGTCGAACGGGAGGATTACGCCGAACACTGGCAGCGGTATGGTAACCGTGGGAGACCGGGGCTCATGCAGCGCCGATTCCGGTGTCCGCGGAAGCTCCGACCGCGAATCGGGCGCTACTTCGGCTGGTGGTAATTTATCTGACTCTACTGCTGATGGTACGCTTTAACGCCCTAGCAACAGATTACTCTTGTTTCATTTTCTATTTACTGAAACAATTAGGTTAGTCGTTGTGGGCGCCGCTGGGGGAATCCGCCTCGCCTGCCATTTCAAAAAATAGATTTTAAGGAAAAGGCGTACCTATTATTTCTCCTAAAAGCAAGTCTCCCCGGAGTCGTCTTACCGCGGGGAAGAAGTCTGGCGGCGCTCATGTTAGTCGTGGGTTAAAATTTGTGAATGTGGAAAAAGTCTATTATATGGAATACTATGTCCAGATTTCCCGAACATCTGCGAACAAACACGAACAAATGCACCTGACAGACAAGAATTCGTCAAGTGTGGACCATGTACCAAGCACAAACGAACACAAACAAGTGCCGTTGAACAGAAATGAACAGAAATGAACATCAACGAACATCAACAAACACACCTGATGGACAAGAATTTGTCAGGTGTGGACAATGTACTGCGTATGAACGAACCCAAACTCGAACAAGAGCCCTTGAACAGGAACGAAGAAGAACAAACGCACCTGAAGGACAAGTATTTGTGAGATGTGGACCATGTACCGGGCACAAACAAGCACAAACGAACACAAACAAGTGCTCCTGAACAGAAATGAACACAAACAAACGCACCTGATGGATAAGAATTTGTCAATTGTGGACAATGTACTGAACACAAACGAACACAAACTCGAACAAGAGCCCTTGAACAAGAACGAATAAGAACAAACGCACCTGATGGACAAGAATTCGTCAGGTGTGGACCATGGACTGAGCACAAACAAGTGCCCTTGAACAGAAATGAACACAAATGAACGCACCTAATGGACAAGAATTCGTCAGGTGTGAATAATGCACTCAACACAAACAAACACAAACTCGAACAAGAGCCCTTGAACAGGAAGAAATAAGAATGAACGCACCTGATGGACAAAAATTTGTCAGGTGTGGACTATGTACCAAGCACAAACAAACCCAACCAAATACTAACAAGTGCCCTTGAACAGAAATGAACACAAATGAACGCACCTGATGGACGAGAATTTGTCAGTTGTGGACAATGTACTGAACACACACAAACACAAACTCGAACAAGAGCCCTTGAACCGGGACAAACGAGAACAAACGCACCTGATGGACAAGAATTCGGCAGGTGTTGACCTCGTACTGCGTATGAACAAACACAGATAAACACGAACAGATGCCCTTGAACAGAAACAAACGCGATCCGACAGCTTGTCAGTACATCAACGGATTGTTGCTTGATCATGCTGGATCGCATTCGCCTATCTGGACAGATATGTTCCATATGATAGAGCGTGCATTAGATCAAACACTGACAAACACTATCATTTTTATTCGTTCGCATGCGTTCGTCCATTTGCATCTGTTTGCTGATGCTTGTTCCTATTCGTTCGCGTTTGTTTTCAATTTGTTCACGTTTGTTCACAGATGTTTATGGTGATGTCTGGGTGTAGCTAAAGGTGCCCCATCTGTGTTCGCTTTTGCTATATACGTATACTTTTGCGTTTTCTTCTGTAGATGTGATCGAAAGAATAAAATCTGGACCCTATAGACAAAAATCAAGGACAAATCGACAACATTTTTAAAAGCTTCAAATATTTGTCTGTATCGGGTAGGGCAAAAAAATACGTCATTTTTTTATCGAGAAGTCGCATCGAGGTAGGCGATGAACGAGCATATTCAAAGGCTACAATCTTGTTTCTTTCGAGGTGAAAAAATTTTCTCTCCGCCAAAAGGTTACTGAGATATGCCACCAACCTTGGAATCGTGGATGAAAACATATCGGAAAAATCGAAGTAGGGTATCTTTGGTAGTCGAGAATTGATCAGATTTTCAACCGATCGCGATTTGAGCCCCAAATTGAATTGTACTCCTTTTTGGGGGGCTCGTTTGGATTTGCCGAGAAAACTGAACAAAGTTCAAGGATTTCGAGTAAAAGTTTTTGAATACTGAATTCGAAAATGAAGTCGAATTTTCAATCCGACCCCATAATTCGATCTTTTCAAGCAAGGGTGTTCCCAAATCTCTGTCTCATGGGAGTGAAAATAGGTCGAGGCACGTGACTCTGTGCACAGTTTTTATACAAGTGGGGGGGAGGGGGAGCTTAACGACTTTTATATTTTGCCGACTGATGCCTAGAATGCCATCTAAATGTGGGCGTAAAAATGGCCGAAAACTAAAAAATCCCGACGCGGTACAGAAATTTTCCATGCAAGCAAAAAAAAAAGTCAACTATTTTCTGTTTTGCCGACGGGTTAAAAGGCCGACCAAATTAAGGAATTCGCCAAAAAAGGCCAAATCCGAAGGTTTTGGCGGAGGGGAAGCTCCCTTCAAATTAACAAAATCATTTTACTTAGAAAAGTGAACCATGTATCGTTTCGAAAATGAATCGGTTTCTTGGTTTAAAATCGATTTGTCCCCCAAAGATCCCTTCATATAAGCAAACTTGGTTCAACATAAATCGAACATCGGAGTATGGGTTTTTGGGTCGCCAAGTTTGAAAATTCTATTCGGTTCTTAATTCAACCCCTAGGGCTCTCAAATTCGACCCTTCTTAATGAGGCCACCTAGACGTTCCCAAAAAACTAGAACGAAGTATTGATTGAGGAATTTTCGTAACGCTTATTCAGTAAATCGTATTATATTATTCAATCACAACCCCGTTCGGGCTCCAAAATTCAAATATGATTCATATAAACGAGCAGAAATGGATTTGACTCCGGAGATCTAACAAAATATTGATTAGGGTTTTTTGAGGCCGCTGGGTTCAAAAATTCTCTCGAATGTGAAATTTGATCCTAAAGTAGGCGTCAAATACGACTTTCAGCCAATTTAGGAGGTGTTCCACAAAAACGGGGGAAAACTCTTCCGACGTTTCCAAAATGAGATTTTACCAGATACCGTTTGATAGTTATTAAAATTTGATAAAAATAATCTAACTTATTTCAATCATCATAAATTTCAGCATTACTTTATCAAAAAAATTAATTTGTACAATAATAATAAAATTAATTTTAAAAAAAGAAGCTAAAACTAAATTATTGAAATCTCATAATTCAATGATAAGAATAATATTATTTTTTCATTAATCCGTGATTGTAAAGGACTTCATTCCTCTGTTCAAGCAAGAGATCTCAATGAAAGAGAGGACAATTGTCCCTTCCCTCTCCTCAATGCGAAGAACTCAGTTTAGAATCTCAACCTTTCTTTGAATAAAAAAACTTATATTTTTTGAATAAACATAGTCCTCTGTTCTTCTCTTTGAATAAAAAAAAACAACGTCCTTTCTTTCTGAAAAAATATGAAAAAATCAAAAACTCGTGTTCTTTTTATGAGAAAAAATTAGTCAATTCAAAAGAGAAAAGAGACGATTTTCTCATCAAAATTTAGTCCAACCTAAGTTAAAACATTTAAATATTGAGGACTCGAATACTATTTAGAAGTCGAAGATGTTCCAGCCCTCCTTTAAGGAGGGAAATTGATTCACAGCATAACTAGACTTCATCACTTGAAAATGTCTATCCGTCTCGATCCGGCTTCGCACTGAGAAAAATATTGGAGGGGGAGGAGGGAATTTCGTTACACTCTCAAATGTAAGGTTAATAGTTCGATTTTTTTGAGTCGAGTTACTGTCGTCCATTCTAATTTTGAAATTTAAATTTTACGTAGGCTGTCGCTAAGTAACTGAGACTAAAATTCGTACAGCCCACCAATGCTACCTATCGGCGTTTCAACGCAGTAAGAGAATAATTTGGTTCATTAGCTATCGACTGAGACCACGCGAGCTCATTTGAGTGAAAACTCGCTGTTCCAGACCAATTTGAAAGATATGCGTTGACCCCTAAAGGTTTTTTAATGATGTTTTTAAAGAATGAAAAAAAAAACATACGATTACAAAATTTTTTTATTAATCATCATCTTCATTAAATACATGAATATCTTCTTGAAAATAAGCGCCATTCATGGCTATACAGGCGTCCATTCGTTCTTGCCATTTATCAAACGTTTTCGCGTATTCCCCCGCCGGTAACAAGGAGAAAAACATCTGCGCCGCAGTGATGACTTCTAAAAAATCACAATTCACCCCCACCCCCCGTATAGTCCTGACCTCGCCCCCTGCGACTTTTGGTTAAGAAAGCCTTACGCGGTCGTCAATTCAACACGAATCAAGAAGTCATTACCACGGCGTAGATGTTTTTCTCCTCATTACCGGCGGCGGAATATACGAAAACATTCAATAAATGGCAAGAACGAATGGACGCCTGTATAGCCATGAATGGCGCTTATTTTGAAAAGGATATATTCGTGTACTTCATGAATATGATGATTAATAAAAAATTTTGTAATTGTATGCTTTTTTTCCTTCTTTAAAAAAATCTTCAAAAAACCTGGAGGGGTCAACGCATATGATTTCTTTCAAATTGGTCTGGAACAGCGAGTTTCAATCAAATAAGCTCGGCGTGGTCTCAATCGATAGCTAATGAACCAAGTTATTCCCCAACTGCGTTGAAACGCCGGTAGGTAGCGTTGGTGGACCATACGAATTTTAGTCTCAGTTACTTAGCGACAACCTATGTAGAAGCCAAACTGAAATTCAATCAAAATTGAGTGGATACCAAATTAGCTACCCTTCCCCCCATAAAAACACTCATGAAACATGATATTTTAATCGTATCATTTCATAAAAGATCGGTTATCCACGAAATTATTTGGCAAATATTAAATCCTTTTCAATTTGTGTACATTTAATTGAGAAAAAAATTGTTGATCCTCTAAATTGACACTACTAAGGATAGTACACGATCGACTCTATCCGAATCTATTGAACACTCCTGTATGTTACAGGATAGAATATTTTCATCTCATGTACTAATGCAACCATCAGATATCTGATATTTTCATTTTGCTTCTTTTTTTTTTCTTACCTTACAAATGTTTTTCTTAGCTATTGCTAATTGTTTTCGTTTTTAATGTGTAATATGTGACTGGAATGGAGAAGGACGCTAGGAATTAAAAGTGGCTTTCCATAGCCCTTAGTGGCTGCCCAACGCCCCCAAGGATGTATTAATGGGAGGGGTATGGAAGAGGTTCCTCCTAATCTTGCTAGTTTCATTAATTGCCTTCACGTACGTAATACTTTTCAGTTAGTCCAACAATCAAAAAAATCGACACCTTAGAGCAAAATAGTGCTATTTATATTTTGGGGGAAGAATGAGTTATTGGTGTCACTGGAAAGGAAATTTCACGCTCTGTCATGTGCAACACTGCATGTTGATGCTGGCAGTAGGCAATATTAGGGCTCTATAGTTTCACCTGGGTATACTAAGCCACCATTTTGGTTCATACTGCGCCCGTCGATGCCGAATTGACTACGCGTTACGCTCCGCATAGTCGGATTCGGCATCCACGGGCGCAGTATGAACCAAAATGGCGGCTTAGTATACCCAGGTGAAACTATAGAGCCCTAGCAATATAATATCAACTTTACGTAAGCATGACGTCCCGATTTCGTAAGGGCCCTTCTACATAGGACGCGCGACAGCGACACGCGAGCAACATGCATCGTCTCGTGATTAGCTGGTAACCAATGAGGATGTGTTGTCGCAAGAAACCTACTATGACAACTTCAAATCATTTTGAATCTTTTGCATGTTGCACACGCTGTTGCGCGTCCTATGTAGAAGGGCCCTAACACCGGAGTGATTAGACTATTGAAAATGTCTTCTATCTCTTCTGCTAATTTCAATAAAATGTAGACAGCGCTGTTTTGCTGTAAAGTGTCGAAATTGAAGTTTGTCTGCTAATATTGAGAATTTTCAGTACTGTCAGCTGGGGTAATATCGGACACCGGTGGTAATATTGGCCATACCTTCTGTAGGAGCATCAATGTCGTTATCAGTAAACAAGTCATGCGTGGTCGATATTACCACCAATGTCCAGTATTACCCCAGTTAGTGGTACTTGATTAGTCGCAATTAAAACAATGAAAAGTTTTTTTCTGAATATTTTTTTAGTTTGCAGAATTCTTGAAAGAATCAGCATCCTCTCATCCTTCCAACCCGTCTCCGAACGAAATCACTTCCGTAAATCCCCGATCAATCGTTCCTGTTTCTTCTGTTATTTCTATATTTTCTTTCAATTTTCTTTAAATCCCATTAGTTCAACCAGTTCTATTGTTTTCTGTGTTTTCTGTCTTGGCTGCCATTTCTATAATTTCTGTAAATTTTATATTCCCACCTACTCTTTTATTTTGTCTGTCATTTCATTTCAATCTTCTTTTATTTATCAGTTCTAATTTTCTGTTCATTCCGTTTTATCTACCATTGTTATTTTTTTTTTTGACATTTTTCTATTAATCTTATCAGTTCTATAATTTCAACCTCTTTTCTGATTTTTCTCTCTCGGCTATTTCTGGAATTTATGTTTTTTGATCGGTGTTTTTCATTGTAGTGAATTCTTAATAAGGTCTGTCTGTCTCATTTCATTTGAGTTTTGCTTTATTAATTCTGTTGTTTTGTTAATCTAATTTCCTCGTTTTCCCTGTTGTTTCCATGGCAGGGCTGGAGCGAAGAATATGTTTCCTGGATTGGGGAAGGGGCACCGGTTCTGTGACAGATATCGCTAATGATTTCTTCAGTTCATGAATTTGTCCTCAGTAAGGGAAAGTTGAGAAAACTGAAGTAGTAGCTGGCAGGATTAAACTAGCTAGAACTGATAGTGGTTCAACGTCGAAAATTCTTATTAGTTGGTGACAATTTTTTCTAATTAATTCATTAATGTTTTCTTGTCGATCGCAATATGTTTCCCACTGACAAAAGAGTCGTCGTAACATCATTGGAATCTTCCTGTCCTCCACACTCAAATTAGTTTCGGTACATTCAAGTAGTTCTTAGTCCCCGACTTCCGTCTTCTTTCCAAGTCACGCACAATGGCGAGTATAGTACATGTATGTGCCTGAACACTACATGTAAAGGAACAAAATAATGGATTTAGCAGTATAGTTTTTACATTTGTCAGGCTTTCAACCGCTTTATTCTTTTCTCCTTGTCTAATCGCATGCATGCATGTTTTAATAATTGTAATCCTGCATAGTTATACGTATTGTTGTAGGAACTCCTACTATTACCATAGATAATGTTCACAAGCATCGCCAACACCACCGCTATCTTGATGCTGATTCTATTTCATTAGTCTCTTCCACCGCTGTACCACATATATATCAGTGTAAGTTTTCCTCGTATTTACTATTTAAAACTCGCAACATTTCACATTCAACGTAGACAAACACGCCCGATTGACGAAATACCTCCTTTGAGGCAACGCGGCTTCTAGACACACAATTGCCTCATGTAGGACTCCGTGACAAAATTGTGTCGTCTCGCCTTTGACATAACCCGGCTTTCTGATTAGTTGAAAATGAATGTTTTTTGGCAGCAAGTCTCGTTATTGTTGTTCTGTTGTACCCGATGCGCAAAATCGCACCTGTTACCCGGGTAACTAAAGAGGAACAATGGTAATCTGAGGGTAACCGAGGATAAAACATCGGTAACTTTTCCGCCGCGGGTACCTAGAGAGTAATAATTGCGTAGTATCCCGCCAGTTGCCCGGGTAACTAAAGGGGAACAAGGGTAATCTGAGGGTAACCCGAGGGTAACAAATGGGTAACTTTCCACGGGTAAGTGGGTAACTGATTGCGCATCGGGTACTGAGGCCCCGTGACTAATGTTTCGTCAATCGGGGATTAGCACATACGATATAGCTCGCCCATCACTAGTACACCTCGAGGCACCATAGTTTTGTCGGCTACCTCTTGGAGCAACTACACATCCAACTGCACTATTCTGCTTTCTATGCGGTGCACCGCAATCTTCACATGTTTGGCTTCTGTGATTAACGCAACACAGCGTACCAACTCGGGGTTTTCAACTTCGTAAAGCAA
The DNA here is from genome assembly GCA_031841125.1 of Acanthococcus lagerstroemiae. Taxonomy (NCBI): domain Eukaryota; kingdom Metazoa; phylum Arthropoda; class Insecta; order Hemiptera; family Eriococcidae; genus Acanthococcus; species Acanthococcus lagerstroemiae. The sequence goes on along the minus strand of CM063111.1, from coordinate 13,156,374 downwards.
TAGGTACTTATGAAGGACGTTTTCGGAACAAGGGAGGTGGTAATGACATGTTACCGCAATATGTATGTTCGAATTGTAGTTATAATATTAACGATGATGCGAACTTGGAAGATTGCTTTAACAGCAGTTATTGTTTTGTGTTGGTGTGATGATTTCTCACCTAAAATTCTGTATTCGTTTGTTGTACAGCCGTTGCTACCCCCAGAGACTGTAACAGCCCGTCGCTTTCACCGATGAACTCACAGTCTTTCATCAGATCTTTAGACAATACTCTTCTCTCCAAGTAAGTATTGCGGTTTTGTTTAATCTTGTTCGGTTGTAAGGACCACAAATTACCCCGTTCCTCTTACACACGAATATTTTCAATGCTAACTCAAAAATCTGGAAGGTCTGTTACCACACGATCCAGTCTGACCGATAGACCGGCTGAGAAACCGGTAGCAAGCCAGCGAGACAAACGCAGAGAAGTAGATAATGCTCTCCAAGCAGTAGAGTAGACCGGCGAAAGGAAAGATAAGTAGACAGACATGCAGATCAACAGAAAGACAAATGGACAGAAACCGGGCCAAAAATTATCAAAGTGAACCAAAAGTAGCCCAAAAATGATTTTAAAAAACAGCGAGGTGGGATATCGTCATTCACCTCGTAAAAAAGTAGTGCCACCACTATTCTCATCCTTACAGAAACGGTAGTCGTTGAGCTACTCCCAATGCTTCTCCCACTATCAGTATGACGCAAATCTACTTATAAACTATCTCACACAGAAACCACCGCCTCATGACTCCCGCACCAAAAAAAAAATTTACAAAAACAACCAAATATTACCAAGTGAAGGACCCACCAAATTGCCAACATTAAACCTGACCATTGAAGAAAGCCAAAAATAATAAGCTAGTTCAATGGCGTAAATAAAAAGTTCTGGAGGAGGTCACAAATTTTATTGGTAAAATAGTGGTAGAGCTACATCACCAAGAAAAGGAGTCAAGATTACCAAAATTAAACCTGACCATTGAAAAGAGCCAAAAATAACCTAGTTCAGTGGCGTGAATAAAAAGTTCTCCTGGGGAGGGGGTAACAAATTTTTTGGGTAAGAATAGTGGAATTTGGCTGAAATTTGACCCTATAAACAGTAAAAAAAAGTCTTAGCATGTCTAAAATTTTGACTAACTCTAATATAAAATTTTACTTTTCTTACTAGCTCGGGGAGTTTCTTATTTTCACTGATCGGGAGGCCTATTATGAAACTTTTATCACGACACCACAAATCGTTACAGTGGTAACTTGATAGGGTTTACTGTACAAGTTACCGCTGTAATGATTTGTAGTATCGTGGTTAAAGTTTCATAATAGGTCTCCTAGTCTGATTAAAGTTGACCTAAAATGACCAAATGCATTCAAAAACAACCGAATTTGATCAACTCGAACCAGGACTGATTTTTGACCAAAGATGGCCTTAAATATACCTGATTTAAAAAAATAAAAAATTTAAAAAAATGCCATACTTTTCAGTCCAAAATGAAGGAAACAATTTCTAAACTTGGCCAAAAAACTGACACCAATTTGAATCAATTGGGCTCTAATAATGACCATGCAAAACCAACTTTAGGTATCCGAAGCTGGTCTATTGCCTTGAGAAAACCAAATCTAATCGAAATCGACCCAGAAGGACCAAGAAAAACTGAACATTAATAATATTCACGGCCATAAAGTAAGACGGGAAACAGTCTTCAGAAAAATTAAACTTTCTTCTCTGTTTTCTTCCTTTGCTTCCTTGTTTGCATCCATTCTTTCATTTTTTTCTCTCTTTCTTTTTCCTCCCTATCTTTCTCTCTGTTTTGTTTTATTCCTTTCCCCCTTCCTTAATTTTCCCGGATGCGCTCTTCTAGATGAGAACCCAGCGGTTATGGCTCCTTTGGTCCCCTGTGCAAAGGTGCCTACAATCTTAAGGCTTGAGAAATTTAAAATGACGCACTTGTGAACCGTAGACTTCAACATTTTTTAGAACTTTCATGTAATAGTTTTTAATTTACTCGATTTGTCCTACATTTTGCTACAATATTGTCTGCCTCACCGACCCGTCCCACCTCCGGTCCTACGCACGAAATCTTTTTAAGCTCCCTTTGTTCGCTTCGTTTGTTTCTTCATACTCACTTTACCTCGGTCATACAATATTACGAGCAAAACTTGTAACTAATTCGCTGTTTCCGTTTCACGATTACCGCTTTCATCTCAACTTTCAGCTCTCGGATCCCAAGTTCGCGTTTGAAACACTCCGTTCTCATCCACCAGTGCCGATTATAAAAACAAAAGTTCCAAAACGAAAAATCGTAACGGCTCCAGTTTTTATTTCAGTGTACTCTGAAAATAGGGGAAATTAAATATTTAAAAATCGCATACGTGCTTTTGTATCCTACTCTCGTTGCCGCTGTAAATATCTCCCAAATCGCCTGCAAATCCCTCGACACGAATAAACCGTTTGCAATAACAAAAAGGGCTAAAAAAAAAGTAATTTTGCTCGAATTTATGCTTTCTTAGATCTGTGGAGCAGTTGAGCGGCCAGCCGCCGGATCTGGAACCAATTCGACGAAACAAGAATCTGAGATCGTTTAGCAGTCGGAGCGGTGTGGCTAGCACATGGGGCAGCATATCCAGGGTTTTCTCGAGGAGCAGACATCGCAAGGCTCACAGTCCGAGCAGTCACGATGGTAACTTACCCATAATATAGCTTACAGTAATTCACGCGATATATCTGCACCTTCCCGGTAGAACATCGTCATGAACATAACAAAACGTCGTACAAAAGTAATTTGCAAAAAGAACTGCTGAAAAACTACATAGCTACTTCAAAGAATATACATCCGTAGGCCTGTAGCATTTTCAATACTACTAAACACTAAATACTTAGCAGTTGTAACTACTGAAATACTACCTACTTGTCATAATTACTTCTGAAAAGCACTGATTGCTAGTAGTTTCTAATAGCACCTAGCTATAGAAGCTACTACTTGTCCACATAAATGAATATTACTCGGATTGCCGAAAATACTTACTATTCAATTTTCGGTGTAAACTACTTTCCAATTTGCTAGTTTTTCATTAGTGAACTACAGACAGTGAGTAATTAAACCCTTGAGTTAAACCTACTTGTTTTCAGTAGTTGATTGATTAGTTATTGTAGTATAGTGATACAGCAACTTACTGCTTCGCAATAGTAAATCATTGCTGAATGTCAGTAGTGAACTACTACTAGTTCTTAGTAGTTACTACAGAATGTAAGTAATAGTTTAGTAGGTACCTAATTCATTATATTGCTCGCTAGTAATAAAGTAGGTATTGAAAGTACCTATAGAGAACCACTCGTTTTTTGAAGTAACTTGAGTAATTAAAGAATATTAGCCGATAGACTCAAATAATTCACTATTGCTAATTAGTAATGAGGTACCTACAGCGTGTTTGTATGGAATACTGCTCGTTAGTAATGAACTACTGCTCTTTGATAGTGAAGTACTTATACTGTTCATTGGCCGCAATCTGTTGTCAGTGGTTCAGTGTTTTCAATAAAATGTGGCGTGGCCACCAAGTGCACTATGGATGGTAGACAGACAAACTATTGCATTGCCTAACATATTATGCTTACCATTATTTGTCAGAAATTATATTGCGCGGGCCATAAAGCAAAAAGAACATTTGCCCTCCTAAGTTTTGAAAAAATGCATTATTCCAGCAAGAATTGTGTTGTTTTTGTTTTGTTTTTTTAACTGGAAAAAAGGTTTAGGTATTTCTATTGAAATCATCTTGCTCGCTCCTTACCACTAAACATTTCTGATGAAGTTCAGGGCATATGCCCGTAGTTTTCAGTTGATAAATACTGAAAACTATTGGCCAATTGTATCTATGGATAGGACAGTAAATATTAGAAACAAGACTGCCGTGTACAGTAGTAACTAGAAACTACTTATCGCACTAGTAAGTTACTACTTAAAACTACTACACCATAGAAATTTGCTAGTATAGTTATCACTAGATGCTAGTATAGTTTCGAAATTTGCTAGTATAGTCATCACTAGATGCTAGTATAGTTTCAAGTAAATTCTATGTACTACCTATCTCATAGCTTTGGTGATACTAATACGCAGCTACCAGGTTATTTCATAGGAAAAAGTTGTTTTAGGTACCCTTTTACCACCTGCGTTTTTCGTTTTACCTGCAGTTTACCTGTCTACCTGTAGTTTCCTATAGTTTGTAATAAGCTGATAATCGCTATATTTTATTTTATTTTTGCAACAGCTTCAAATATAACTACATATAAAAGTCCTGTAAATTTACGATCACTACTACCCAATTGTTTACAGTAGAAACAACTAGGGTCTACTAGATAGTTTTTGCAGCATTTCAATTTTCAGTAGTAATTTCAACTAGTACTATTGCATTAGTAGTTACTCAAGGCCAGATTTGGGGGGCAGGGGGCTCCGGGCCCCGGGCCCGCACATTTTTCATTACATGCTTGTACAGACGCGCGCGCTACGTACGCTCACGTACAATATAAAATACCTAATAATAATGACGATAATGACGATATTAATAATAATAATAATAATAATAATAATAATGAAAATGATGATCAATGATGCTAAAAAAATTTTTTGGGGGCCCGCAAGTGCCTAAATCAGGCCCTGTAGTTACTACAGGAAACTACTACTTGTAGTTTTCAGTAGTAAGTTTTTTGACCAGTAGTAGCCTCAGTAATTACCTACTACTAGAAACTACAGAGGCCAGTAGTTTTCAGTAGTAATATGCCCAAGTACTATTTCACTAGTTACTGTTAAAAACTACTTACCTACCAGTAGTTTCCCATTGTAATTTTTGACAAATAGTTCTTCAGTTGTTATCACTGATCAGTAGCGTTCAGTAGTGTCAAACTACTGATGAGTACTTAGTATTTGTACAATTTTTCAACTGTATTTTTTCAGACGTCAAAATCATTACTGAAGGCTACTGAGTTGTAATTTCTAGTAGTAATTAGTGGAGCATATGGCGATGCATGCCTGCTAAAATGGCTCCCCATACACCGTACCTTTGGCCCCGGAAACTACCCTTTCGAGTATTGCGTTGGTGACTAGAGGGAGTTTCTAGTAGTAACTACTGAGTAGTAATTTCCAATAATGATCCTACTACATGTTAAGAGTACTACTCAAAACTACTGACCATGAGTTTTAATTAGTTACTCCCTGAAACACTGAAACTAGTGTTAGTACATAGTTTCTTGTAAGTACTACCCAAATGGCAAAGGAGGTAGTGAAATTGTTTGGTAGTACTACATTCGGATTAATAGCGACTACACAGAAAATTAAGTCTAAATGCTCAGCTTAGTATTAAATACAAGGCAATATAGAGTCTTAAATATAGTAGTACTACCGATTTTAAAGTAGCGCCGCTTCAGTAGCAGCCTTTACCAAATGGTCAAAAAACTGGTAGCACTGCTACATTTTCATTTGACTTTTTTCATATCTGTTCCCTGTATTTAATGTTATGCAAAATCCCTCTTACAGTGAGCAAACAGCTCATAGCTTGTTGAAATTAAAAGCAAAACGTGGAACTAAAAATAGTTCTGATCACCTGTGCTGAACTAACGTGCTGATCATGATGTGTATTAGACTATTGCATATTATGTATGTAATCATCTACAAATGAACGACTTAGCAATAATTAGCTTGTAATTCTCCTGCTTTATTCCCTGCTGCTTGCTAGTGTAGGTTTACTGAACCATTGGCAATGTATGTAGCTCATTAGTCAATACCAACGAGCTGTGTAGTTCACTACTATGTAGTAATAGTTCACTGCAAACAAATAGGAACTATTTGATTGGTACCTATTACGTAGTAGACTTCTTAAGTTATTACTAAAAACCAGTGGCGGATCTATGGGGGGAGTTTTGGGGGTTCGGACACCCCTTCGGGCCGAAGAAGAAGAAAAGAACGCTTGAGTTTTGAGTTTTTCTCCTGTTTTTGAGTACCTATCTGCAGCACTACAGTCTACAATGTGCATTTTGAAACGATTTAATCACATTATGAAACTTGTCTTCAGAAACTATTTAAAATGACATCCATCTCGGTTTTTTAGGAAGCGGAGGTGGAAAAGTTTTATTTTCAAACCACCCCCCTTGGAAAATTTCTAGATCCGCCACTGTTAAAAACTAATAGCTTACTTCTTGACTTTAAAAACCTTCGTGCTACCAGTGAGTAGTAGTGCACACTGAAGAGTTATTATATTGTCCCTACTGAAGTTATTACCCAAGAGCTAGTAATTCTCTGCTGACATCGTGATAAACTATAGGTATTGGATTGCTACTAGTCAACTACTGAAGCTACTGCTGGAAATCAGTAGGTTACTAAAAATCTACTAAATTGAGTAGTTTATTGAAATTGAGTACCTAGGTAGTAGTTTCAGCAATCTGAGTAGTATTTTTATACAGGGATGTACGTAGAGGGCTGCGTATGAAAAGATTCCGAGTCAGCATTAACCAACATCCGGCATGATCAGGATTAGGATTGTCTGCGACGTCGAGTCTTCAAAAAAAAATAACATTTAAAAAAATCGACTTAACCACTTCTAACACTGAGCCGCCCACTGATCGATTTTAAGTCTCTTTTCCCGAACTCTGTTGCTTATTATCTACGATTTCTGCTGGGAAGGTGTCGGCTTGCGGTTCCGTATAATTAGAATGCTTAAGTAGCACAAAATTACGCGTCAGCGCCACCGAGAGAGTCTCTGGATAGTACTGTAGAGTTCTCTCCGGATCCGGGTGCGAATGCATTTTCATTTATATGAATCTGTATTAAGTATTATGCTTATTAGAATTATTCGGTAACTTTTTAAACATAGGTGACTACGAAGGATATAGTCGCAGTTATTCTCCTCTTACAGAAGACGGCTATAACGAGAAGTTACGTTTACTGCGTGAGGCGGCCCATATACCTGTGGAACGGTGGCGGGCGCCGACCGTTCTGGCGTGGATCGAAGTGGCCCTCGGTATGCCGCAGTACGGACCACGTTGCGCTGAAAATATTAAATCTGGCAAGGTAAGCCGATTGTTTTTTACAGTTAGATGCCGATGAGCTGTATCCGATTCCATATCCATAATGCGCAACTTGTGTTCTTTGTGCAGGTATTACTAGAATTAAACGACACCGAGTTGGAGAGCTGTCTTAGAATTACGAATCCGATGCACCGTAAGAAATTACGTCTCGCTATCGAGGAGCAACGGAATCCAACGCTCATACGATATCCATGCATCGCTCAGTTGGGGCATACGTGGGTCTGCAACGAATGGTTACCAGATATAGGCTTAGCGCAAGTTAGTATACGCCTACTATGTATGTCCTATTAATGACAGCATACTGCTCGTTTAGTTATGAAAAGTGGTGAACTTCGCTAGTTTTGAAAGTAGAAGTAGGTATGTTGTGATATGTAGCAAATGCTATGTATAACCTCCAGTGGTAGATTTAGCCTCCTAGGGCTCTGCTGGTAGACCCTGCCAAAACTGATCCAAACGAGCCCTAAAACGTTGTAAGACTTTGCTAAAAATCGTAGCTATCAAGACTTTTTAGAGTAGGTTAAAACTCTTTAGGATTGAGCTAAGGTACAGACTCGTGTTATGATCATTACCCTCGTTAAGATCCATGAACTCTCTGTTTAGATTCCTTAAAACTATGTTATGGCACGTATGACTCTTAATTATTGCTCATTGAGACTCATCAAGACTCCTCAAAACTCTTCAAGAAAGCTCTTCAAGCTGCATAAGGTTATTTTAGGATTAATGAAAACAATCAAATCTTTCTAAGACAACCTTAAGACTTACCCAATAATTAGGATTCATAAAAATTGCCAGGGCCTGAGGATTTTTGGGCCCCAGAATCTAAGTTTGGTGAGAGCTCCAGGATCTAAGCTTGGTGGAGCCTCCTCCACACTTTTCAAGATTGGTAATTTTCCAAGAAATGAAAGGGGGTTTAAAATTGGCATTTTTCCTGCATATGATTAATCAGTCGGCGATTGGCAAACAGCTAATGTTTTTACTTTATTAATTTTTCCTTATACTTGGTTGGGGCTCGGGCCCTGTGCTGAAGATTACTTAAGCTCCTGAGAACTTCTTAAAAATTCGTTAAAATTTATCGAAAATGTATAGAAACTCGGAAATACTTGTTAGGATTCCGCTAAGACCCATCAAGTCTCTTTGAGATATTATTAAGGTACTAAAATTCGTTAAGACTTATTCAAACTACATGTAAAGATTTGTGAAGACTGTTATGATTTGTCTAAGCCATGTTCAGACTCATTTAGACCATGATGAACAGAGTTTTAAAACACTATTAAAAATCACTGATTGTGTTCAGATGGTGAGAACACTCGTTAAAACGTGTTAGGATTGTGGCTAATTATAAAAATTAATGTTTAGATATCTTGAGTTTCTGTAAAGACTACTTAAGACTCAATGAAGTTTTCATAATATCTGTTGAAGACTGTGGATACTCATTAAAACTGTCTTAAGACTAATACTTGCCTTGGCTCTTTCAAAACTCCTCTAAATTGTGTTTTAAATTTGAGTACCGGCAGTTGGGGTGATGTCGGACGGATTTCGAGTTTTTTTTCAATCGGTATCTAGCTTATCAATCAAGGTAGAAATATCACTTTTGGCTCATCATGAAACTATATCCTTTCTCTATGTATATGTTGTTTTTTTTTTAATTTTTAAGTCAATTTTTTGACATTTTTTAAAATAATTTAAAGTTGTTCGACTTCACTCTGTAAGTTGGGGTGAAGTTGGACAGTTATGTTTTACTAAGTTTTGACCAATTTCAAACGCGTAAAATGTGAAGTCGGACACCATAAATATTTTTGTTAAACATATATCTTTTGCAAAAGTCATCCCCTCTACCCAGAAACATTATAAATTTTCTTGAAAAACAGACTTTAAAAAATTTTATAAATGTACCTAGGTACCTACTAAAAAACAGAACATGCAAAAATTTGAACAATATTAGGCACCTACAAAATGAACAGCCTTTTGCAAAGGAATCACTGAAAACTTTAAAAACGAAGAAGCTTTTGATAATTTGATAAAGTATATGCACGTAATCACAAAAGACTTAATGTTAGGAAGTTTTTCGGTAATAACTTTGAAAATTGAAATAATAAAAGTTTGAGTAAGCAGAATTCCAAGTCTATACATATAACGTTTACTATAAAAATATACCTACTCGCTAAAATTCAGAATTCCGTGTTTGGATCCACCGGTAATGATAACGTTTTATAAAGTTTTCTTTCGTATGTGAAATTTCAATGTGATAAGAAAAATTCATAAAATAAACACAAGTCAATCGAAGTCACAGATGAAATATGTGAGATGTTCAATAAACGCCGCTCTATAGGATAGTTCAAGCCGCATCCATCTATGTCTATTGCAGGTGCCTCCGCAATAACCGAAAGCCCAAAAAGTTAGCTTTGACAGACTTCACCAACCTGTCCAACTTCTCCCCAGTTTTCGGTACCTGAGTCCACGTTAATACTCTTGAACGCTCGGTAAGACTCATGAAGATTCTTGACAACTTTCTTATAACTCGTCAAGACTGTGAGACTTGTAACGGAAGGCTTCCAGTTGTCAACTATCGTGTATACGCTTCGCAAAATCTTATCAAAACCTCCTATCAGGGCTTTTTGTAATACAGATCCTCTACAGACTGCCTCAATATCCTCCTAGATCAGAATCAGACTCGTTTCAAGATAATGTTCAAACTCATCACGACTGTCAGCATTCGTCCAGCCTGATTGTTAATTTCATGAAAACTTTGGAGCCTGGCCCTCATAGACAGAGGAAGGGGTGGAGTCGTGGAGTCAGAATATCAGAAACGGTTAAGGCGGAATACTTCGAAAAAAACACCCCCTTTCATAAGGAAGTCGGTCACCTACACTTTTTTAGATCCGCCCTTGTCAGCTGAACACTTCAAAATTAAGGCGACAAGGTAAATGATCGATGAAATCGTTGGAGAGTTCGACCACATTGTAATTAGGTAATATGGCTCTCCAATTCCATAAGAAATCAAAAATTTGTTACAAAATTTGAACAATTATTAATGGTTTCTACTTAAAGTGTACCTGTAGAGCAATTTGCTTTAATTTTGATCACTGAACCACCGAAATTGCGAGATCATTTTTCTCTTCTTTTCCAAAATTTTGTTGAAAGATATAAAAAGGGTAGGAGTTGAAACGCTTTCTTAGGGCGTGTGGGAAAGAACATTATTCGTTTTAACCTATCGCTCTCATAGTACCTATTCGAAAGATAGCTGTTAGAGCATTCAGGTTTGTTAACGCGTGTGACCTTTTTATACCTTCAAAGAAAGGTGATCCATAACTTGTATCCGTGGGTATAAAAACGGACAGAAGACCTGGGAACTTATCTCCGGAGACTGGACATTTAGTTTCCCTTTAAATTTTCATTTTTCAAGCGGATAAGAGAATTCACTTAATCTTTTCGTATTTATGTTTCAGTATGCTGAAAGTTTTTCAAAAAACATGGTAGATGCTAGAATGTTAGACCACTTAAGTAAAAAGGAAATGGAAAAATATCTTAACGTGACTAGAAAATTTCATCAGGTTTCCATTTCGCACGGAGTCCATTTGCTGAGGATGGTGAAGTACGATAGACAAGTAAGTACACATGTATGAGATTGAATTCTCACCTTCCAGAACTGACCTAGTCTTCTTCTCTTCTTTTTGTATTGATTCGTAATGAAAAAAGGCCTTACATTTCCTGCTTGAGCTTTTATTTCCAAGCAGTGCTGAATCTGTGTGGGTCATAAAAATCGTAGGGTTCGCTAGAACTATGTGTGACCCGGAATCATAAAATGTGCCTCTGGTGTCAAGAAATCATTTTTCAGTTTCTTGACAATTCTTACAGGAAACATCACGCTCTTTCGAATGAAACAAATCGCAGCTTCCTATCTTCATTAGTTTTTCCACAAATTGCATTGAAAAATTAGATCAAAAGTTTAAAAACATCAATTTACATGGCGTCGTATAAAACGGGCCTCCGGGAATGACAGAGAACAAGAATTCGAAACGTAAACGCACCACCGCAGATGTACACGGCTTATGTGCATCTGTGCGCACCACCATCCTATCTTTACACTCGTTTATCTCAAAAACCTGTTTTCGCACAAGAGGCACATTTCATAATTCCAGGTTACTAGTCCATTTTGTCAGATTGTTTGAAGTTTCACAGTATCTGTTATTCGATAATTTCTAAAATCCATATCCGGCTCAATACTTACTCTGCTAGGCCAATAATGAGTTAACTGAATTTAAATTACAGGCCTTAGCAATCAGAAGACTGCAGTGCGACAATTCAGACACAGACCCCATTGTGTGGACCAACCAGCGATTCATTCACTGGGCTCGAGAAATTCATTTGGAGGAATATGCGGACAATCTCAAAGGTAAGATGAGTATTATTATTACTTGTTCTATCTTGATCTTGCGGCTGGACAGGGACGTTCCGAAGAGTTTTCCTTGGGGGGGGGGGATTATGAAAGTCCCTACTGACTCAACTCAAAATTCTCAAGTACCAAAATTGAAAGAAAAAAAAACTTTTGACTTGTTAGATTTTCCCAGCTCCACCTGACTGAAATGGTAAATTTTCCCAACTGCTGAGTGAAAAATTCTAGTGCTGTCAATTCAACTTGATTAATCGATAAATCGATTATTTTTCTTAAATCGCCAACGTTGTTGAATCGATTAATCGACCGATTTTAATCGATTCAATTCGACGCGATTAATCGACACATTTCCATCGAGTCAACTTGATGCGATTCAACTGGGTTCGACTTGAATAGTTAGAATACTTATTAGTTATTAATTATCAGACACAAATCGATTCGGCCCATTTAAATCGGCTCGATTTGATTCAATCAAAAGTTTAAAACACAAGGTAAACAAAGGAAGTCGAAGTGGCATCATGGCATTGCTATTGTTAACATGCAAGATGTAACATTAAAAGAAAATAAGTCATCAAGTCACATTTAAGGGAGGAAGGGGGCGTATTCAGAAATGGATTTAACTTAATTGATCGATCAAATTAAATCCATTTCTAAATACGTGCCTGAACTATAAAATGAGGTACATTTTTTTAATCGACAATTTAAAAATTTCGATGTTTTTAATCGACTCGATTTTTTAAATCAACTTGATTTTTTTAATCGATTCAACTTTTGTAATCGATTTAAAATAATTGCGATTATAAGATATGCCGATTTTCGATTTTTTTTAAATCGATTCAATTTTTAAAAATTGATTAATCAATTTTTTTTCTTCAAAATCGACAGCACTAAAAACTTTTCCCTGGGGGGGGGGGGCTCCCTATCGGTACGTCCCTGCGGCTGGATCCGCAGCTTTTCCTTTTCGAATACACGATGAGAAAAAGATGTGTTAAGAAAGTGATACGTCGCCCTATGGCCAAGTGGTAACGTGCTCGCTTCGTAATCATTGCGTCTCGGGTTCGAGTTCCACCAGCGCCAGAAAGCTAGATACACCCCCGCTAAAATTCTACAGAGCGACTACAGTATCATTCAAGGTGGAAGGCTAACGCTCCCTGTAACCTCGCTAGTCTGAACGAACAAAACATTATAATCACAGGACGTGTTACCGCCAGATCAGAAAGATTTGGTACTGTGCGAGCCAACTTACTCAACGTTATGAAAACACGTGGCTAGTAAACGATCTGCGTCTGCGCACCCTTCGGCACAGAGAAGGAGCCCCGGCTAACTCTGCCCGAGAAAATCGCGAACCGCGATAGCCTGTGTCCGGCAACGGATACGGCACCTGAAGAAGAAGAGGAACGTGATTGTGTTCCGAGCAACCAGATTTGATGATATCGCTAACTCGTTCGATTCTTGTGTCATAGATTCCGGTGTCCACGGGGCCCTGGTTGTGCTGGAGCCGTCGGTCAACGGCGATACGATGGCCACCGCGCTCGGGATACCGCCGTCGCGTCAGATGATACGACGCCACCTGGCCGCCGAACTGGAGCAGTTGATTCTGCCGGCCCGGTACGACGCCTTCTCGCAGGCCGAGCCTATCTACGAGACTCCAGTATACCGGAATGAACGGAACATGCAACAGTGACAAAATCGTTGTCGTTACCATGTACAGAAAGTGAAACGAGTGTTATCGTTATCGTTCGCTTCAGCTCTTTCGGCCTTTCCGTTCGCTTGTCGCTAATCATATAATGGATGTTCGGTGTGTATCTGTATTTATTTTCCTTTTTCGGTTTTTATTTTTGACTGTATTCGTGGTCCCTGTTTCGTCGTTTCCTCATACCTATCTGGTAGAGAAAATGGACATGGCCCGACTCGATGTGTGAGTTGAGTGCCAGAGGAGAGCTGACTCGAGACTGAAGCCGCAGAGAATGTAGCATACTGATTTTCGGATCTTGGCGATGGTGATCTCAAACGTGAGATTGAGAATGTTTGTGGACTTTTGTGAAACTGTGAACTCTGTTGCTATATTTAGGGAGAACTGCCACTCACTAATAAGTACCTTTTAGTGATAGATGTCCAAGTATTTCTTTCAGTTAGAGACGGAATAATTCAGAATTTAACAGTGATTTGATGAAGTGGAAATAATCGGGATGTTAGTTGCAAAATATGGACAGTACCCTGCATTATTTAGTGCAAAAGTACCACTTGGCACATTTGTAGTAAAACCCTAAGGAATATCTTAAGAAATGTTGCCAACCGTGACCCCACGTCAAACCACATAAGTGTCCCTGTGTTACATTATATGGGTTCATTTTTGACCTCCCGTTATGGGAGTTCTAAAACGGATACTAAAAATTGCAGGGATCATTTTGTGACGTGAAATTCAGAGTAAATTAATCTTTTGCTGTGTACACTTTTTCACTACAACTTACCTACGTTGAGAAGTTATTGAGGAAAAGCTGAGAAAGGGGACACTTATAACCCCCTAGAGAGTGTCTCGACGTGGAGTCCGGGGTTGACAACATTTCTTAAAATATACTTAGGAACTACAAATGTGCTAGGTGGTACCTTTAAGTAAAAAAAAAAAAATGCAAAGTACATTTAATTAACACGTGGGCTGAAAAAGCAACTTGAAATAAATGTGCCAGTTTGACTTTGAATGAGTTAGTTTGTCATATTTTCAGGTTGTACCCCATCAATAGTGATGATAAAATTCTGTACCATCTACTATTGACTAGCATATTCTATGCTTCAGATGCCCAGCACTCACTGAGCCTTTGCTAATTGAATAAACGTTCGAGTATTTGCTTGAAATGCTCGAGCAAATGCTTAGTATTTGAGCATAATTCATTTCGAACTGAGATGAAATCGCAACTCAGTCAGTTCAGAATGTAGAATCAACTCATTTTCCAAGAGTTAACTCCGACTTAACTTAGTGCTGAATCAATGAATACTTGAAATGTTCCTGAACAAATGCTTTGTATTTCAAGGATACTTGCTCCTCGAGCATTTCTAAAATCTGAGCGTTTGCTCATTACCATCAGACGATCACTATCCATTAGTGAATCAACTACTACAGCTTGAGATCAACTGTTATACACACTATAAAACCCACTAGCTAATGTTATACCGCATGGTAATCACGTTGTCTGATTGCTGCACCGCTGATTTTTCTGAACAACCAATCAAAAAACAAAAACTGACCACACAATTTACCATGCGGTACTACTTCAGTTAAGTTAGTACCTACCTCATAGTGTGTAACAGTCATACCTGTATAATCTTTAGGCTTAGTTGTGAAGTGTTGGTAATGGGGTAACACCCACAAAAGTGTTATGAGGTTATGACTAATAAAAATAAATTACTTCAGAGTGAAACTGACCCAGTTTTTCAAGTTGATGTTCACTGACAAATACAAACCCAGAAAAGGAAGATGATTGATTGTTGACCCTTAATGGCATGAAATGTGGAATATTAAACTTCTAAAAGACACACGGATCAGTGTCAAGTATAGAATCATCTCTACAAACCTATGTGAGTCCACAATGAGGGAAAAGGGGTTAACGTCGAAGTTCAGGCTGTAGCAGCTACATGCCTAAAATGTAAACTATGCCATGTATCTTGTGTGTTTCTCCTTTCTTACACATTTTTATTTAAAAAATTGATATTTTAAAAATTGAAAGACTGTTTAGTCGTTCAAATTACTCAAACAGAAGGTCACATTTACAGTCATCAATCAATCATTTTCAATATGGATTGAGAAAGTAGTCGTGCTTGACAAGTGTTTGATTTAGTGAGCGGATTCGTATTTTTCTGTAGATTTTGTAACACGAAAGAGTGATGACGTTTTTTGTACTCATTAAAACTTGAAAGAAAACTGAACGAGTTTAATTAAAAAGACAATACAGAAGTTATCAACTTCGGATACGTTGGTACATATAGGTACGCTTGAATTAAGACGAAGCTTTTTATTTTGTTTCCACTTTGATTTCATACAGATGCGCGCAGATAAAGACTATTTTCTTATAATTGTTCAATGTCGTCAATTGAAGTATCTAGTGAATCGTTTCTAGTTAATCACTAGCGATTTATAATGACATTTTTATTTTTATACATCCTGCTTACGAGTATTAGGTATGATTTTCTATTTTTATAATTTATTATCTAGTCCAGATATGTATTATATAGGTTGAAACAGGGCGATATTCCTCGTGCTACAAAAAACCCTGTATCCCCGAGTTTTTGGTTTATGGTCGTGTACCTGATTCTGCATATTTCAACTCAGGTACCTGCTTCATATTTATCGCCAAGTTCATCTTCATTAAGCGAGATCTATGTACAGTTGTTATGTATGTGTTTGGTGTATGATACTCAAATTATCAACTGTTGTAGAAAAGTTACCCAAAAACATATCTCATATCGCCATATATAATTTATAATATTGGTGTTAAGTAACAAAAAATTATGTCATAAGTATTTAGTCAGGTGCTCTAACCAAAATTTATGATTCCTTAAGCGGTATAATTGATTTATTATTTACATTAGTACATTTTACATTTACCTACTCATACCTACCTATCTTGTAAATTTGTGTAGATTTTGTTTTTATGTTTGTGTTTTCAATTTCAGTTTATTATCGTTTGCCCAAAGTTATTACCTTATTACATTTATCGACGCTGTTTTCAAATCGAACTTGAGTACATCTATTTTATTATAAATGTTTAATAATAATCAAATTTTGTGCAATATAAAAATATGTGCGTCAACTGATATGTACTTTAATGAGTTAGCGCAAGTGTACATAGATGATTTGTATTATTTCATTATTTATCAGTATGTATTAGCTATGTTGCTATGTAAAGTTTTATTTATGTGTAACAAAGAATTTCATTAATATTATATAGTAAATCTCCATACTGCTGTTTCATTCGAATATATGAATCTGTATTTTGTATTAATGGAATAAAAGCAAAAAGTTTGACCGAATATATGGATTCCAAATTCTGATTGACGCGCCATTTTTTTTTTGGGGGGGGGGGTTGCCCGCGCGCAGCGCTGCAAGCACCCTATTGCAATCGAATTTTCATCTGCATCATTTCATTAAATACGACTGAATTGTTTACAGCTCATAGTTCAGTTTTAGCTCAGTTGCATTCCCCGTCAACTGCTGCCATCTATTGGTCGGTATACTATTTGGACCATTGGACCTAGCAGGGTGGTGGCGCGCTGATGTTGTTTTACGACTTTCTGTTGAATTTCTTATATCAGCGTTAGGAAAAAATGTGCGATTTTAATATTTGCTAATAAACTTCTGGTTACGAACAAATTTTTTATTCTCAGGTATTAACGTAATGGTCTTTGCTCCCTGTGTTTGTTATGATAATAACCGTTGTTATAAAAAAGTTGTTATGAGTTGTTACTGGTTGTTACCCATTTACTGCAATGTTGAATAACATCTCATAACCACTCATAACACCACCTTGGGACTAGTTGTTATGAGTGGTTACCCTAACAACTTTTCAAGAATACGGCTCCAGCTTGCGCACCAGCTCGCAACTTCGCACGCCAGCGTACCAGCGTCGTGTGTGAACTAGGCTTTACTAGGGCTCTATAGTTTCACCTGGGTATACTAAGCCACCATTTTGGTTCATACTGCGCCCGTCGATGCCGAATTGACTACGTGTTACGCTCCGCATAGTCAGATTCGGCATCCACGGGCGCAGTATGAACCAAAATGGCGGCTTAGTATACCCAGGTGAAACTATAGAGCCCTAGCTTTACCACTCCAAGTGGCGGCGGTTGCCGGGAAAAAAATCTGGCAACACTGTAGTTCAGCTATCCTGTTCATGTTTCAACGTTACGAACGTTACACAGTTTCTGTCCACCATTACTGCCGCTAGCTGTTCTGCATGATAGTTCCACTATCACGATATACTGTCGTTATGTACATAAGGCTTAACTGATTAAAGTTTTCGTTTCATTGAAAGTCCAACTTTCAATTTCAAGTATTTAGCTTCTGAATTTCTTCGATGAGAAATCAAGATTTTAAACTTTCGATTAGCCGTTATCACTTTCCTGGACGCTTACTTCTAGTCGATGACAAATTTTAACTTTATCGTTTATCTTCACTCATTTTCACTTTCTTCAAAATTTTGCGTGATTTCGAAACGTTTCAAACCTTTTTCAAACGTGTTAACTTTCAACTCGCAAGCTGTTCATCGTTTCAACGTATTCGGGGTTACAATGGCAACTTTATTTGAGAAACAAGAAACGAATTCTTACAGTACCAGCAGCATAGCACGTAAGTTCATATAATCATATTGCATATTCTTTCCGACAAAGCGCCTTACGTTACCGTTGCATCTTTAAGCCAGATGTTTCATATTCGTAATTGCAGCAAACGTTCATTACAGATAAAAGAGCTAAGTATCTTTCGGAACTAGACGTACTGAATGAAGAGAAACTGACCAAAGATCCGTTTAAATTGTTCAAGGAGTGGTTTGATAATGCTTCCGAATGTCCTCAAATCGAAGAGGCTACCGCTATGTGTCTTGCTACTTCTACAAAGTAAGCTGATGTTCCATATTCCATTCTTTACGTTATTTATCTTTTTGTGGTTTTCTCAAGAAAATCTACTGTACGGAGTTTGTGTAAAGTGACAACATCAGACATCAATCGCAGGCAATGCACAGTGCCAACTGGGTGGTAGATGAGTGAAGTAATTACTTACCATGCTTCATGTCGAGTAGTTTAAAACGTTGGATCATTTTATGTAATGCTGTGCATGGGTTGTTACAGAGATGGATTTCCCTCTGCTCGTTACGTGCTGCTGAAAAATTTCGATGAAAATGGATTCACTTTTTTCACGAATTATTCCAGTCGAAAAGGCAAGGAACTGGTTAGTCTCGTATACATTGTTTCCTTAAGCAATTGAGTACTCAGGTTTTATGAAACTGCCTTCACGAAATTGTGATTCTACAAGATCACGAAACGTAGACTCGATTGAAGACTTTCAGCCTGCGTAGTCATACTCGTGCCTAAGTCTGGGTGAAAAGTAACTTCGGTCGAATGGTTGGAGAACTGGACGGCTTGGCTGCTATTTTAAATAGAACGTATTAACTGAACATACATCACACTTGAATGTTTGGGGAGAATTAAATTCTGATGGTTGAGAATCATCAGTCCGAACGTTCGACAAACTATTGGTGGGATTCATGCTCGATGTTTGTCCGAGAGCTTGTTGTAAATTAAACGAGATTTTTTTTTTTCATTTTATTAAAGGAAAACTTGATGATTGAATGATGGGTAAAAGTTCAAGGCTATGTACAATCTTATCAGCAATTTGTATGATCACACATACTGCACAGTTTTGATACACTTGTCCTGAAGTACTATAATGATAGTGATGATTGAAGATAGGATACTGAACTATGTATATTTCCAGTTAAATTGATGAGAAAGTAACCGTAATCTTTGTTCCTAAAAAAAATATGATCATTTTTCGTACTCAGTTTAGTACAAACTCATTTCCTCATCTTTAGCCCTTAATAAAATAATGCTGTATAGCTACAAACCAGTGATTCAAGATGATACGAATGACTTCAACCATTTGTGATTGCATTGCTTCCTCATTTAATACGTCAGCACTCACTGAACTTTTATGAATTTTGTTTAGGAAGAAAATCCAAATGTCGCTGCTGTCTTCTACTGGGAACCGCTGAAGCGTTCGGTAATCTGATTTTCTTTTTAAATTTTAATCATCGTTAATGATTTCGAATGATTTTGTAAATACAAACGCCTGTTTTGTGTATTTCGCAGACAGATTTAATTTTCAAGTCTCCCGACCAATGCGATACGTTTGCGTATTTTCGATGAATTTGAGTTGATTTTAAAGTCGCGCTGCTGGCTGCTCTTCTTCCAGATCAGAATTGAAGGAACTGTCAGCAAAATTCCTGATAAATCCTGTGACGACTATTTTCACGTCCGTCCGAAAGATAGCCAACTTGGAGCTTGCGTTAGCCACCAGAGTTCTGTGATCCCAAGTCGACAGGTTCTTGAAGACGAGATGTCACAGCTGAAAAAAGTTTACGAGAGCGGTGACGTTCCGCGTCCGCAATATTGGTTGGTATTTTATTAAAAATTGTTTTGTGTAATTCAAATGATATCGGTGCCTGATTTAGACAACACGGGTCCTGTTTCAATGATTGAAAAACTAGTCTATTGTGAATCTTCCAATGCGGTTTAACACTCGATAAAATTCCTCCAATCTTTAGTTAG
The DNA here is from genome assembly GCA_031841125.1 of Acanthococcus lagerstroemiae. NCBI lineage: Eukaryota > Metazoa > Arthropoda > Insecta > Hemiptera > Eriococcidae > Acanthococcus > Acanthococcus lagerstroemiae. The sequence continues at coordinate 13,136,569 of CM063111.1, read as the reverse complement.
AGTGTATTTAAAACCATTTGAGACTTGATAAGATTCATCGAGTCTTTATTATAAGACTTCGGGGTGTATTTGAAACCATCTGAGACTTAGTAAGATTCGGTGACACCCGTCTAAACTTATTCGAGACTTGATATTTGATAGAGTCTGTCTTCCTGGCAATGCATTCTCATGTCTGCTCACCGAGCTTACTTGTAAAAACGTTTTTATTTGTGACAGTAGCAAGAGATGGAACCTTTGTCAGGTATACGAATGGACTTTCTTCTTAAACCGAGATTGAAACACTTACGTTATTTCCAATTTAAACGGCCAGTGTCGTTCAGAATTCGAAAAGTATTCGCTCATCAAATAGGAGAGGCCATCGAAGCTGCAATATTATTTGAATTTACTAATTATGTACGAACGTTTTAGGGGCGGATTCCTGATCGAGCCTCGTAAATTTGAATTCTGGCAAGGACAATCTAATCGATTGCACGACCGAATTTTATTTCGCCGGCCAGCACAAAATGAAAAACTCAACGAGAATCTAACACACCCTGCTGAAAACGGATGGGTCTACGAGCGTTTGTCTCCTTGAGTGCACAGTGTTGAAAATGGAACTACCGCGATCGACTTGAAACAGTAAAACGCCTCACATCCTTGAAAGTTAGTGTCCACTTCTTAAATCATTCGTTCCGCTGTTCCACATGTGATTCTTCATATTTTCCTCTTTTTTTTCTGTTTACGTCTACATTATACGTGAAGCTATTACTGTGATACATTTCTTCGAGTCGAGTTCGAGATACTACGAGTCCTAGAGAATAAGGATGTTTAGTGCTTAAACGGAATCAAGTTGGGGGACATGAGTGTAACTTGAGTCTTCCTATGTTGTATCAAATATTCGTGCAATAATTATTGTTTTTTTTTTCTTTCTTTTTCATTGAGCTGTGAGCTTCGAGTTTCGGAGGTATAAAATGGTTCTTGATCTTCTAGGTCTCAACACTGGCGGCTTTCCTTCGTGACTGGTAAGAAAGCAGAAGATAGCATACCTTCAAACATCAACGTGCAACTTCAAGCCTGATTTTCGCCGTAGAGAAAATATGTAAGAATGAAAGCCCCTATTCATAGCGTACGAAGTGGAGTAGATACCTTTTATACGTTCTAGGGCACTCTAGTTTTCTGTCACAGATCGTACGACTTGTCAGGCTGCCCAGATCATACTCTTTTTTAGAGGAAAATACTCTTTTGATACTGTAAAAAAAGAGAACTCTATCTTCTCCAAAAATGGCAAGAAGTACTCTTTTGTTATGTCGAAGCTGATAATAAAAGATAGTGTCCAGTTACCACTAAAGCCCTTTTCTTGTGACACGTCTGTTTCACTCTAGGTTGTAGCATTGTTATTTTATTTTCAAGTTTGTCAAAGCACATTGAGCTACCACGAGGCCAAACAAAATGAAAAAATTATTACATGTGATGTGTATCAAAATGGAATACATACAAAAGACACTCAAATATCTACTTCAAAATTATCGCAAAGAACATTTTTCTAGCCTTTTTTTCTTTTCAACAAACAATACTTGACTAGATCCAGGGAGAGGAAAAAGTAAAAGGGGGAAGAGTAGGCGAGAATAATTTATAACATAGGCCAGGTCCGTACCGACCGAGGGTTCTTCAACCTCACCCCCCCCCCAATTGGCCAAATTTTCTTCGTATACATGTGGGCAATTGGATAAAACTGGGGCATCTGTAGCCCCCTAAATCGCTAACCCCCTTACTTAAATCCTGGGTACGGCCCTGACATAGTCCAGAAAGACTTCCGGAGCGAGCATCAAGCGAAACGAGATGCGAGTTTGCTGGAAAAAAATTTTGAACGACCTGTAGTACTCTTTTCTATTAAAAAATATCTGGGCAGCCTGACTTGTTTGTCGGTGCCGGGAAAGGGACGGACGCCCGCGAATGGTTATAAAGTTTACTACCGTTCTTGGTTTACACGTATGGTGGCATACGAACCTTGTAGTTCATATGTCACCATTACGTGTTATTACGCGACGAAACTGAGGCCTGAGGAGGCACGCTTTACGTTTTCCTAGATAGTGACGTCCCAAAGCTCCAGTTACCTGGATGCTGCGACGAGACATGACATTTGACACCTTTCCGCAGCACCAGCGATTTGTATGCTGTAACGAGAGGTTATCTAACTCGAACGATTAGTTTCTAGCTCGAAGCACCAGCAATCTGGTTGCTACAATGAGAGAGAATCGTAGGCCTCGATTCGATGAAAATTGATTTCTTGAGTGCCTCCTCGGCTTATCGTCGTTGTCATACTAGTACCTCGTTAGGAGGAGCAAAAAACGTATTGCAAAATTCATTATCAGTCATCTTAAGAGGTTTTGAAATTGTCATGTAGGAGGGCTAGTTGATTTTTCTGACTTGTAAGGTTCGTGTAGGGATGAGAAGTCAGCCGGTTCTGAGCAAAATTTTAAGAAGCCGGAAGCTGATATAGTTTGTAGCCGCTAGAGAAGTCGGTTGTTTTTCACCTTGTTGTGAATTGTGACTTCCACTTTTTTGTCGTTTCGGATAATATTCATGATCTTTTTCCAATAAGCTAGGGTAAAGACACGACGCCGTGATGGATCTGTAGCAATGGAACTGTCATAAGAACGTGTGTAACTTCAAAGCTTTTACCTATTAAGACTATGTCGTCTGCAAATCGAAGATTGGTAACCCATCTACAGTTGAAATTTATTCCCTTCCCTTCCTATTTGATATTGCGAAATATTTCTTCGGGTATCCAGTTACAGATATTTGGTGAGATCGGGTCACCTTGTTTTACCCCTCTATTAATTGCAGAGTATTTTCCTTTTTTATCTAATTTAATAAAGGCCATATAATTTTTATATAAATAATGTAAAATTTCTGTAACTTCTCTTGGTAGGGGAGACTTGTCGACAGTGTAACAGGTAAATATCTTTTCTCTCTCGCGAATGCGTAGTTGAACCTATCAAAAAGTCAAGTACCTCATCTGAAAGCTGGTTTCATTAGAAACATTTTCATCTGTTAATTTCTGATTTTGACCCAAACCCAGCCCTACAAAAAATTATTTACCTTTTTGGTTTTCTTGTTACACTGTACCCAAGCATACGGAAACAGTGTAACAAAATGAAAAATTATGTGGTCAACAGTGTAACAAAGTAGAAAGTTGACGAAAAGCTCGAGTTTTTCAACGTTTAATCGAACTTGAACAACTACGTACTTTTTTGTTGTCGTTGATCACGCGTAACACCGCTTTTGACTATTTTATTTATTTATTTTTTTTTTTTGTTGGATCAGTGGGGGTTAAAACTTTCTTTGTTGCGTCAACTTTTCTTTTCGAATTCATGGTAACTAAATAATGTAAATATTTCAAACAAACTAACTTTGAAAAAAGTTCATTTTTTGGTAAAATCACAAGGGAAAATAAATGTTGTTATCAAACAAACTCACAAGCGGTCACAGATCATCTAAATTGCACAGAATTTGTGCTCTGTTATTTTGTTACACTGTTGCCATACTAGTAGTTTTGACTGAAATTTGCTAATAACTCCAAAACCATCATGCTTACACAAATTCTATCAAGTGCATATGAAAGAACGACATTTTCTTGATACACACGAGTCAAAGTTTTGAAATTACTATACATTTTTTTTAATTTTCCTTACCTCAGAAACAAGTTTTAAAATAGCAAAAATTCATTTTTGGTTCATTTTTTTTTTTTTCAGGTATGTCGTGGCATTTCTTAAGAGCGGGGGTTATAGTACCTACCAAACTACCTATCTCATATGAATTTTAATGCCTCAACTTCATTACATAGAAAGTTATCTGTGGTGTTACACTGTTCACCCTGTTACACTGTCGACAAGTCTCCCCTACACATTGATGTGCTAAAGAGTTTCACACGCTGCTATGGGTAACCGAGTTAAACGCTTTATTGAAATCTATGAAGAGGAGATTGGTTTTCAAATTGTATTCATTGGCTTTTCTATTAACTAGTTAATCGTCTGTATGTGATCTATTGTTGAGAACTGTTTGTGGAAACCTGCTTGTTCAGGCGGGTGTTGAAAGTCTAAAAGGTACTATATGCGGTCAAATAGCAAAATATTTTGGATTTTAACGATTGAGTAGGGATTTCTTTCGTTTTTAAATTGAATTGAAGATTATCGTTAATGGTTTAGTTAAGGGTCCCGAGAAAGTTTTCTATATTGTCTCTGGACCCCGATTTTACCTATTTTCAATTGTCCCAATGCCCCTTCCACCTCCCTTTCTAATACGGGGACGACTTTTTCGGTGTTGTGTATTTTTAACCTTCATTCTTATCCTCTTTTACATTTTTTTTTTTTTGTGTGTTTATTACCTCTTTGGAGTAAAGTCTACTATAAAAATTCAGTAGCCGCTGTAATTATTTCATCTCTATTGGAAGTTCATTTCCCATCTTCCAACTTCAGTTTTGGTAACAAGTATACACCCTTGTTGATTGCGTTTTTGACTTTTTTGTTGGATCAACTATCTTCTATTATATTTTTGATTCTTTCAAACTCGAACTTTGTAATGTCATTTCGAATTTCTCGTTTTATTAATTTATTCAGTTCTGTCAATTCTACATTTGTATTTGCGATCGGTTTCCTTTATTCTTCAATAGTTCGTTTAGTTACCAAGTCTTTAGTTTTTCTACTAATTTTGTCATCAGTTTTAAAGTTTTCCCTCGGTTTCCCCATTCTTGAATTGTTTTTTTAAAGTTCCTTCAAATAAGTTGTGTGTTTCTGTAATTTCGTGTATTTTTATCCCCCCGTCCCCCATTTTCTCTTCCAAGTACGTTTTTGCAGCTTCTATTTTTTTATAGGAATCGCCGATTTACTTGTATCTTTATGGTTTAAATATTTTTTACTCTTCGAGTGTTCAGGAATTTTTAATTTGCATCGTCCTAATGATCGGAATGGAACTGAAAATTTGAGAGGATTTCTATATTTGAGACTAATCTACCCTAATACGGGCCTACAAAGAAATTTTCGATTTGCGATCATTGCATTAGTCGGCAAATTTTAGATTCACGTACCCCCCCCCCCCCAATGAAGAAGTTTCAGAACGCCTCTGAAGGCAGCTGTCTTCATATTGGCGTTATCTACAAATTCGATCAGTCTTTCACAATTCCTATTTGTATCTCCTGTATTGAAGTTCTCTACGCTCATCCTCCCTCCCCAATTTTTTCCTGTTTTATCGTTAAAATCCCCCATAACTAACGTATATTGTTCTTTTTCTAGCGTGTAGAATTTCTCACACTTTTTTGCTTGTGAATTAAGAGTTGGGGCATAACATTGGATTACGGTCATGCTTGTTGATTTGCCTAGTTTGAATTTGAGCACTGCAATACGCTCAGAAATGTCTCTGATTTCCATAATGTGGTTTGCTAAGGTTTGTTCGGTATAAAACCCCACCCCACAGTGTCCCACAGTACAACCATAATAATAGAAAATACAATTGCTTTTTCTTTTAATCAAAGTTTCTCCGTTGCGCTTTATTTCTGAAATCCCAATTACGTCATACCTAATTTTTTTTAATGCATTTTCTAGCAGGGATGCGCAAAATCCGGGAACTCCAAGATTTAAATCCAAAATCTTGGTAAAAAAGAGGATTTGAATTCAAAGTCTCAAATTCTTTTTAGAAAATAATTTCAAATCCTAAATCCTTTCAATTTTCCGAAAAATTGGGATTTTAAATCCAAAATTCAATAATCTGAATTTTGACTTCTAAATTTCAGTCAGTCAACAGTAGGCCCCCGGGCAATCTTCTATCTACCATTGCCTGAGGACGTTCGCATGCAATCTCTGTGGTCTCTAATTTATTGTAAACAGTGAAAGAAAGAAATTTTTAGAGCTTTGCGTTCAGCGTTCTAATTTCTTACTCATTAACAGATGACGAAATGAGCTTCCTGACAACAAATAGGACGTAAAACTATCAATATATACGATTTGATTTTCAAGATATCAATTAGTTAATGTTAAATTGGGATTTAAATTTGCACTAGAGTGCGCTGCCAAATCACCTGTGCGGGCGAAACTGAAAATGAATACGTGATCATGTGAAGGGTAAAGAATCAACTCACGTCTGCCATTTTACTTCAAGGGCGCAAATAGGCAAAATACTGTACGCGAGTGCTGGAATATCTTTGCTGCGCCTGTGATAATGTGCGATATGTATAACATACTCCATGTTTACAGGCGCAGCAAAGATATTCCTGCACCCGTGTACAGTATTTTGCCTATTTGCTCCCTTGAAGTAAAATGGCAAACGTGAGTTTTGATTCTTTACTTCTCATGTGTATTTTCAAATTAGACAAGGTTGAGAATGCGAGGTCACTTTACTGGATGGCAGGCTGTCTGTTATCAGTGACATTTAAACTTTCAAACAGAAAATAATTTTCCAAATACATAATTTATTAAGTAGGTATTTATATAAAAAATCATAAGAATAGGATTCATTGAGATTGAAATCCTCTTTAATTTGGGGTAAACTTCCATGTTTCATATACGTTCAAATTATTTTCATTACCCTCCCATAAGCATATGTAGGGGAGTGTGGCCCAGGATGACATGGGTTTTACTTTCGCCAATTTTTTAGGCGAACTATTGACATTTGGTAAAAACTAATTGGAACCCAATAAAGTACAACTTTGTGGCTATCCATTACCTCTGGGTTACATATTTTTTGAAAATTTTTAAATGCTTCAAAATTTGATTTCTTAAAAATTTGTCAAATATGTCATCGTGTAGGCCATATGGTTGATAAGATGACATGGGTAATATTTTTTTTTTTTTTCAATTCTAAAAAGACAGGAAAAGTAAATAGTGAACAAATTTAGGGAGGCTTTTTTTTTTTTTTTTTTTTTTTTTTTTTTTTTTTTAATCAAAAATTGTTTTAATGTATTACAAAACTAGGTACAAAATTGACTTATGTACATATTTCACCATGGGCTTCCTTTTGATGGCATCAATCACAGATTTCGTACTTTCTTCCGTCTAAGAACCCCTTTCAGTAGTTATGGTGCGATGAGAATTAATCATTTTGTCTGAAACAAGGTATTTCAATTATTAAATTATGAAAGTTCTTATTTGGTTGTATGTCATCTTGCCCTCCGCTCACTATGTTATCTTGTTTGCTTTCGTATCATATCAGGGGCGAAACTATAGTGGGTGACCCTCCCCCCAGTAATTTGACAGATGGCAAATTTAGAAACTGTTCATTTGAATGTTTCATTTTTTATAAATGTCTGTTTGTTTGTTTATTATTATTATTATTATTTTTAATTAAAAAATATTTCGATTAAAAAATCGGCAAATTTATAATTTTTTTTAAATTTTATCAGCGAACTTTTAGTTTAAAAAAAATATTTGTCGGCAAATTTTTCTTCTCCACCTCCCCAAACTGAAAGTCAAATTTCGTTTCTGAAAATGGAGTACCCTGGACTCCTGTCAGAGACTAGTCAGTCAAAAGCCGACGGTAGGTTTCAAGCTGAGTATCGAACGTTATCTGAACGGTTGAAACAAAGCTGAAGTATGGAAGACATTTCGAAAATCTGAAAGTCGGTAGCAAACGTTGAATTTCGAATTTGAATGACTATTCTGTTTTTACTAGATTCTCTGTTTGGCCTAGAGCCTAAAATTTGAGAAAGTTGAACATTTAATCAAATTCTAAAAGTTGAAAGCAAAAGACTTATTTTCCAGTGTCACAAGCTGAATCCGATAGCGAATGTTCAATTGTTCAAATTACGGACTTTGGTCCTGGTGAATATAGGAAGGAAATTTAGTCTGAAACAAAAGTCAAAACTCCATGTGTTTTTCTCATAAGAACGAAAGGGAGCTTGTGGCACGGATTTCTCTCATCCGATTAACCTGAAACTTTGTAGGTTATTTATTTTATTTTATTTTTTGATTCTATTGGAACCAACTTAGGAGACGAATCAGAGGAAATTCAGAAAAAAATATAACCAAGAGTAAATAACGACCATCTTAATGTGTAAAGGAAGTTGTGCGTTCCTCTCAAGTATTTGTAACATCCTTCCAGCTTACCCTCCCAGATTAGGGTATGCTCATGTGAGCAAATGTAAGTGCTTGGAGGATGAAAAATTGACACGAATAAAGTGGGACTTATTTTACGTATATTTTTGGGGGTGGTAAAAAAAATTAGTACATAGCGGCCAGTCAGGTAAATCCGGCCTAGTTAGTGAATAAAAACATTAACCGTTAATTTTTATACAAACTGTAAAATGATAATCCCCACACCCATTTTTATTCCGAAGTCCGATCGACGTGGGACAAACTGGGGTCTTCAAAAGGCAAAGAGAGATGCTGAATTGAGAAATGCATTCACTCTCATTTTCATCTTTTTTTTCTTTTTCGCAAAGAATGAAGATGAGCCCATTCTAAATGGGAAGAGAATGAAAGGTTTTTCCTTAATTCGGCATCTCTGACGGCAAGGTCTCGTTTCTTTTTCGGTTAAAAAAAGAAAAAAGAAAATCGCTCCCACTAACAGGTGCGTAACCAAGGAGGGGCCAGGGGGGCAGGCCCCCTAAAAAATCTTGTCCCCCCCTGTGCCCCCCCCCCCGCTGAATTTGAAAATTTTGTAAAATTTATAATATTAGATAAAATAAAGCAAAAGTTTTTAAAACTGGGCCCCCCTTCAAAAATTCGTGGCCCTTTCTGGCCCCCCGTTAAAAAATCCTAGTTGGTGTTGTGGGACGTATGGCGATGCACGCATGCCAAAGTGGCCCCTGAGACACCGCACCCCCGGCACCGGAAACTACCCTTTCGGGCATCGCATCAGTACCGAGGGGAACGCTTTGGGGCCGGGCCCGAGCCCCCATTTCTCCTGGCCGGAACGGTGCGCGCGTCCTGCCAGGGCCACCACGGGGTTCCCTACTGACCGAGGTCCGCGCTCCCAGAGCACTCGCCTGGAAATTTCAGGTCCCCCGCAGCCGGACGCGCTGCCTCTTCCTCTTCACTCACTCGTCGTGTGAGACTCTCCCGATTGAAGCTCCAGCCCTTGCACTGCGGGCGAGCTCTGCTCCAGCCCTGGTGCAACGGGCGAGCTTCGCTGGATGGTATCCGCCGCCGCAGTAGCAGCAGCAACATCCGCTTCTCCTCCTTGCGTCCTTTGTCTCGACCACTCAGCCTCCATCTTCCGTCGCATGATGGCCGAAACGAAACCCGACACCCGGTTCCAACCGCTTCGGCTCCTCAACAGCTCCGGGACCAGGGTGTCCGGCGCAAGACGGTCGATCACGCCGTCTAATAAAGTTGTGCGAGAGCCTGCGTTACCTTTACTTCAAATTTATGTTGTGTATCAAAGAAACTGTCAATTTCGCTGTTAATTTCGACTAGTTTGTTATAGAGTTTCATACTTTTTTCCAAAGGTGAGAAGATATTTGTTCTTGTCCTGGAGACCGAAAAGAGCCCCTTGGGCCTGCTTATGCGATGTGGTATGTAGATGTTGATTTTAGATAGGAGACATGACGAGTCTATTTGTCCCCGTAGTATACTGTAAAGGAGCTTTACTGCACATAGGTTCCTCCTCATCCGCAATGTATTCATTTCGTAACCGGAGACAAGCTCTGGGTACGTGACCGAGAAATCGTAATATGAAAAATCTTTGTGATAGAGGAATCTAAGAAATCTTTTTTGAATTGATTCTAGTGCATTTTCTTCTGTTTTAGTTAGTGAACCCTTGAAGATGTGAGCGTACTAGAGATTGGTAGAGAAGTCGAAGAACAGATGGCTTTTTGAATACATTGGAGAACCGCTTTACTAGCCCCGCATTTCGTTTTGCTTTGGTCATAGTATTCTGTAGGTGTTGTGAGTAATTCAGTTTGCCTTCCATGAGAACCCCCAAATCGCGAATTTCGTTTACCCGTTCCAGCTTTTTCCCCTCTATGTCATATATCGCATGTATAGGATTTTTCTTACGAGTGAAAGTGATCACTTTACATTTTTCAATATTCAGTAGGAGGTTATTTTCTTTACTCCAATTCACCACAGTACTGAGGTTCTGTATGTCTAGTATAGTTTTAACGGGTTTGAAGATTTTTAAATCGTCCGCAAATAGAAGACATTTTGAAAATTGTAGTTGTGGTATGTCATTAATATAGAGGAGGAAAAGGAGGGGAGCTAGGTTTCCTCCTTGTGAGACTCCTGATGTACATCTATACGTGTGAGATTTCATGCCTTTAAAAACCACGTACTGTTTTGACTGTTGAAGATGATTCTGTAGTAATTGTATAAGTGAATTTGAAAAACCAAATTTAGTTAGTTTTTAAAGGAGAATGGAGTGGTCGACCTTGTCAAAGGCTTTCCGAAAATCTGTATAGATTTTACATCGACTTGGGTTTGGGAACTCTCATCGAGGGTGCTTTAATGAGTTTTTTCTTCAACATTACACGCTAAAATTGCCATTTAACCTAAGAATGATAAAGTCCAATCAAAGGTCCAAGGGTCATTACTAAATTTGTAACGCCCCCCCCCCCCTCACACCTCAAACTAGAAAATGGAAATAAAACAACTTTCACTTCGATGGTTCAATCATTTTTTATAAAATCATATATGCTGCTTTTGAAAATTCGGAATTTGACGATTTAACCCTTTCTCAAGAGATTAGGATGTTTGTAATGATGAAAATGAATCAGCTATCTCTTTAGCATTTTCAAAAACAGTCTGTTCATTTGAATTCCAGATCGTAAGAACTCTCCACTTCAATAGTCTACTCGATTTGTAAATACTAATTAGTGCTTGTCCATTCCGATTTATGGGGGTCTTTTAAGCTTGAATCAGATTCAAAATTTAGCGCATGTTCGAATTCAGCTACCCTTAAGGTCAGTAATTAATGTCGATTTGTCTATCCACTTTGGGATCTCATTCTGAGTTCTGGAATCCAGAGACGTACCGAAGAGTTTTTCTTGAGGGAAGGGGGGGGAGTAAAAATAGTGAAAGTCCCAACTGACTCAACTCAGAATTCCAAAGTATCAGTGCAAAAGAAGAAAAACCTTTTGACTTGTTGGGTTTTCCCAACCTCTAAACTCAATTCCCAAATATCAAAGCAAAAAAAAACAAGTTTTAACTTGTTAGATTTTTTCAACTCGCCTGACTGAAATGGTAAATTTTCCCTTTGCCTCCTGCTCCCTTATCGGTACGTCCCTGCCTTCAATAATTTGGCAGTTGGCAAATTTTGAAACTGTTCATTTGAATTTTTCATTTTCTAAGAACGTTTTGTTCGTTTGTTTGCTTATTTATTATTTTTTTTTTTTCAATTAAAAAAATATTTTAATTAGAAAATCGGCAAATTAAAAAATATTTTGTCGGCGAATTTTTAGTTTAAAAAAAATTGTCAGCAAATTTTCCTTCTACACCCCCCCCCCTTCCCCCCCCCCAAAAAAAAGAGTCAAATTTCGTCTCTGTATCATATTTTTGAAATAGTCAAAGAAAAGTTGAAACTCACTTTTAAAATAATGTGTAATATGGTGTTTTGAAGCTTACCTTTTGCTCTGTCATTTGGAATCTTTCTTGACCAAAAATAACGAGAAACGAACTTACCATCACTTGTTGATATCTATCTCGAATAAAAATCATACGTCACAAAAAATATAAACAGATTTTTTTTAGCGTTGCGCAGTTGAAAGACAGTTTATATCGGCTTTTACTTGCTACAGTGTGACCAACATTTGAAGCGAAGAATTGTATTTTTTCGCGTGGGTAGTTTTCGAGAAATCGTCGCTATCGCTATGTCATCTTATCGACTATGTCATCTTGGGCCACTCTCTCCTACAGTGATTTCCCATGAGCGTTCCCGACATTGTCTAGAAGAACCAGTGGCGGATCCAAGGGGGGCCCATGGGGTACATGCCCCCTTGGTTTTAATTTTTAACGTAATAATAGGAAAAAAGGGACAAAAATGATGAATTGTACCCTCATTAGAAGCCACAAATGTATAATAACGCATTTATATATTCGTCATTGCGTATCCCACATTAGATAAAATATTTTTCCGGGAGCACCCCCGCCCCCACACCTCTGCCAATATGAAAGCAACAGCTAATCAGTATGCATCGCCTCTACTGTACCCCCCCCCCCCATCTCCTTTTTGTAAAACCGTGGCTGAGAAGAACTGCTATCTCCAGGAGAATAAAAAAAAAAACGAATAAAAATTATTCTGCCAGTAGAACTGATTATAATTCAATTTTGTGGTGATGATGCAGTTAAATTTAGGAAAAATTTTCTTTGGAAGTGAATTTGTAATCATTTAATGATACTCGTAGTTAAAGTTTGCTACAGGCTTACGGTAATGATCACTCACACGTATACAGGACTGCCAATATTTGAAATTTTAAGTTTAAATACCAGTTGTTAAAATTGATGAAATGAGGGTTTTTAGGGTGTTTGTCGCGGCGCAGCACTGCAAGCACCCTATTTTTGGATTATTTTTGCATTTTAATTATTTTTGGAATCATGAAGATGCAAATCCTTTACTAATGATTAGGAGTTGAATCCGAAATCCTTTTTGAAAAAGGGTTTGAAATCCAAAATCCAAAATCAGGATTTTTAGAAATTTGGATTTAAAATGCCTGAGGAGGATTCAAATCCGGTTTTCTAAAATCCTTGCTTCGTTTGCTAAGTCTTGACAGTTTACGACGGTCAATCTTATCACGACCAATTTTCATAAGCTGCCTATTTTCCATCGGCCAATTTTCTCGCGCCTTTACCTCATATTGAGGGCGATTAAGATCCGAGTGTGTCGGTCTCTGTATTTTGTGGCCGTTGGGAGGTCACACACCTGGATTTTTGCTATCGCTGTGGGGTCACTTACTTCTATCACATGGAGGTGCTTTCACTTTTTCCACTGAGGACTCTGGGAGGACATTGCAAGGATTGGAGAGGTAGAATGGTCTGTGAGTTTGTACTCAGTTATTATCAGTACCCTGATTAGTCTTGATTTGCAGTAAGAAATCACTTTACCTCGTATTGAGGGTGATTATGATCGGAGTGTATCGGTCTCTGTATTTTGTGGCCGTTGGGAGGTCACACAAGAATTTTTGCTATCGCTGTGAGGACACTTCTATCACATGGAGGTGGTTTCACTTTTTCCACTGAGGACTGTGGGAGGACATTCAAATGTTAGGAGAGTTAGAATGGTTTGTGGGTTTGTACTCAGTTATTATCAGTAGACTGGTTAGTCACAATTCGCTGTAAGAAAGCACTTTACCTCGTATTTAGGGTTGTTAAGAACTGAGTGTATCGGTCTCCGTATTTTGTGGCCGTTGGGAGGTCACACACCTGAATTTTTGCTATCGCTGTGGGGTCACTTGCTTCTATCACATGGAGGTGCTTTCACTTTTTCCATTGAGGACTCTGGGAGGACGTTCAAAGGATTGGAGTGGTAGAATAGTCTGTGAGTTTGTACTCAGTTATTATCAGTACTCTGGTTAGTCTGTATTTGCAGTAAGAAAGCACTTAACCCAGCGACGAATTTCCCTATACGCCAACTACGCCCTGGCGTAGGGCGGCAGGTTTTTGGGGCGGCAAATTTTCGTGTTTTTTTGTTGTTTTTTTTAACTAATCTTTATTGAGTACGGAAAAGAAATGAAAATAATTAATAGAAATGCCAAATGCATATAATAATTCGAAAAAATTTTCCCCCCTATTTGGTAAGCCTGAAATAGGCGGCAAATTGCATCTGGCGTAGAGCGCAAAATGTGTAAATCCGCCGCTGTCTCGCAGCGCTTGTAAATTGACTGAGCTTAGCTGCAACGTAGATCTGGCGACAGTTCCGTTCACATTGTCCCTTTCGTCGGATAGCTCGCGGCTCCGTTTCCGCGCGATCCCCGTTTCTAACCTGGAAATTTGATTATCATGCCGAAATCGTTAACAAATCGTTACGATTAAATTTAAATATCATTTATTCAACCTTTGCCACCGTTTCGAAAAAGGGTTACGTGTATTACTCAGTCACGCGGCTTTCATTAGTTATTATTTCGAGCCAACGATCAGCGCGACCTGATGATGGGAAACGGATGAATAAAAAAGTGCCAGTAACTGGACAGGTAGAGACGATGCCTACCTTTGAATAGCGTTTCAAAGGGTTGAACCCGAAGAGCAAATTACACGATTGGAAATCTTTCGCGGCGTCGAAACTGTCGGTTTTTTCACCGTATCTCGCATACCGTCGCACCTGCCTCGTCTTTGTGCCGAACGCGCGTAAAACCGTAAAGCTGAAATCGCATTTCCATTCCGTTAATTAAGTAGTACGATTATCACTTCGTGGCCGAAGGTCGGTCCAGACTCGTCAAAATCAGGAGCGCCGCCACCTCGCCGCTTCTCGATCTCGAGATCTCGAGATCTCGCCTTTGCAGAGCCGCGGTATTTGGTAGACCTGCGCCGAACCTGCGCCTCGGCACCGAGTACCCGAATCCGAATGATCGGAGCTGTAGATTTATGCTCGTATACCTCCACCAAATTGATTCCTCTGCCCTGTACATTCTGCCGGCGGTCAAACTGATTATGTATTTACAATTATAAATGAAAGAGAAAAAAATCACCGCAGCTGATTCCGTTCACATTTTGACCCCGTTCGGAGATATGCTGTGTATGAAAAACGAACCGTATGGATCTGCGGCATTCGATCTTTATTGGCTTTTAAACGACGAATAAATTTGTAATTTCAGACAAATTAGCATATAAATGAAATCTGTCAGTATTAACGAGGCAGCGTTGTCCCTCGTATTCCTCGTCTTACATTGTTACCGCATCATTAAGAGCGGCGAGAGTTTTATATTTTATTTACATTTTCCGATAATTACCTCTCTACCGATGATCGTTAACTACCGTCGAAATGGCTGTGCCTTACGCCGGCTCATATATCATCGCATGTAAATTTTATCCGAACCTCATCATCGGCATCGCGAAAGGATATTATGTTTGTTTTGTACGATTATTTTCGTGTTCTCCGAGTTGGGTTTCAAAATTGTTTTCAGCGCGCGCCTTACCTGCGTAAAGGCTGGCGAGTCGTTGAGTTCAGGATGCCGGCAGCCAACCTGTTTGTGTTCATGCAAATCACAAAGGTACCCGCGGTTATTTGCATAATTGCGATTTAACAGACCGGTGATGGAAAATCTCTTGTCATAATGTTGACGTTACTCGCTAATCGTTTTGACTCGTGCGGTATGTGCCGTTGCTGACTTCTCGGGTTCGGATATTCTTGCTGCTGGCGAATAGCCGTGGCTGCGTTGGATATGCGATGTGTGCGGATGGCCGAAAGGGCTGCTTTGGTGTTTCGGTTGAACTCGAATATCGAGAGTAATTGCGTAACCTTGGCCTTCAGGGTATCTACCGGTCGTACAAGAAGTCATGGGGTTATATTCCTTAGTCTCTCGACCAGTAGTTGCGTCTCTCCACTTTCATCTCTCCTACGCTAATCTTTTCATCACTGAGAAGAATTTGATCTTTGTATCCTTTATTATCTGCTCTTCATAGCTCATTCTTTGCTTTCCTTTCCAGTTCTTGCCCTCGACCATTCCCTCTAGTGATAATAGCAATATCCCTGGATGTCTTTTACAGAAGCGCAAATAGGGCTCAGAACTTGGGGGCTTAAGCCCCCTTATTATGAAGCAGCGGCATCCCCGCATCATTTTCTTTGGGAATGTTTCAGTGTTAGGGGCTATTTAGAAGTTTGGGGCGCTAAGCCCCCCCCCCTATTTGCGCCTATGATCTTTTATCATGACCTATCATTTTAACTCTTTAGGCCAGTCATTTAAAACACCGTAGGTCGCAGAAAATCGACATGTTCTGATTTTTTGGGATGTTGTCAGGGCAGGTACCAATAGTGTAAAACCAAGTTTGCAGCTTCAAAAGACCTATGCTAACTGGGTGGTGCTGGAAAAACCTGGAAATTTTCGGACTTTTTTCAGTTTTTGACTTATAAATACTGAAAGGTACATCGTACAGAAAAGGTTATCTAATACACTTTTAAAATAGACAACATTTGCTACAATTTGAGCGCAACCGTAGCTCCATTGGTCCAATAGGTCCCGAGATACAGTACTTCAAAAATTTGCAATTTTACCCAAAAAGTTTGAAATTGTAGTTTTAGTCGTCTTTCGTGCAGAAAATCGGCTAAATACTCACCTTATGAAGAAAGTCATGGGGAATGATGTTGTAGAGCAGTTATTTAGCTTTAATGTAAGCATAAGCGGAACTCTGTAGGACCAATAGTTCTCTTGTTATTGGATTTCTCAAGAAATGGAGCCTGACAAATTGTAGAACTTTCATAAAGGATAAGAAATACATATCTCAGTGGAAAATGGTCTATATTGTGAAAAATAAAATTGAGTACAATTAATTATGAGAGAAAAATGTATCAAACTTACATCAAAATTGTATAAAAATGTGTTAGCTTCGAGGACCTGGGACGTAAAATTCTGAACGTGAAATTGATCTATTGCAGTTTTGAATTTGGCACACAAGCTGAACAGTTTCACTTTCTGCACCTTGCAGAATCACACTTCTTTCGCTTGCTAGTAGCAGGTTTTCAGTTTCCACCCGTTCCTCTTCAGTGAACTCTGTTTCGTTGTTCAAAAAAATGAAGGTGGCCAAATCAAGATTTGCGAGCATGTGAGCTCTCGCAGCCCGTGAGTACGTGTGCCCATGTAGGATTTTGTCCACCTTGTTCTCTGCATATATGGTAGTGAAGAGTTCCTTCAATCCACTTCCAACTATGATGGCGCCAATGGCTCCCATAAACTACATTAATAGATGGACCCCCTCCCCCCTCCTCTGTCTCTCCACCACACTGCTGAGCTGCGGATACTGGCAGTTTTCTAGGATATCTCGAGCTTTCAAGTAACGAGGTTGATCGTAGGTAACAACACACGTTTTCTGGCCATGAGCCGAGGTTCTTTCACTGGCTTGAAGTAGGGATGTTAGGATAGTGTCGTAATTGGTTGGGGGAGCGTGGATGAATGGGAGAAACACTACTTTTGAACGTTTGTATGGAAGTTCTTCTGTCACCTGCTCCATGAAGCCAGGTATACTTGGCAACTTAGTGGATTTCCCAAACAGAGCAAATCTGGGGCTCTGGGCAGTATGTTTTTATTGATGGTCACATCAGCGATTGAGAAGGCTGACAAGCCTGCTTTCTTTTTCATGATGGAATGCTTCACCTCGGAGACAGTGTGTGAAAACTGATTGTGTCTGCAGAGACATGCCTCAAACGTGGTACGCTTTTGTCTGGGAGGCCTGAGGAATGTGGTGTGATTATCATTATACCTTCGTGAAATGTATTGTCTCCATCTAATGCGTTCACATTTACGTCTGCATTGTCCTGCACGAACTGCATGAAGTCATCTTTCTCAATTAGTTGTGACAATTGTCCACGGACGATAGCAGAGCTTTCAACTCGCATTGCTTCGCTGTAAGTACAGGAAAATCACATCACGTGACAGAGGTTCACAAGGTGCTTGGATCCAAATTTCCGGTATAAGTAGGTACCGAAGCTCATCTGATTTGAGGAGAGGAAAGATTTGGGCCTTACTGCAGCCATGCTAGCATGAGAAAATCCTGTACATTTCTTTTTTCAGTGATCGAGGGAGACACGGTTGTTTTTCAGTACAATTGTTTCACGAAGCAGTTTCAGAATATCAGGCACACATTCATCTGCGTCTCTCAAGAAGTCATCTGATGGGGGGATAGGGAGTGGTGTTGAACGTTTCAGGCCGAATGTCTTCGAAGATTATCGGTGCTGCGGCTTCCACCATTCTGAATCGCTCTTCAGCAGAATCACTCTTCCTTTCATCATACCAATTATCGTACAGAATTTTCTGTCTAATGTCTCTGAAACTCAAGATTGGGATGTGATAAGGACCAACCTTAGAAACCAGACTGTTTCCCCATATCACTTTTTCAGATGAGCTCCGACACTTCTGACATTAAGTTTGTAGTCACCTGTGACGTGATCTGTGATGAGGTCACTCAAGAAGAATTGGCATTCCTCTCTAGTTTTTGCCAGGTATGCATAGATACGCCCCATACCCTCTAGGAGCGCAGCTTGCTCAGGACGCCTTCTTTTACCTCCAGTTGATCGTGCTATGGAGAATAATTTAGTACGGCAGTTTAGGTGGTACCTGCACTCCACAGCAACCTACTCACTTATACATGAAAGTCGCTGTATAATTTGTTGTCGTGTTGTCCCCATTCACCAACAGATCCAGCTTTTTCTAGAACACTTTCTTTGAAATCCATTGTTTCTACTGTACAGACAACATTCCGCCGAGAAAGAGGTAGATAATTGTTGCTGGGCCTTGAAAAATTTCTCAGTGATTTTTTTTTTTTTTTTTTCACAAAAAAACAATCATCCCCCAGTATGTGATGCCTCGAGCCCGAAGCAGAGCTCTCCCTACACAACATGCGTGAAGTCAAAGCTTCAGGAGTACCTCCTCCACGAGGACAGAGATGCTTTAACATTACTTTGCACAGAGTACCTTTTACTGCATGCGCCATGTACGGTAACTTCATTCAATTTACTCAAAAATTGTTTGTTCTGGCGAAGCCCACGTTTCTCACTCACCTCAATTCGCGTCTGAATACCGCGTTTTTTCTCTGTCACAGTCTCTGTCTCTGCCTCGAGTGCACCTCAACATATGAAACAAACACCCGGCGGGCAAGAGCCCGACATTTTGTAAAAAGAAAAAAAAAGCACCGCAAGTTTCACGAGAGATAAGATTTTTGATTGAAATGTCACAGTTTGGACAGATTCAAACGCGGCCGTTTCAACAAGCACACTGAATAGCGTAGTAGCACGAAGGGAGGAAGTTCGTTGGGTGAAGGGAAGATAGGACATCTGCCGTTCGCCCTTCCTTCAGTTAACTACCTTTGTGGCAGACCAAAAACCGGTTTACAGTCCTAGGTGATCTAAAAGATGAGGCCTATTATTTCACAACCACAACTCATGTAATTTTGTAGTTATGATACACTCTAAATAAATCACATTTATAAATGTATGTAATGTCTTTTTTATCACATTATACAGGTAACTGTGTGTGTTATTAATAACAATTTACATTGGGAGCTTTATTTCTTGAGAAATCCAATTTCCTTAATTTTTTGTTTTTTGCTGGTAATAAGGGAATTATTGATCTTACAGGGTTCCGCTTGTGCTTAAATTGAAGCTAAATAACTGCTCTACAACTTCATTTCCCATCACTTTCCTCATAGGATGAGTATTTTAGCCGATATTCTGCATGGAAGATGGCTAAAACTACAATTTCAAACTTTTTGGGTAAAATGGCCAATTTTTGAAGTGCTGTATCTCGGGACCTATTGGACCTACAGAGCTGCGGTTGTGCTCAAATTGTAGCAAATGTTGTCTGTTTTTAAAAATGTACTCAATGACTTTTTCCATAGGATGCACCTTTTATAAGTTATAAGTCATAAACTGAAAAAAGTCCGAAAATTTTGATATTTTTTGAGCACCATGCAGTTAGCACAGGTCTTTCAAAGCTGCAAACTTTGTTTCATACACTATTGGTACCTACGCTAACAACATCCTGAAAAAACAGAACCTGTCAATTTTTTTCGACCTAATGCAGTTTTTGTGTCTATAGTGACTGGCCTACTTCTCTTTACAGTCATATTGGGAATTTCTCAATACTTCCGCATCCCTGATCCTTTCTATTCATTTAATTTTCAGCGTTTTCCGATAAGATCATATTTCGAAAATTTCTGACAGGTAATTCTACAAAAATGTTGATATTTCAAGATCGTTTTTAGGGTCGACAACGAGCCTATTGGAATTACTTTTTTTTCTCATTATTGACGTTTCCGTTTCTTCCAACCATGGACGAGGGGGTGAGGGGTGAGTCAAGAAGAAGCGTGTCCAACTGTGTTGCACCCAAATTCCAGGTTGGTGCTGGGAGTGTTAGGCTCAGTCAGTAGGGGGTGCCATAGTGGCCCTTGCAAGACAGCGGGCACCGGAAGCGGAACGGCAAACTGGGGGCTCGTACCGGCCTCAAAGCGTCCCTCCGGTCACTGGATGCGATACTCGAAATGGTAGATTCCGGGGACCGGGGTACGATGTTTCAGGGGCACCTTTGGCATGCGTGCATCGCCATACGTCCCACCAGATAATTATTATTATTCATGGTCACAATGCAGTTCAATGGTCCACATTCCCTTGGAAATTTCCGTTAGCCAACCACTGTTTCATTGAATTGATTGCAGAGTGCGTTCTTGTTGTTAGTAGAAATACCCAAGGAAATTTTTTTTTATTAGGATAGGATGAGATCGAATTACTTAACATTTTTTCATGAATTTTTTTCGTTATTCCTTGTAGGGAGTCAAGATACGTTCTTTCTTGCCGACCCTCCCCAAGTAGCGAGGTTGCTTCCTGTTTTATTTTTTATTTTTTTTAATCTTTAGAAAATGTATTTTCAGAATTTCTTTAAATAGAATCTTGGACGTATCACGTTTTCAGAACAAAATGAAACCATTTCTCTCTTATCAGCATGAAGGAAAATGGACGTCCAGCGTATTTACCCTCTCGCTCGTGTGAGCTAAAAATTCGTACAATTTCTTTTGTTGAAACTGGGGAAGAGGGCAAAATGACCTTCACGAGTGGGGAGCAATCGTCCTTCTGTTTCCTGGCACTGGCTCCGCTGCACCGGCCAAGTTTCAAATTCAATTTCCCATATTGCTAACTCGTTCATTTTGTGTTTCAGTCTTGACTCTCGAATTTTGAAGCAGGCAATGACGCTGTATCGCACCGGATACCTCAACCGATTATTGCGCACCGTTGAAAAGGGTGGAAAAAGTGGATTTCGCCATTCCTTGTTCACATTCAAGACTTCGATCTCAGGATAGTAGAGATTCCGCCCACCTATTTAGGTATGTTTTTTTTTTATTCCTAAAAAAAAAAAAAGAGTATTTCAGATTACCGACATCGATGTTCCACTACAATGTAACACGCTCTTCTACTCGAATTGGTTTTTGGCCGACCTGGACTGAAATCCGAATCCAGTACCGAGTGATTAACGTAATCCTTTCCTCTCGTTTACGTAGAATCGGTGCACAATCGACGGCTGCTTGTCTCGTCGAACGGCTCCGGGGTCTCGTATGTCATCGACATGAGTAACAGGATCGGGGCGACGGCAAACGTAGAAATTGAAATCGCGTGTTTCTTTTTTTCAATTCGGCGGCGATTGTTCTCGAATTCACAAAACTGGGTTATCGCTTGTCGACCTGAAAAGGCGCCGGGACGCGGTGCACATGCAGATCGTCGGCACTGCAGGCACGCCGACCTGTAACGCAATTAGCGGGAAAATATCGTCGACTCATTTTCAGATCATTTTTATGGCGGTGAAAACGATTATAGGTGCTTTGGCTATTCATACGCAAGAAAACACGCATAACTATTCAGTCTCTCGATTACGGTCTTAGTGTTGAACGAAAGGGTTACTCGTTTACCCCTTTTCGTTTTGTCGTACACTGTGCACTAAGGTGAATTAACTTCAGGTGGAATGTACGCTACAGTTATTTCCGAGTTAACCCCTTCACGTATTTGCTTCGTATCCAGCTAATGAACCCGCTTTAGAATATACAACCGGCGTTATAATGAAATTCAAAGTCATGAGGTAGATTTCTTATAATGTGTATTCGTCGTTTGTCAAAGGTGCGGCGCTCCGTATGGTAGTTTTTTCTTTTGATTTTTTTTTTTACCCATTTGATTTTAGCGTCGAAGTGAAAAGAAAAATGAAAATGTTTTGTGATTACATATGAGTTGAGAAGTAGTCCTGTCATGATATCATTTTAGTTCGGACTAATTCGGGTAGAAGGTCTTTTTTTTCACATAGTTGAAATATGTATACTAATCGTCGTCGTCAGCGTCTTTCGGATCCGAAGATGCCTTTTCAATCATTGTAACTGCCTTCGGAGATGCATCCGGGTATGACTTATCATCCCCATTTTCGACTTGATTTGATGGCCACAGTAGTGACACTTTAACAGTTGGGTACCATTGGATTTAGTCTGCCGGCGCTGCGTATGTGCTCCAAAGATCGCACTATTAGTGCTGTCGATTTTGAAAAAAAATTTGATTAATCGATTTTTAAAAATTAAATCGATTTAAAAAATTAAGCAAATCTTATAATCGCGATTATTTTTAATCGATTAAAAAAATCAAGTCGATTTAAAAAATTGAGTCGATTAAAAACATCAAATTTTTTTAATCGTCGATTAAAAAAATGTACCGGATTTTATAGTTCCGGCACGTATTTAGAAATGGATTTAATTTGATCGATCAATCAAGTTAAATCCATTTCCGAATACGCCCCCTTCCTCCCTTAAATGTGACTTGACGACTTTTCTTTTAATGTTACATCTTGCATGTTAACGATAGCAATGCCATGATGCCACTTCGACTTCCTTTGTTTATCTTGTGTTTTAAACTTTTGATTGAATCAAATCGAGCCGATTGAAATGGGCCGAATCGATTCGTGTCTGATAACTAATAACTAATAAGTATTCTAACTATTCAAGTCAAATCCAGTTGAATCGCGTCAAGTTGACTCGATGGAAATCAATCGATTAATTGTGTCAAATTCAATCGATTAAAATCGGTCGATTAGTCGCGGTGAGTTAAATCGATTAATCGATTTAACAACGTTTCCGATTAAAAAAATAATAATCGATTAATCTAGTTGAATCGACAGCACTACGCACTATATGGTCCAGACTTGCAGTATCCCAATCCCCAGCAACACCAGCGTTCTTGAGTAGGGAGTGAGCTACGTCCTTGTACCTCTTGGTCTGGCCACCAGATGTTCTGCAACTGCGGGCGAGCTCTCCGTATAAGACTATTTTGGAGAGCCTTTCATCTGGGAGCCTTTTTGGATATGGCCAAGCTAACGGAGCTGATTTTGAGCCACCACATACTCAATGGTTGGGACCTTTGCTTGTAGCCGTACAGTGACGTTAGAGATGTAATCTTGTCATTTGATGCGCGTAATGTATCTGAGCTGCCGATGATGGAATCTTTCAAGCACATTGACGTACCTTCTGTAGATGGTCCATGTTTCTGACGACCCATAGAGCAGTACAGGAAGAACTACAGCTATGTAAACAGCAATTCTAGTACTAAGCTGAAGGTCCTTATTGCTGAATACCCTGCCTTGGAGCTTGAAAACCGCTTTTGATGCGCTCTGGATTCTCTGACTTATCTCAGGGTAAAGATCCCCTTTGTTGGATACAATAATGCCAAGATACACAAAATTATTGACTTCTTCTACTACGCTTCCATTAACCACAGCCTCGGTAGATCTTTCTTCAGCTCCTGTGCAGTCTGTGACTAGGAGTATAGGTTTTTCGGTACTGGCTTCCATCCCAAACTCCCTATAAGTAGTAGAAAAGGTTTTGGCATCCTATGAGTGGCCTCTTTAGAGTCCTCTAGCGAAGCTAAGTCCTTCTTCTTCTTCGCCCAGTTTCTGGCATTGTGATCAGGTAACCGAGTCGACCAGGTTCCTCCAGTTGTCTCTGTCCTCGGCTGTCCTAGTTCATGATTGCATCGTCGTGCCGGCCAGTGATTTTCCGTATTAAATATATGTATCGTGTGGGTGGCCTGCCGTGTGACCTGGTCCCTTCTACTCTTCCCTGCACAGTCAGTTTCTCCCGATTGCCCCTTCTGATTACATGACCAAAGTAACTGAGAATGTGTCTCCTGATGATTGTGCTGAGTCTGTCTTTCACGCAAAGTTCTTCGCGTATCGACGCATTCGTCATTTTCTTGGTCCATGGGGTTCTCAGCATATGTCTAGAGCAGTACATCTCGAAAGCCTCAGTTTGCTGTACGTCAGCGTTTTTTACTGTCCAGCACTCTGCTGCATTCAAAAAGATTAGAAAAATCAGGTTGATTATTTTCAGCTTGGTGTGTTTTGTGACATCGTGACTTTTCCAGATTCGATTGAGCTTTCCTACTGCTGTTTTTGCACTCCTTACTTCTCCTTCTGAGCTGCCTCTGTTGGACACCATGAAGCGCAAGTATGTGAAGTCTTGCACGGCTTCTATTCCATTCACATCTGTGATCTGGTTGGTTGTCATTCGTGCGGTCGAAGATCATAATTTTAGTTTTGGACTTGATTATTCTCAGGCCCGCCGCGGCAGTAGCTGCCTCTACTCTCTTCGGTAGCTCCCTCGGTTCTTCTATTGTTGTGGCTAGCAGAGTGGTATCGTCTGCATATCTGAGGTCAGATATTCATTTCCCTCCTAGTGATACTCCACCTTCCCATCCATCCAGGGCTTCTCTCATAACCCACTCTTCATAGGCGTTGAAGTATGCATCCCTGTCGTACTCCTTTGGCGGTTTTGAAGTGCTGCGTGAGTTCTCCTTCTACTCTCACTTCAGCGGAGTTGTCTTCGTATAGGCTCCTAAGCAAAGCAATCAGGTGCTTTGGTACTCCGAGTTTTCCTAAACGACTCCAAAGTATCCGCCAGTTGACATTATCGAACGCCTTTTTGTAGTCGATGAAGCATAAATACACTGGCTTGTTGAACTCCCGAGCTTTTCTATCACCTGGCGAATATTGAAAATTTGCTCTCTCGTGCCTCTGCCAGGGACAAGACCAGCCTGTTCTGGCGGTAACTGTGAGAGGATGTATGCCTTAATCCATTCGTGCAGGATTTTGAGTGAAACCTTGCTCGCGTGTGATATTGGCGAGATTGTTCTGTAGTTTGAGCAGTCCGATTTTGATCCATTTTTGTGGAGAGGGATATATACTGAAGCAGTCCAGTCCTTCGGCCATTTCTGCTCTTTCCAAATTTTGTTGCATGCGAGGTGTAGTCATTTGGTGCTTTCCTCTGGTGCTGCTATTATCATGTCCGAAGCTATGCCATCTGCACCTACTGATTTACTCTTTTTCAGTTTTTTGACTGCTGCTTCGACCTCCGATAGTAGGATACCTTGCTCCGCCTCGATTCGCGCCATGTCGTTTTGACTTCCTCCGAGCTTGTCAGCATTTTCCCGTCACAATCTTTCAGAGGTAGAGCTTTCGCTTCAAAAGTCTGTGTGATCCTTCTGATTCTCTGAAACATGTCTTTGATCTTGTTTTTGGGCTGATGTTTCTCGATTTCTTCGCAGATCCCTTCTATATACCTGTTTCTATCTTCTCGGTATTTTTTCCTGACTACCTTCCTTTTCTGTTTGTACAGCTGTCTCTTTCTTTCATCCTGCAGTTCTCCTTTCAGGGCTTTCCGCTTCTCGATTGTCCTCCATGTACCACCCGTGATCCATTCCTTCCTCGTTTTGGCTGGTTTTGGTACTATCATTGCCGCTGCTTCTAGGCTCTCTTTCATTCTATGCCATGTTTCCTCGGCATTCAGGTCCTTGATTTCTCTTTAGGCAGCGAGTTTTTCCAGGTTTTCCTTGACTGCAGTTTTGTATACAGGGTTCTCTTCAGTAAGTACCATCTATTTTCAATCGCATTGGGCTTTTTCTTCGTTCTTAATCTTGAAGCTATTTCTACTACTAGTAACTGGTGGTCGCTACCGCAGTCTTTTCCTGGGTGCGTTTTAACATCCCATACCGATGTTTTCCGGCGGTTGCTCACCACAAAATAATATATTTGGTTTCGATATATCTCTCCTGAAGACTTCAGGTGTACAATTTCCTCCGGATGATGTCGGAAGTTGGTGCCGGCTACAAATAATCCCTTCTAGGCAGAAGTCTATTAATCTGTCGCCTCTCTCGTTCCTCTCGCCGATACGGGGTCTGTCTATTACGTAGTTTAAATCTGGGTCATGGGTGGGTCTGCCTATTTTGGCATTGAAATCTCCCATGAGTATGGGGATTTCTCTGGAGGATACATTTCCTAGGATTTGGCTAGCGTATTGCAACTCAGTTGTACGACACTTTCTGATCTGAGCGATACTTTTTAGTCTGGAGAGGTTGTGTCATCCGTCCTGATGCCTGAAATTCAGCTCAATGCCCCTGTCTTCTAGTAATCGATTCCGGAACATGAATGCGGTCATGAAGAAGCTGAATAAAAATGGGGCTAGTGCACACCCTTGTCTTACACCATTAGAGATGGTGACAGGTTCAGTGACTCCAGCCATCGCCTGGGCCTCATTTTGAGGTTGGAGCGTCTTAGTAATCTTAACCAACTTCTCCGGGCACCCAGACTTCCGCAGCACCTTCTAAAGAGCGTTACGGCTTACCATATCACAAGCTTTCTTCAAGTCTGTGAAGATGGCATATGTGTGTATATTGCTAAATGCTGTTCCTTAATTTTCTCCATCAACTGTCTAGGACAAAGACCATGTCCGCTGTACCCCGACTCGACCTGGAACTGCCTGTGACTCCAGAATAATTGCTTCCAGCAGCGGCTGAAGGCTGGCAGCTATCACTCTCGCTAAAATTTTGCTAGTAACATGGAGAAGAGATATGTCTTTGTAATTAAAACAGTCACTCTGTTCTCCCTGTTTCTTGTAGATGGTCACCTCTAGCGATTTACCAAAATCAGCTGGTACCTTTTCTTCCCTTGATACAGACTAAAAGAGCTCATGTAGCTGTACAGCCATAGTGCTTTTACTGTGCTTCAAGATTTCAGCAGGAAGACCGTCAATTCCTGGGACTCGTCCATTTTTCATTTTCCTTATAGCAGCTTTAATCTCTGCTTGCGATATTGATGCAGCGAGGCGCTCTTGCACAGTATATTGTGGGAGGGGGTTGATAGCTGCATCATCCACAACTGAGGCAGTGTTGAGTAGGGTACTATAATACTCCTTCCACCGTGCTGCTTAATTCTTCAATGGGGTTCCAGCACCGGGTAGTTGAGCTCCGGGATGTCTTTTTCTGTTGCTGGTGGTATAGCCATTCAAACAGCTTCCTGGATGATGGTCATCGGAGTTCAGTGGAGTCGTCCAATTGTACCCTGGTTTTCAGTGGGACTTCATAAAGTTGACTCATTTTTCAACTTCGTCACGGAAGATGTTTTCCAGTTCGTTTTCCTGTTGGTAAGGGCGGATTGACGCAAATTCTTGATAATGCTGGAGTTCGTAGTTACTAACACAGTGGTGTGATCTAACGCCACAACTTTCAACTTCTACGTAGTTGTTAGTTCCGTTCACCTCGAAGAAGTTCAGAAGATCAGGAAACTTTTGTTGGTCTATAGGCCAATAGGTTGGTTCATACGGAGACAGGATACTTGACTGTTGGGTGTTAGCTACTTTGAGCAGTTCGCGTCCTTTTGTGGTTACTAGCCGGGAGCCCCAGTGGTATGTTTGGCTTGTAGTCTCTTACAAATCTTCTTCCCAGGGTAGTGAAGAAGTCTTCAAACTGATTTTGATTAATCTGATTCCATGACGCGCATTTTACTGCGGTGGCCACCAAATTCCCTGACTGGCGTTGCCTGGATATGTCCAGTTTTGTAATTTGGTAGGTCGAAGTTGATTGGGACTTGATCAATACCGCAGTGTCTCCAAGCGCTTTTCCATCAGGATTCAGTGTGCAGTACGTGTTGTAGCCTCGTATTTGCAGGTAGCTTTCTTTGGTAGAGGTTCGGATACGACGAGGACGTCGACGTTTTGTAGATTCAAGAATACTTCGATTTCCTGTCGGTGTTATACGAGTCTGTTGGCGTTTTAAGTGGTTATTCTGAGGCTGGACAGCTCATTTTGTTATTTTCGTTGGTGTTGAGGGCAGTTGTAGCTAGCTGAGAATGCCACTGGAGATAACATATTTGTATCCGTCTCCTCTAACGACCCGAAGAAATCGGGCCCATGTGTAGCATTTGTTTATATAGGAGAGGTTTCACATCATAAAACGCCCCCTCCCCCGCGTTAAGAGTAGAAAAAATTGAAGTCAGTCTTGTTTTTTATTCTTTTTTAACCCCAGTAAGCACCCTGTGAAATCAAAAAGTTTCAGGTCGCCCTCTCCATTTCTTGTAAGAAAAGTACATGGAGTTTTGACTGTCTTAATGGAAAATTGTTTTTCTCAGTCCCTGAATACGTTAAAAATTCGTACCAAGTTTTCGACCAGTCATTTAACATGACCTAAGATGAGATAGTGTGTCTATAAGGAGCCTCCCCCCCCCCAGTATACTTGGTATATTTTCATAAATAACGCCTTAATTGATTTTGTTCTTTGATTTTTCAGATCGAATGATATTTCACAAAATTCAACTGTGTCACTCGTTAGCAAGTCTCTCCTCTCTCCGCAGTGCACATCGCTATTCAAAATCCCAACCGAGAGTCCAGTAGACTCAAGTCAGTCTATCGTGCTGGAAAAATCGCTTCGACTGTCCTGGGGCAGTGCTGTAATCCGTTTGCCAGCGCACCATGCCAGGACATTAGAACATCAGGTACCATATTATTCAATTTGCCAACTAACTAAAGTGTGTGGGATAAGCTCCCTCCTTTCCCTTTGACACATCCCAGAACTTGCCGGCTCTCGGTCTTTGAGAACCGAACAGCGGATGCGACAGTTCTCTTCATTCAGGACTCCACTCAGCGGCGGCTTCTGCAACTCGATACGCTGCCGCGGCCAGATGACTCCCACACCGAAATGGTAATCGCCAGCGCATGCACATTACCGGTCGCCTGTATCGATATTCGAGAAGAAGAAGAAAATTTCAATTAACCGCCGCAAAAGCGAAATCTCGTTAAACTGGTTCTTTTTAAAACGAACAGTTTTCACGATAAATTAATTCCAAGTCACGAAGATTTTTTACTTATTCTTTTTAAAAATAATAGCCGTTGCGCGTGCCTTAAAGTGTACTTTTTTTTTCGTTTTAGGAAACCTGAACCTAAACGCGAAGGTAAGGTGTGGCGTGCTGTATTGTTTTATGAGCCGGTTTCGAAAAACGTGAACCAAAGCAGGTGTGCGCATCCTGCATACGACCAGTTCGTTTTTAGTTGTTTTTTTCGAATGCCTCGTCTCCGTTTCGGACCTTTTTATAGGTACCGTGCCTATTTTCTCCATATTATTATATACATATTATACTTAATACCTGTGCTGTACCTGCAGCATGCGTTTATCCGGCTGAAGAACTTACGACTTAACAAGTGCCATTCGCACTCGTTGACGAGTCGCTGACTGGATGAAGAGTGTTCAGAACATAGGTATTAGGTACCGTGTTTATGGAATTCGGTGGCGTCCAGTTGCAGCTGGGATCTCCATCAGAAGTTTAAAATCCACTTTGAATGTGGAAGATATGGACTGGGGCGAACCGTAAAGGGTAACCCCCACGAATCTTCGGAGTCGTGTCTTTTCGACAAATTTGACTATTTAGTCGACCAAATCAAAAAAATTGTTAATTCGACTTTTTTTGGTTTTGTTTTTGCTTAAACGAGATTTTTCTCAAGCCGACACGTCTCGGAAGAGCTGCTTATGGAAAATGGATTATAAGAAGCTAGATACATTAGCGAGGGGGAAGGAGTATTTTTAAATACTAGTTACGGATCTAAGAGCCTTCTTTTGAAAAAATCATACACCTCTAAATGTAAAATAATTGATTATGTTTCAACAATAATCTAGTATTTAAATTATTTGTGATTTTTCCGGCAAATGAAGGCGTGAAGTTCAAAACATCCTATGTGCCAACTTTTGCAAACGTGGTTTTGTGCATGAAAACTGTTTAAAAACCGCCGCCCATACATTACTAAACATCCTAAGTGCCCGTAGAGCCTCAAAGTACTTCTGATTTCAACCCAAAGATCGCAGCACGCACATATATGTACCGGCGAGCGATCCATGCAAAACATCCTAACTCTAAACCGACCTTAAATTTTAATAAACACGTAGAGTACATAACAAATAAAATAAAAAAATACTACAATAAAATCAGATCCCTGTATGCTAATCTGTTCGGTTATGATATTAAAAAGAGAGAAATACTATATAACGCCCTCTTTCGCTCAATAACAGAGTACGGATCTCTAGCCTACAGTGAGAAACTGAGAAAGTCGGACATAAAAAAACTGAAATCCCTGCAAAGAATAATACTGATATAGGAGTCATCTCAGCATATAGAACAGTTTCTCACTCCGCCACTTACGTGATAGCAGGAAAACCACCAATAGATCTACAACTGAGACTAACAAATGAAATCAAAAACATAAAAAGGAAAAATAGACTGGGAAAAATAACGTTAAACCAGACTAAAGAAAGCATAAAAAGGGCGAGAGAAGAAACAATACAGATGTGGCAAGAACAATATAATAACGAAAATAAAGGAAGAAGAACAGCAAGTCTGGTACCAAGCATAGAAACAAGACTAATAAACAAGAACTTAAAAACAGATTACTTTATGACACAATACTTAACGGGACATGGAAAATTCGCAACATACCTGAAAAAATATAAAATTACAGAGAACAGTACTTGTAGGGAATGCAACGAGGGAGAAGACAGTCCAGACCACACCTTTAAAGAATGCAAAAAACTTGAGAAAATAAGAGAGAAATATAGCATTACAGAAAATGACTTGGGAAAATGCCTACAAGAAGGGAACGGGCACCATAAAGCACGAAAATACGTTAAAGAAATTCTGGAAACTAAGGGCGAAATTGAATAAGGGAAACCTGGGTATGTCCATCTACATCTACATAACATGTAACTAGAAATAGGTACCGATAATAAACACTGATCATTTATTACACCCTATTCATTATATTCACTCTATTGGTATTAGTGTTACCCTATGTATAATTGTATAATTAATGTAAGAACTCCCGACTTCCTCGGCACGAGAAACTATGTAAAAGTACCGGGGGAGGAGGAATTGTTGTAAACAGCAGATTAAGGAATAAAAAAATTAATGTACCTAATTAAAAAAAAAAAAAAAAAAGTAGCACGAAGCGTTTGATGTTGATGGCACTTAGGATGTTTGGTTTTGTCTTTCCCATGGACTTTTAGGATGTGCCCAACGTCAACCCTCATTTTTCTCAGCTTAGGCATAACTGAGCCCTGAAATGTGTACATGGAAATGTGTATGAAGCTTCAGAGAATTGGCTGAGCACCCATTTGGCCAAACCCACCCCTTCACCTCAGCTGAAACAGTTGTTTGCTTCTCGTGTAAACTCTTGACATTGCTACATAGGATGTTTTGATCTTCACGCCTTCAAATACTCACACCAATCCAATTAATTATTATTGTTCCATTTTTGTTTCATGTTAGATGCGTACCACCATCAACGAGAAATAACTCATGTCAACTTACGTTCGCTGGGGGTCTACCACCATTCAGTTGGAAATAATTTACTATCAGTGCTTTTTTTTTACTGCAAGACGACTCATCCAACCAATGTAAATGTAAGTAAATCTATGAAAAGGTATCATATGTCGGAAAACTTAGTTTTAAGTTTTTGCTAGAATCTGATAGAACACAGATGTTCCTTCATTTTATTTTTTTTTAATGGTCCCTAGCTGCAGTATCCTACCTTACTAAGCCAAAAAGACGTGTCTCTTGATTTTTTTGAAAACGAGTTATTAGGTCTGTTGGGGCTTAAACTTGCACTAGAGTGCGCTGCAAAATCCTCTGTGCGGGTGAAAATGAATGAGTGATCGTGTGTACTTTCAAATAGAAACTCTGCTATCTTCAGGAGGGTAAAAAACGAGTAAAAATTATTCTGCCAGTAGAGCTGATTATAATTCAATTTCTTGGTGATAATGCAGTTAGATTTAGGACAAATTTTCTTTGAAAGTGAATTTCTAATCGACTTAATGATAGTTGAAGTTTACTACACGCTTACGGCAAATCATACGCGATCACTCACGTATATACAGTATTTTTTTCTTTTTCTTTTTTAATCTTGCGAGGGGCCAAGGCCTCATCCGGCGGCCAGTCCGGAACTTTCTCCGGTGGCTCAAATCTTTGCACAGTGTTATCAGATTTGAGATTTTATCTTTCTTATCTTGAAGGAAGGTATATGAATTAATGTAATTAATAACAGAAATTTTCTGTAAATGGGTTATTCTTCAAGAATGCCGATATTTCAGGTATGTTTTTTCATGGAGGAAAGTAGGGGATATTTGAACTATTTTGGATGGGAGTCGTTAAGAGCCATTCTGTATAACATACTGGTAAGCCCGATAGCGAGGAGATTCTGTATTTTGGCATGGCAAACAAAATTATGAATGCCATGCCGAAGGACACATGAAACTGTTCATGCTGAAAGACAACAGGGAACAAAAAGTGTTGTGCCGTCAATTAGTAGATTCCAAAGCAAAAAATGGTTTGAAGAGTTGATAAAGACATACTGACCCATTAATTAGATGTAATTATATTTGGATGATGAACGTCTATCGTTGCATAAAGATGATCATGCCGAAAGACACTTTTTTTTTTTTAATTCCTAATTTTAGACAACAATACGCAAATGCACGGGTCTCGTTACAAAAAACCGGAATTCGATATGCGGACTGTATTGCTCTGATAAGACTATACAGTTTGACCATTAATTGCGACGAAAAAATATTGAAACTTCTATTTTGTGATTGGTTGAAAAAGAGCCATGCCGAAAGACAAAAAATCGAAGGACTATTTTTCAAGATTGGCAACACTGACTCTCGTCTGTGAAGACACAATTTCAACATTACCAACTCATTCATTCATTTACCTAAAGTAGTTATTATTTTGCTAGTTTTTGTGCTAATATATAGCTTGAAAATTTAGAAAAAAATAATAATAAAAATTGTTAGAGGGACAGCCATGGCGACGGACATTTTAGCATATTTAATCTACTTTTGACCCATTAAAAGTGGATCAAATTTTCTTCTGAAAGCTTGAAAAAGTAGAATTCAATCATATCTATCAACGAAAAAAATACCGTATCATTAATAACTTGTGAGATGACTGCTGGGCGACTGAAATATCAACATTTTTGAAAAATAAACCAAATATCTAGAAAAGACATCAGGGCACGTCATTTGCAGACAATATACCTTAATTAGTTGAATGAGACTGAATTATCAGTGCTCCTGTCCTCCAACAAGATAACAGGAAGGGGTTTGGTTAGAGCACTCGCTAAACGGTAACAGGCTAATGGCCTGAAAAAGGCTCTCTTAATTGCCTGCACTCATTTTAAGTTCTTCGGCAATAGACATTAATTCATTGACGACTATAAATAAAGCTAAATTTAGGTGATTTTATGGGGAAAATTTCCCTCCTAATTGAGGTACGGCGATGATTCATAGATTAAAACCTATTCTGGACTGGTATAAATATATTGACACACTTCCATCAAGAGCGAACTTGTATACATCCACACACTCGTGAATACAAACTAAGTCATTTTTATGCATTGAAACTCTTACCACGTAGAATCCAAGTTATCCTTAAAATACCTAGTCAAAGAATGTATCAATTTTATTTGGACTAATCAGAAAAATTTGTTTATTTTAATAGAGATCAGGTGATTAACGTCGCTACATTCAGAGCACTTGATCAGGCTTACCGCTTCGTGTGATGCACTGTTCGTGCGAGATTCCTGCATGTCTTGAGCACTGAAAATTACAAAGATTGAATCCAAGGGATTTTGGTATGTGACCTAGCAGCATCCATATACCTAATGTAATGATGAAGATCGAACGTCCAACTCAACGGAACGTCGGTCCTTATTATGTAGATTATAAGTATTTTAATATGAGTATTCCAGATCAACGGAATGCCTCACGTTAAGGTAACAGTTCCTAGACATAAATTGTATCATGTCAGACTTGTGGCAAAATTATGTCGGTTCGGCCAACGTTGAAATTACTGTGCGTTCTAATTTGGTTGAAAGTAGATCAGGGTGTTTACCGATCATCCAAGTCATGTAAGTTATCTAAAGACATCTGTTTTGAAAAGAGGTCATCTAAAGTCATCAGTGGCGTGCATTCCAGGTAAACAAGGTAAGCACCGCTTACCCTGAAAATTCCCGAGAAAATAAGTTTTCATATACAATATCAACTACAACCTGTAACAAATAAAATATAATGAAACATTGGGCAAAACAGCGACTGTATTGACGCTTACAACGCTTACGCTGAAGTACCTATATAATAAATTCACGGGAGATGTATACTGTTCAGTATTCGGCAATCCTCATACATATACACATATTTGTATAGGCCAGCGAGGTGTGCGTCGGATCTAACGCTTGTTTTTCATACTGCGTGTAATACTGCACGACTTACACTCCGCCTCTGTGTTAATTACCGACACAAAAACACACTAGCATGTTCAACACGATGAAACCTCTGTGTTTGGTTCCGTTCTAGCGGATCAGCTTGGCTACACACAACCGTCAAAGTTGACAGTGAAACGTGATTATGTTCTACTAGTCAACGCATTATGTTCAAATGCTCTGTATTTTTTTTTTTTTTCCCCCTCAAAATGCGTATTCGAGATCTTATTGAAAAACCGTTTTTGCGACTTACCTACTCTTAATGAACAATTAGAAATTATTAATGGTGGGAAGCCTGAACCAGAATTACCGTGTTTTTTTTTGTTTGCCTGTTTTTTTTTGTTGTTTTTTTTGTTTGTTTGTTTGTTTTTTTTTTTGCTTTGATATTTGGGAACTGAATTGCGAAGTTGGAAAAATCGAACAAGTCAAAGGTTTTTCTTTGCTGTGATGTTTGGAAATTTTGAGTCGAGTCAGTTGAGACTTTCACAACCCCCCCCCCCCCCCAGGAAAAACTCTTCAGTGGTACGTCCCTGTGTCTATTATTCGTCACAGAAAAGAATAATAAATGCATATAGAATGACCCTACACAGGGATACGACAATTTGAATAATTTCATCAATGCCGTTTTGTAGTAGCATGTTTCCTACTTTGATTCTGATTTTTACTTCACCTCTACGCTTATCGCTTACCTTCTAGGAAAAATCATTGCACGCCACTGAAAGTCATCCTTTATTCGCTGTAGGTCATCTAAAAAATGTTTATTCTATTAGTTGGAAAAAAACTGCCAAAATAACATAAGGTTATTGTACAGACATCAGCTAATGAGTAATTATAGTCAGCAAGTACGAATGAAATAGAAAGAAAGAATAAGAGTAATGTTTTAAGTAATTAGTCAGCGAGTATGAATGAAATAGAAACAAGGAATAAGAGTGATGATTTAAATGCAACATAAAATTATATAGTAACCTAGGAAGGGAACAGGCGGGTTTTCGAAAAGACTTCTCAAGTATAAATGCGAAAATAATAAGGATATTGAAAAATATGTATGAAAACTCCAAGGCTTACATAAGACTAGATAGAATGGGAGAAGAATTTAATGTTAATAGGGAGTAAGACAAGGAAATCCACTCTCCCCTAATCTATTTAATAGTATACTTGAAGAAGTATTTAGGTAAATGGATTGGAAGAGGAAAGGACCGAGGGTCGATGATGAGTACCTAAGCAACTTGAGATTCGCGGACGACTTAGTAATAATTGCCAATTCACAGAAAGAGTTAAAGGAAATGGGAGAAGAATTGATTGCCAAGAGTAGGAAATCGGGTCTAATTGTAAACGGAGCAAAATACAAAGTGCTGGTAAAAAAAGAGAAGTAGAAAAATTCGAAATAAGCAGGGTAGAAATTGAGGAGGCAAAGGAAGTGGAATATTTGGGGCAATTAATTTCGTTCAAAAATAAAACGGAAAAAGAACTGAGTAGAAGGGTACAAAAAAGGTGGAGAAACTCTTGGGCATTAAAAAAAATTTTCAAAGAAGGATAGGAATTGACCTAAAAATCAAAATATAGGAAAGTTGTACTCTGTCGGTGCTCGTGTACGGCGCCCAAACCTGGGCTCTAACTAAAGCTAATATAAGAAAACTACAGACCACTCAAAAAGCAACGAAGAGAAGTATTTTAGGTATAAAGAAAAAGGATAGAATTGAGAACAAAAAGATAAGGTTAACAAAGGCAAAAGACACAGGGAAGGTAATCAAAAAACAAAAATGGAAGTATACGGGTCATATCTTGAGACAAGAAGGGAGGTGGAAAAAAAAAGTAAAGACTTGGGTGCCGTACAATGAGAAAAGGCATAAAGGTAGGCCGCTGACACGTCGGGAGGGACGAATTTAGGAAGGAAATGGGCCCAAGGTGGAGGAGAGTAGCCGCCAACAAAGTTGAATGGAAAAGACGTGGGGAGGCATATGCCCTAAAATGGGGATTTTACATACCAACGCTACCTATCGACGTTTCAGCGCAGTAGGGGGATAATTTGGTTCATTAGCTATCGATGGAGACCACGCCCAGCTCATTTGATTGAAAACTCGCTGTTCCAGACCAATTTGAAAGAAACCATATGCGTTGACCCCTACAGGTTTTTTAAAAGATTTTTTTAAAGAAGAAAAAAAAACATACAATTACAGAATTTTTTATTAATCATCATCTTCATTAAGTACACGAATATCTTTTTCAAAATAAGCGCCATTCATGGCTACACAGGCGTCCATTCGTTCTTGCCATTTATCAAACGTTTTCGCGTATTCTGCCGCCGGTAAGGAGGAGAAAAACATCTGCGCCGCAGTGATGCGACTTCTTGATTCGTGTTGAATTGACGACCCCGTAAGGCTGCCTTTAGTTAAGGAAATAACTAAGAGTCGCAGGGGGCGAGGTCAGAACTATTCGGGGGTGGGGGTGAATTGTGATTTTTCTAGAAGTCATCACCGCGGCGCATATGTTTTTCTCCTTACCGGCGGCAGAATACGCGAAAACGTTCGATAAATGGCAAGAACGAGTGGATGCCTGTACAGCCATGAATGGCGCTTATTTTGAAAAGATATTTGTGTACTTAATGATGATGATGATGAATAAAAAATTTTGTGATTGTATGCTTTTTTTTCTTCTGTAAAAAAATCTTTAAAAAACCTGTAGCAGTCAACGCATATGGTTTCTTTCAAATTGGTCTGGAACAGCGAGTTTTCAATCAAATATGCTGGGCGTGGTCTCAATCGATAGCTAATAAACCAAATTATCCCCCTACTGCGTTGAAACGTCAATAGGTAGCGTTGGTGGACCGTACGAATTTTAGTCTCAGTTACTTAGCAACAGCCTATGTAAAAGTCCGGTACTGTCGCTGTGGTTGGAGCCTAAAAAGATAGGCGCTGAAAAGGGCACTGGGAGGCGATGTGAGTGTATAAAGATAGATATCAGGGAACACCCGGGATGGCGGTGGGACAAAAGACGCATTCATAGTGCCCTAAAATGGGCTAATGACAGCGATGGGGAGGAGACTCCCCTCAGTTCACTGCCGTAGTCGCACTGTAATTAGGTTTAAGGAAAAGCTGTCATCGCTAAAATATAATATAATTCCCGATCAACGAAATGCCTCACATTAAGACAACGGTTCTTAGACATAGAGTTGTCTCATATGTCAGACTTATGGCAAAATTATGTAGGTTAGGCCAGCGTTGAGATGACTCTGCGTTCTAATTGGTTGAAAATGTATTAGAGTGTTTACCGATTGTCTAAGTCATGTAATTCATCTGAAGACATCTGTTTGGAAAAGAGGGCATCTAAATCATTTAAAGTCATACTTTTTTCACTGTAGGTCATCTACGAAATATTTATTCTATTAGTCGGAAAAAAAAAAAAAAGAAACTGCCAAAATAACCTAAGGTTATTATATAGACATCAGCTAATGAGTAAATAGTCAGCAAGTATGAATGAAATAGAAAGAATACGAGTACCTAATGTTTTAAGTAAATAGTCAGCGAGTATGAATGAAATAGAAAGAAAGAATAAGAGTGATGTTTTAAATGCAACATAAAGTAAGAAGGCAACAGAAAAGAAAGCTATCGTGGGTAAAGTTCATCTGAAGTCATCTTTTTTTACGTATCCATTCTAGTAGACAACCTGTAGATACAGTTTTTTTGCTACAAGTCTCATTTGTGGGGTTGTTCTACAGTGAGGATAATCACATTTATTGTTGTAAGTTTTTATTTGCCCTAGGTGTGTGCGCGGTTTCAGTTTTACCGGGATAACGGATATCAGCCAGAAAAAGTAATTACGTTCTTCAAGATTTCAACTGCCGGCTAGAGACTCAAGTTTGAGAATACTACTTGAATTCTACCGAGCGACGTCCAGCCTAACCCTAAGAGCGCTGGTAGGTATGTCAAGTTGTACAGTTGGTACTAAGATGGGCTACCCCGCTTGGAATTCGTGTATAGTGCCAAATTTTTCGTATATTGGCTTTGGCCTCAAATTTGACCCGAATGTGAGGCCGGGTGCAAATCAAACGCATATCTGGCATATATCTCGCCACGATCACGGTTTCTAGGCGGGACGTCAATTTTTTATTTTCATTTTATTATTCTTACGACACATCCTGGTTCTGGCACCCACGTAGGGTGTACAGATGAATCCTGCCACTCATTAAACCAGTACGAAAAGCTCCAAATTGTGTGATGTCCCAACAGCTGTACCGTTGCTGGAGGCCATTTTCCACAGAACTAATCTAATATCTTTCTACTCGTGTGCCTTCAACGTGCCCATCAGTCGCGTAAATCATGATCTTCACAAAACGAAAATCGACGTAGCGTTTGAAAAGTCATAAACGTCGCAGCGAAGCGCTTGTAAAGGTCCATATATCCGTACGTCCAGTTCTAATCTCGTTCCTTTTACGACGGCTCTTAAAAAACGCAGCAGCACACCTATAGCCTTATTTTCCAGGATGTTTCGGGCCTCGCGCCGCTTTTCGAAAACGCGTATAAATAAAACCAAAAACCTCGTAAACCAAAATTAGAATTCGAATGGTTATAAAATTAAATTACACCGGTGTTTTTTTAAATATATATATATATATGTATATCTTGTATAAAATTTAATAACATAGATAGAAAATTAGTCGGACGGTATAACAATAAATTTTTCAGCTCAGAAGATAGTAAAACGAACGTCGGTAATTAATTTCCGAAAAAGAATTGGAAGTTGCCTCAATACTGGTGGGCGTTACGTTCTTTTCACTACCAAATTACCAATGCGAAGCCGGTTAAAAGGATTTCCGTATGGGTACCTTATAGGTGCTCTACCTCTATTCGGTTCTGGCGAGGCTGCGCGTTTAATTAATAGTCGTTAGTCCGATCACACTTTGTAAAAGCGTTCGAAAGCTCGTGTCGGCATTTTATTTAAAAAAAAAAAATATTAATAACAATTACGCGCACCTTGCATATTGGTTAGCGTGTTAATTGAGTACTATGTAGTTGTGTATAGTCGACGAAACTGAACTGGTTACGCGCGTCGATCTGTTAATAAGCGGTTCGATCTGTTTACGTTAATCATAGACATCGATCCGGTCGGTGCGGCGAATTTGATTTACCGGCGTGAATCCCCCAGTTGAACGAATTAACGCTACCAGTTATCGGGGTCTCCGTAACCTGCCTCATTACGTCGCGATCTCTGTATCTCGTTTCAGTTGTACGTGAGTTGGCCCAACCTGCCGACAGAGCTGGTCAGACGATCCGCTAAATGGTTTGGTGGCTTCAGCCGACGACTTTTACCAGTACAAATGCAGTACCCATACCCGGTAAATTATTTCGGGCAAATTTACGAATGCAATTAGCAGCGTACGCACGAAACGAGACGTACAGAGTGGAATGAGAACTGGTTGAATAGTCCCGATGCTGTGCCACTTGGTTCATTTGTAGTTGAAACCTCAAGGGTTATTTTAAGAAATGTAGCCACCATCGGGGACCGAGTGGGGCATGCCTGGGAGGATGTGAGTGCCTCGTTCTGAGTTTTTCCTCAACTTCTTTACCATAAGTCGTACTGTAAGTGCCGTCTCCGTTACGGAGAGGTTGGCGACTTGCGATGCAATTGTAACTTGAGACCACTGATCAGAACCGCTGTAAGGATATGCATCCTGTCCACTGTTGCAGATCTTTCAGCCATTAATTTTGATACCTACAAATCGAACTTTTTCCAGTGATCTTACCTTCAATGATCAGTGTCAGGATTTCGTATCTGTCGTCTCTCATTAAGTGACCTAGGTAGTTTAGTCTTCTTCCTTAATCGAGTCGAGTAGTTCAAACTGTTTCCGCGTTCTGTTTATAGTACTTCAATGTTATTGTTTTTCTCGGTCCATGGTGGACACAAATTCATACATAAAAATGGTCTCTTGCCATTTTTTTGTATCAGTTTTAGAAGCCCCGGAAGAGGATCCAAAATAAGTCATTATTAAATTGTCTTTAGTTTAAATGAATTCCAACTTTTGTTTTCAGGAGTCTTCGCAGCATGTTGCCGTTTTTGAGAAGCTGGAGAGCCACGATGTTCTGGTGTTGATGCAGGTGAGTTTCATGTTTCTGGGCGAATCGTTGAATTTCTTTGTCTGTGGTGTTGATGTCTACCCGATACGCAAAAACCCGCCAGTTATCCGCGGCAGGACGCTCCTTTACTTGGTGGGTAACTGGTAACTCTCTAGTTACCCATGTAGCCCTGCAGTTGCCCATCAATTATCCTTCACTTTTAGGCTTCTTACAAGAATGAATTATGAAGTCGATCTATCAACTCCGTAGTCTAGGCAAATAAGAAAATTCAATGGAAAAAGGGGTAACATACTGAAGTTTGCTCAGAATTGTTGCAGATTGTGCCCTAACTAACATACTAAGAGCCTCGGCCCTATCAAGGCGGCCAACCGCAATGTTGAGGAATGCCCTATGATATAACAGAAAAAAATGCCTGAGACGGAGTAGAATTGTCGGAAAAGGAAAAACAGGTGCCACAAACGTGTAGAAGCGCTAGTGTTTCCTGGTCAAATCATCATTACCATGTTTCTTTCTCCCCCTCCCCCCTTCAATTATATAATGAAAAAGTCCATAAATATTTAGCCCAGGAAGAGACAGCGAATTTGAAAAATTTGAGTTCTCAGAATATATTGTTCACCCGCTCAAACGAATGAAAAATATTCAGTTCGAGGGGAATTTGCTATTATTCCTGAGGTCTTTCTCTGAGGTGAGCTTCAAATACCTGCGATCCTGAAGAATACCTGAGGAACCCAAAAATACCTGCGATCTCAGGTGAAATCCTGAGAGTTGGCCGCCCTGGGTCCTACGGGAGTTCAAACGCCCCAACATATTCTTTTTTACTTTTTCCTATTTTCTTACCTCAAAAATTTCGAGTACTACGGAATAGAAAGACAGGGACGAAACTATGGGATTGAAATGTCCTAACATACGAAAAGCCTCTGCCCTATCCCTTTGGCAGATTTTTTTCAGGGAGTACAAACGTCCCTACATCTTTTCGAGTACTGTGGAATGTAAAGACAGAGACAAAACTATGAGGGAAGGTTGTACCCCCCCCCCCTATAATTTGGCAGTCGGCAAATTTTGAAACTTTATTTGAACTTTACATTTTTAAACAACGTTTGTTTGTTTGTTTGTTTGTTTGTTTCTTTTGTTTTTTTCCATTAAGAAATATTTTGATTGAAAAACCAACAAATTTTCAGTTTTTTTGCAAATTTTGTCGAAAAAATTTTAGTTTTTAAAATATTTGTGGACAAATATTTCTTCTCCCCCCCCCCCCTCCAACTGAAAGTCAAGTTTCGTCTTTGTGTAAAGATAATTTTCAACCCAGAAGTGTTCTACGACAGATTTTCTGTGAACAAGGTCTACAGTATTCTGTTTAACGTCACAAATGGGGAGCGGAGCAGAATGATTATTTTAAGTGGCGCAATTTAACACGAGCCCTATGAAGAAAAAAACAGTTATTGAGGAAATTCTTTGTTCCCTCTTGCTTTCCACCCCCTACCCCTCGATACCGCATATGTAAAACTGAGTGTTTTTTGTATTTCAGTGGTCTGGACAGGTAGTACTTTGTGGAACATTATCAGGCTAATAAATTCCTCTCGATCGTATATTATGTGATAAATAAATTATTCAGTGGTGTAATATTCAATGAATAATATTATGTGCAATGTATTTTTTTTTCAGTTCCTGCCGTCTTGCCAATGCCGCAGTCATAAATGTAGAGTCAAAATAATGATAAAAATGATTTCAGCGACCGTGAATAGGTAAGTGTATTCGAGAGCTCTATTGTATAACATGACATTTTCAATCGTGACCCTCACCCCTGCCCCTGGACCCCAGCTGTTTCCAAGTTTGAGTAGGACTGACTTTAAAAATTACTTCAGTGATCTCTAAAATCCTAGACGTGATATGTATGTTGTATTTTTGATCGGTTTTAATTTTGACGCTTCCCTTCCCCCCGTCAGATTCTATAGTTATCAAAAATAGATTCGAAATAATGTAGAAACTGAATTCAGCAACTTTGAAAACCCTACATTTGACATGAGTTCGGTATTTTCGAACATTGACCTTGCTTCCCACCCTTGGTAGCACAATTTTCAACTTCGGAACAAACTGACATGAAAAATAAATTCGAAGACTCCAAAAACCCTAGAAATTACTGGTATATTGTACGTCTTATTATTTCCAACTTTTACTTCTCCTTCTCCTCGTGCCTTACTCCCAGACGGCACACTTAAATTTTGACCACATGGATATAATCTTTCGACTATTAATTATAGTGGGACACTAGTAATTAAAATCGAAATGGAATTTTTCGACACTGCCCCAAAAGGAATCTGCAGAACTGCCTCAGAGGGCAAAATTGCT
The DNA here is from genome assembly GCA_031841125.1 of Acanthococcus lagerstroemiae. NCBI lineage: Eukaryota > Metazoa > Arthropoda > Insecta > Hemiptera > Eriococcidae > Acanthococcus > Acanthococcus lagerstroemiae. Next base: position 13,093,959 of record CM063111.1, on the reverse strand, counting down.
GACTTACCTTGGAGAGAGGGCTAGGAACTAACTACATCTTCTGCCGTATCATTAGTAGAGGCGCGAGCTAGCTTAGTGGGTGGACTGTCAGTATCATTACGCCTTACTCCCAGATGGCACACTTATGAAAATTCAAGTCAAAATAATATAAAAATGAATTCAGCGACCTACATTGTATTTTATGGCATTTATAACTTTGGCCCCGATCCCATTCACAACTTAGGGCAAACTGATATCAAAATGGAGTTCAGGGTCTTTGAATATCCCACAACCAATATCCCGGTGGAATTGCCAATCCGCAACACTGCCTGGCCAAACTCTTGAAACGCAAAAACACACGATTCCACATGTGTGGTATCGAGGAGTGGGGTCGAAAGAAAATAAAAAATAAAAGTACTACTAGAAATAAAAATTAATGATTCCTCGGAGCTGATCTACGGCGAAACAAAAATTTCAGGTAGAGGTCGTTGATGATAGTGGATCTGCAGTCCAAAATTTTAAGAGGCATCTGATTTTATAATTTTTACCAAAGCCAACTTCACAGAGTTTTTGCTGGAGTCTAAGCTGGATCCTAATTTAAAAATTCTGCTGGAGTCGGAGTTCAAGCCAAATTTACCGTTTTGGCTGGAGCCAGAGCTGGAGCTACACTCAAAAAATTGTTTGAGCGCTGCAGTTAAATAGTCTTCAGTTTTGCTGCTGGCTTCTGGTCCCTGACCATATTGATTCTATCTTAAATTCAATAAGAGGGAGGAAGACTAATTTGTGAAATATCCATTTCCCAATTTTTTCGACTGAGTCTTAAAATTTTCTGACTTCTTAATGAATACCCAGCGCTGTGTTGATACGTTTGTAATGAATGAAAAAAAAAATTAATTAGATGTAAGAATTTCTCGATTTTTGGGTATAATAATAGGTCATTATTCCTTCCTCTCGCGTCAACTTGGTCTACACCTAATTGACTGATCTTATCAGTTTCCGCAATGAATTGACATTTGAATTACCCATTGTGAAGCTTAGTCGAGACTGAGTAAATACGTATAGTCCAACAATTTGTCGATGTCACTTCTGGTTCGACATGATCAAAGCTAGTTAAATTCCAATCGATGGTGCAATCGCAGCAAAATACAAATGAGTATTTAGCAAATAGTAAGGACTTACCTGCTTCTTGACACCATGTAACGTGTAGGTTTCGGAGGATGCATAATACCTGTATAAAATGAACAACATGCTCAGTGCACAGCTATAATAATGTTTATGTCCAGCCGAACTGGTACCAAATCGATCGCATCTTCAGTGTTGGTATCTAGTACACTATGTAATACTTGTGTAAGTAGAAGCTTATCTATACATACACACTACATGCATAGAGTTGGTATTCTTTGAATTAAGAAACTTCCATTATGAATGCCGATACTGGTAGAGCTCGTTCTGGTTCATTGTATCAGTCGGATCCTTCGTGAGAAACATGAATTACGGTATCGCTTTATTCCCTGCTCCCTAATCTGGTTTAGAATGCACCACCTACGCTAAAAGAGTTACCGTAGAGGATTTTCAGATTCCTTCCCCACTGTGCGGTAAAGCCGGTAACACAGAAATTACGCCGCTCATAGAAAACGTATAATTCACATTATCAGGACGCACTTACTGCGGCTATATATACTCGATCCACTGGTAAACGTGTAGGTATCATAAAGAATATCTTTAATTAATGTCTGTTTGTGCGCTCAAAAACCTCAAAATATACGACGACGTTTCGCCCCTTCGCCAGGTAGTTATAGGTACACGTACAGGTACATTCAGACATGCTGCGACCAGAATCGAATTAATTCCGGGTATTTATTGAAGTCGTGATTAATGTCCCCCAGTTGAACGCGTATACCCTTTTCAAAATCATTATCCGATAATATACTCTCGTTTTGGAATATATTCTACGCTCTCCAAACGATTTGAAATAAATCACCTGTTTTCTGAATATCGGGATTTTGTCTATTATTTTTTATTTTTATCTTGCACGAACCAGAGAAGGGGTGTCAGCGTGTCAGGCTGGAGAAACGCTAATGATAAAAAATGGTCATTTTATCCTTCGTCGGAAAGCGTGCTTGAACTGATGGGGACGCCTGCTTTTAGGAATTTCCGATTAAGTTTAAACCAGTCGCATCATATGATGATTACCTCGTCAATAAGATACACCTTTGTGTGCGAATGGTTAAAGGAATCACCTTTATTGGACTTGTACATCTTTAGCATCATTCACCGAAAACACGTATAGTTGAGTGGTAGATGTAAAGTGATTACCGCTTTGATAAGTCAAACAATCTATGTTAGTTTTTCAACTTCAATAGGCACCCACAGTCAACCTATAATGTGAAGCTTTTATTGATTATCAGCCCCGTGAATAGATCTATAGCTTCGGAAGGAATAGTACTCTCTTGTTGTAACGTATTTCATTAAATCTTCCTATTGAGCATTCTTCCAAAAATCTTCATTTCATAAAAAGAAGGAATTTAATTGGCCACAATTGTTGCACTCCTGTCAGTGATATGCTATTGTTGACCCACGAAAATGAAAAATATCTTATTTGAAAATGGAAACAGTATTATGTGAAAGTCAAAAGAAAACAAAAAATAAAATGAAATAGTTTTTGGTTTTGTTTCAACTGTTATAACAGCCAAGTAGGTGCTTTTCTTGTTTAAAACGCGTGATTTCTTTTTGTAAAAAGCACGTTTATTAAAAACAAAAAGAAACGCTGTTTAAATAGCAAGAAAAAGAGTCAATTTTTTCTTGTTGTAATTGTTGTTCATATATCCCCCTCCCCGAACTCTTTATTCTAAATTACTCTCAACTGCATCTTGATAAGAACACTGTAATGTTCAAAACAATATATCTACAAAAAAATTTCAAACAATCAACATGATGCGCTCTCTTATACTTGATATGATATAAGCCGATGCAAGTCTACTGAAAATTAATTTCATTTACTGAAGAACTTTATTCATCCCGAGTGACTAAATATTAGTCACAGTGCCTCTATACATAAAAACGCCAAATGAGGCTTGTGGCTGTGAAAAGTGTTCATTCTCATCTAGTCAGAACGCAGGGTCATCTCAGAGCAACGGCGTTGGAATAAGAATACCAAGTATCATTTGCCACTCCGTTTTCATTGTCCCCCCTCTCTCTCTCTCTCTCTCTCTCTCTCTCTCTCAATTAATATTGTGAATTTAGAGGCGTTTTGCTGACATGAATACTGTACTCAAGGAATATTGACTTTACATCCGGTGTACGTATGGTTCTGTATGGCCAGTAAAACCAGGCAAAATGATCTTGATATAAATGTGCACATGGATTGAGTGAACATAAATGTCCATTTTCCTTCCAACTGTCATGTCTTTGTGAATTCGTTATACTTTGTATACTACATGAAAATGTCCACGTCTTTTCAACCTCTTTGTCAAAATAAATTTTCTGTCGACAGTCTACTAAAGGAAGTGTTTAATAGATATGAAGTAGACAGTCCACAAAAGTGTCGATGGTTAGACTACCTATCTTTTCCACATGGACACTACATGATACATTATTTATGTGGACATATTGTTTGCGTACACTAAAGCTGGTCCAGAATGTAAGAATTTTAACAAACAGGTGGATTTTTTCTTCTTTTCCATTGAATTTCATGGACCTCCTGAATATATTATTTGGACTCCTTCACTGAAAGTCTGTACCATGTCAACTTCTGCACATACTCAAGAAGTGCAAAATTTTACATCCGTTATAATATTTGCCCATATCTAAACTCTTAAACCTAAAAACTCTTCCAGACTCTACTCCTTAACATTAATATCCAAAGTTTGGAATGAATGAAAATAATGACTATTATTTTCAACTTATAATGAAATATTAGAGGAAAGAAATGAAATTTCTACAGATAAATAGAAAAATAAGCAAATTTTGAAAACAAAATTCTCTAAGTATTGTTTTAATTTTAAAATGAAAGTGATTGAAATTTAAAAAAGAACACATTGTTCATTTTTGATTAGATGCCACAGCAACTGGCTGGGAGGAATTTTTTGGATTTTTGATATCTTTATTGAACAAAGTTTTGAGAAAGAGACCTAAAGTTTACTTACGTTTAGATACCTTTTGAAAGACCCGTTGAAACTGATAAACATCAAAATCCTGTGTTTGGCAGTTTGGCAACGCTGCTTTATGACTCTGCAATATTTTTTTGTCTCCTTTATTTGTCCTTTCATTATTTTCACTTCAGTATCTTCCGCGTGTGTTGGTTTTTAAGTGAATTTTTCGGAAGACATTTCATAAAAGTGTTGTTTTTTGGTGATAATTTATTAATTTACCTAGCCTGTGATTGCCATAATTATCGAAACTTTGAATTGTACCCTGTAAATTGTGATCCGCGTGTGAATCATGTAGAAGTTGAAACTCATGCTGGCAATTCAGTTATAGCTGGATCTGATCATGACAACCTTGGCGAAGAGTAAGTTGATTTCCATCAATATGGCTTTATTACAGTCTAAATATTAAGTACATTCTTCACTGCTAACGCGAACCAAGTGGTAATTAAGCTGTGACAATGCCCTTAGCCGCAAATGTCGCGTCAATATGGTTACTTTTTTACGCTAACTACTTGAGAGCATTTTAGCATCTGGGCAGCCTCTCTAATCTCCCGATTTCTCCTGTCAGCAGTGGGAACTAGAATTGTGTTTCCTCTGTGCGTTGTCTTTGATAAGGAATTGTGATTGAGTTGGTTTTCTGGCTACAATGCGATTTAGCAAATTTACAACTTTTTGGTCGAATTTGATACTTACTCCACTTTGCTACAGAGAAATCGAGTTAACAGACTGACATGGACTTCTGAAAAGAAAAGTGAACATCAAAGTCGACGCATAAGCCGACCATAATGTTATATTGTAATGTGATGGATTTAAAAGAGTCAATTTTCACCTCCGTTGTGTTTCATGGGAGAGAACATCAAGTTGGAATTATTGAAGCTGAATATATGTTCCCAGTAACTGTAGCAATTCTGGTAGAGCTGAAAAGAATGACATTCATTCATTGTGCTTCTTTTTATAAATGTGAGGAATGACTATCAGGTATTCACATTTTTGTTTTGATGGGATATGAAACCAGTTGAGTTACTCGCGAGTACTTTCTGATTGTGGGTGCTGCAGTTTCATCGCATCAGTTTAGTATTAGATCCTCTTGTCTCTAATGAGCTGTGTTATTGTTGTTCGGCGTTTTTTACCAAGTGACTGTTGTTTGGCGTTCTTTACCGAGTGACTGTACTTCTTTATGTATATGGTGGAGTTTACGCAGATCTAGTGATAAGTTGCGAGTGCTGCCTACTTATCATGGAGAATGGAGAGTAGCGCTTTTTACTAACTTGGCTGGGATATTACTTAATCTCATTGAGTGAAGGAGACAGTTATCCATGTACTGCATGATGTACATAGTTATATTTGCTCATATACCACTGTTTAAAGGAAAAGAATTTGAATTTACCTAATGGGGTTTGAAATCATCCAAGTTCTTAAATTTATACAGAATAGTGTCTATTTCTGTGTGTGAATGAACTTGGTAATATTCTGTGTGTACTTAGGATGTGTTGATTCACGTTTTCTTCTTCTGTATTCCAGAGCAAATACTTTCTGATGGTTGGTGTTTCTCCTTATCAGTTGGTAGTTATACGTGTGTATCAAGTGGACAATAATGATGGTAATGATGTAATGGTAGAAAGGGACATGAGTCAAAAATATATGGGAATTCTGATTCATCTGAATGATTTGGTTCTATAAAATTATTGATTGATTCATATGTTTATTTGATTCTCTCATCGGGTACTATTAATTAATTTTTCTGTTTGATGATTCATTTATATTAGAAAATAATAACGGTTTTTTTTTTATTTTAAAATATAAATAAATGTGAACAATCTAATAAAATCTAACATAAGAATATTTTGCAACGAGTGCTATGCGAGTGATGCAAATTGCACAAGCAAATAGGTAACGTGCTTTTTGCAAAAGTGGCAAACTATATTTTGTTAAATAAATCTTAATGCTTAATCAGGAGTTTATAGGAGTAATTATTAAAGTCCGTAGTGTTTTATCAGTATCCCAATTCCCGAACCATCATCCTACACTAGCGCTTATTCATTACTCAGAACATTTCTTATGAAGGTTAGCAGGTTTCTATGTAGTGGAATTCAGTGATCTATAGAGTCAGTTACAAAATGCTTATCATCTTGGAAGGTAGTGCTTCTAATTTTACTCGACAACTTCATTGTGATATTAGCAGGTATTTTCATTAGTTGCAGGAAACCGTTACCCTATGTGTAGTTATTTGTAAATACTCGATAGTTTGGAGGAGGAAAATTACAGTTTGGTGGGATTGGAAGCCGTTCAAGTCATTCACATGTTTGCAAAGTTCTTTCTGATTGTTGGTGCTGTAATATCCTTGTATTAGTGTAGATATCAAGTGCGCAGTGATGTGATAATGATCCAATGGCAACAGGGACAAGAATTGTAACGGCAAATAATGTCTCATCTCTTGGTACAGGTTTTGAAATAGTTGCTTCTTTTGTGACTTCCTTTTCTTTTATATTACACTTGTTCTGTTGTGTACTATGTAGTTTACTGACTTCATTCATCTCAGTAAACATTTTGCAGTTGCTGTTGATGTAGAATTAAGATACTTTTAATGAATACTTTGGCATTTCTACAAAGGTTGATGGTTTTTATACAGTAGAGTACGATAATCTAGTGTTGATAAGTAGCAAGTACTACTTGTGTTGGACAGAAGCGCTTCCAGCAGATTTACTTTTACTATAGCGTGATGTTGTTCCCATTAGCTGCAGGAAATGATAATGAGCGTATTGAAGGTTCTTGGTTTGGATATCCTTAACAGTGCACCAGACCCCTGGATGCAGCACGCAGTGTAGGAGCCTCAACTCGACAAAAAGAAGTGCCTCTCAAACGGCCGCCGTTTGAGTTTATATAGCCTGACCGTGGCCGCTTGCACGAATTGTAACGTAATCCGGAGGGAGTAAAACATATCCCTTCGTGTGACTAGTTGCCAGCGACAACGGTCGCGCTACGAGCCAGGTTTCTCTCTGAAATTAGGGGTTCGCAAGCTACGCGTGCGTAACAACTGTTAGATTGGTGTAATTTCTCGCCCTTCCTTCTTGTTTCCAATAATCCAATGATATCCTTTTTTTTTTTTTTCTTCTTCTTTCTTTTAAATTCCCTTTTTTTATTCATAAATTCTCAGTGCGCTTGGCAGACCCTGGCAGTTTATGTGTGCTACTTTTAGCTCTACCAAATTTTTGTTTTTCATTTTATAGTTACCCTGGCTTCTCCTTTTTTCTTTTATTGTAATTGGAGGTTATGCAGTCATTCCTTCCTCTGGGGGCGGCCTTCTACCGAGGAAAAGGAGTTCGGATCCTTTCCTTCTTTTACCACATTGCTTATCGGATGGATGTATTCAGTGAACTGCTCCATGATGTTGACTTAGTGGATAAATGTTGGCGTCATATATGTCTCACCCAGTAGGTCACTGGATTTGTATTCATATAAGAGCTGTACAATGGTATTCGGTGTAGCGGTGTTGACCTTATCATAACAAGGTTTATCGTTGGATTCGAAATTATTATTACTACCCTGGCAGTATAACAGTTGCTAGCCGCCATGTTCGGCCAGCGCCCGAGCACAAACTTAGATCTGTAACTGTAGAGTACAAAGCTGATGGTGAAGTGCGGAATTCAAATCTCTAAAGACGAATTCGACTTCACTTCGGTTTGTGTTTGAACTTTTGAACCAAGATGTTGTCGCTGCGGCCTTTCTAGTTTGATGATTAAGATGAGAAAGAGCAAACGAGTCGTTGCGTTGGAACGCAATACTTGTAATTGATCGCTCTCGGGAGTGCTTGTGTAATGCTTATTATACGCCGAACAGCCTCATTTGGTCGAATGAGCATTGATTTTCCGCTAACCTGATCGTCTTCCGTTGGCTGTACAGGATGTAAAGCGACGATGAGCTTTCTTCTGTACAGGCACTCGACAGTCGACACGTCCACCGTCGAACATGTATCTGAAAATGTAGGTAGGCGGTAGATAGTAGGTACGATGCGAGCACGCACGTTTTATTATCACGCATAATATACCTGTAGACAATCACCGAGTACGTACTTGAGTCATGCAGACACACCTCTGAAACATCTCGAAACATCATCAGTCATTTCCTATCATCGACCGGCATACATACTAATCACGAGGCGCCAAATAAGCGCGCGATAATCACTTATCCGTAAATTAACAAGTTCAAGTACTCGAATCGTTATATCGTGCCTAGCAATGACGCATGTCGCACATAACTAACCAAACGTGTTAATCAGAATGATATATATTTTTTTTTTCAAGTTCCATGTAGTCTGTGTACTATAGGTGTATGATACATTATTGGAAAACGAATCGCCAGCTGAGGACTTTCTTGATAATGAAGTCATCAAGCTTGAGCGTCGCTTATTTAAATGCGCCGTTTTGTAAGCTGACTTGCTATCACGAAGTCGAGTGAACATGTTGAACGAGCTTTGCACAAATTGCCGACGTAACGAACGTATTGCGTATACTCAATTCTAGCTCGGAAAGCTTTTATAGAGCTTGATTGAAAAATCAGATCGTAATGCTGCACGGGCTTCTATGTATCGTGTCCTGTAAGATCTCCCCCGAAGCTGCCATCGACAGTGGACGTTTTCATCACGGAACTGTCTCCGTGTTAATAACATTGTATTGTTCACTTCTAGTCTGTTTATTCTTTTGCACGTAGTCTGTTCTATAATAGATGGCTAGTATGTTTCACAATAACGCCCATGCCTTGTCGAGCCATGCGAATTCACCTACCGTGTTTGTCTATTAACGTAGTGCCGTTTTGCGTCACAACAGCAACCTGTACACACGCAGTTGGTCATCATCTCCAATTAACGCGAATGGACGAAACGTGCCGAAAAATCGAGTTCACGTGTGTTCTCGCATGGATTACACGGTGCTAGTCTTAAAAACAGTATTTCATTGTACAGAGTACAGACAAACGAGATTTTGGGCTACTTTCATGTAGGCAAAAGGTAATTTGGAGTTTTGGGAAGGAAGTCGTTTATACAAAAGTATGATGCATCGATTTCTCTGGTTTCCGTTTGGAATTTTTGTCACCAAGATCTCTTCAGGCCTCCGTTTGCCCTGAAGAGAAAATGTTTCGGAATTATAAGGGAATTTGTACGAGTGCTGGGCAGTTAGCGAATCTTGGAGCGTTGGAAACTTGCAAAATCTTGAGGAAGTCTAGGAGAGCCTTGGAGGATCTTTAATGCACATTGAAGAATCTTAGCACGTCTTAGGCCATGAGCGCTAATAGGGGGACTTAGCCCCCCCCCATACTCTGAAAGTCTCCCTCTCCACCCAAAAAACTAAAAAAAAAAAAGTATAAATTAGGATCGTTCCACACGTATCCAACGCGTGGTTCTGACATCAAACAGCATCGCTTTCACCTATCTGACACATTAGTCCGCGCTATCTAGCCGTCATTTTGTCGAATACGTGTCGAGGCAATAGCTGACATTCCTCGTCATCAATCCGACGTCAAGCCGACAGTCCGACTTCGTGTGAAAGCTCTATTTCCTTATGTGTATCAATTTTATGTCAGACCGACGTATCGGATACGTGTGAAATGGGCCTTATATGGAAGAAACAATTTTCAGCATCATTTTGACACTCGTCAGTCACCATGAGCTCCCCCCCCCCCATTCCAGGTCGGCTATTTAAGCTTATGAGGAGTTTTGAACAAATATGGAACTCGAGAGAACAGAAAGTAAACAGTTTTGGTCTTCATCCTGTTTCACACATTTGATGATTATCGAGTTGCGTTACCCACCCCAGTATGGAGATTATTTTTTTCAACTGGACACTGGGCAGACTGGAAAATTAGCAAGATTAATGCGTGTCTACTTGATATTGAAAATATGAGGTGTCTCTTTCTAGTTGCTTTCTGGAATCTTGCCCTAAAACCAGAGCACATACTCGTATTTACCGCTGTACTTAAGTTATGGTTGTAAAAGGGAAAGTGAGTTCACCTTTCGCCTTCGGAATCGTATTTTTTCCTCTCCGACTTATTATATCTTCCCCTAGGGAGAAAACAAACCCTCAAGCTGTCTAACGTGGCTGTGTCCGTCTGCCCAAGATCTCTTTGGCTGCTCTCAATTACTGCTGTCAATTATCAACAGAATCTAATAACGATAATTGTCGATGCTTATTAATAATTTCGGGGATTTCGTCAAAATTTGAGAATATAATTATTATAATACTTCTGTGAACCAACAAAAAGAAAGAACGGTTCTTCTCCTTCCATTTATTATTTCCTTGATTTTGTTGAAAGTTGAAATTCGAATCGTGAGCTTTCTAACTTCAGAATTCTTTTTTTACCTGAGATAAAACTGTTTTTATTACTGTAAAAGAATGAATAGTTACAAATAAACTGCGGAGGCAAGAATTGGCTGATACGAAAGGCCACAATTTGAGATGCATATTTATACCCCCTCTTCAAAAAACTCAAAAAAATCTGGCCTGTGTGTATAATTTGTGTATGGGAAAAGTTTCACAATACAAAAGAATAACTGTTTGTAAATTTTAACAAAATTCTGTTAGAAAATCGTTTTTTGCTCAGCAAAAGAGGGCTGCCCCCTTCCTCCGAACTAAGATTTCAAACGATTATAAATTAAGTCAATTCTCAATTCCAGTAAGACACTTCTTGGAAAGGAAATCTCCCAAGGGGCAATTGAGTGAATGACAAAGAACAAGATAATCGAAATTTCAAATTTATCCGAACAACTAAACAATTTCAAAGAAATTTAATTTGCGAATATTTAATGAGGTGTTCTTATTTCATAAATATCTGAATTTGGACTGACGATCCCCTTAGATCTTGTCTTCCAAAACTGTTACTTGATGTTTTAAAGAATTTTTGAAAAAATACGAACAGGACTCCGAGGGATTTTGAATTCTAATACTGGATTTACCTAAAGGTTTTTCAAGGAACTGCTTATTGTGAAGGAACTCCCCCGCCAAGAACAAGAGGCGTCTACCACTTACAATGTCGAATAAGTAGATGAAATTTCAAACATTAAGAGTCATTTTGATTTGATTTTTTGTGCTGATTCCAAATAAGTACTTCAAATTCAGCCTTAACATACGACTCTACTCAAATTTTTTCCAGTAACCTATTACTTACCCAAGACTGCATCGGCCTAGAACGATGAAAGGCTTGCCACTAGCGTTTCTCAGAAACAAGATAAATTTCAAACATTTTCAAGCAAAGTAAATGGTTCATAAGTTGACAATAATTTATTGAATTTTGGGGGAATGTTTGAGATTGAGGTATAAACAAACTAACGTGTAGAAGAATTCTGTTCCTGCAAAAATGGTATTTAAAAGGGAAAAAATTGAAAAAATGTATAATCCAGTATCCCTTGTTGGAATAAGAACCCATTGGTTTTATATTATTTGAAAAGAACCCCTTTTTCATTTTTATTTTTTATTTTTTTATTTTGTGGCTCATGTCGCTCAGTGCTTAAAATTAGATATTACATTCTTAGAAGTTTTTTTTAATTTTTTAATTGATATACTTTTTTTAGTTAGGGGGAGATTAAAATATTAAGAAGTAGCCCGCTCAACTTTAGAAAGTGTAGAAAAAAGTAGTTTCCTCTGAATTAAATTGAATATATATCTAGGGGTCAGTAGGGACCGCATAGACTCGGTAAGCTGTAGAAAGCTTCCCTAATGTGGGTTGATAGCCAACAAGGACCCTCTTAGTTTTTAAAAAAAAAACAAAAAAACTTCACTTCTTAAATTTCTTGTGAAAAGTTGGATTTTAATTTTTTTAAATCCAAAAATCATAAATTTTTTTCCAAATTTGCAAGAAAAAAAAGAACTCTTAATGTATATTTTCTTAAACTTATTATTTTATCATCTTCCTTTTTAAATGGGAACGTCAAAATATTAGCATTGGAAAAAATTGAACAAAGGTTTCACTGAAACTTCAAAATTAGTTTTTGCAATGTTGGACCCCTCACATTAGTAAGATGAGCCGATGAGAAAAAGTCGTGGAAAGGTCATGAAAAAGTCATGAATTTCACAAATTTGTAATTGGTAGACACATCCGAATACTTCGAAATAATTATTGCCCTCCTTAAGTATCTGGGTCATTTTCCAGAAACTGAGAATATTAAGGTATCATTTTTGTTTTTGTTTTTTGTCTTAAAGAATTTTTTCATAATATTTAGTTTGAGGTGAAGTGCCCTAATAAGGTCCAGTGTACCGATCAGGATGAGTACAAGTGCTAGTGTGGATTGACTGCTGATTGGAGTAGAGTACTTATGTATGTTCTGGCGCAGTGAACAATTTCTCACTTTTTCATTCAATTTTCACCACTTTCAACAATCCTACAAATTCCTCAAGTTTTCACATTGAGATTCTCCCCATTTTCATAAGAAAAATACGTAATTTTCTCCTAATTTTTGTGAGCCCATTCTTGTAATTTTCAATTTTTTGTATCAAATTTTTATAAATTTTCTGTATTTTCACTATTTTTCTACCTTCTATATAGATGATGATTTCCATTCTATCATACTTCACTTTTTTCATTAGTGCAACCGTTATTTTTACATTTCTGATTCATCCTGAAAAACTGAAGTACTCATGTTATGTTCTGGCGCAGTTGAAGATTTTTCATTTTTTCCTCAACTTTTCATACCAATGTATGTACTGACGCAATCGATAGCACAGTCGATGATTTCCCATTTCCCTTGACGCATCAGTAGCACAGCTGAAGAAAATTCTAGCGCACTTGGCTTTCCTCTGTACTGCAGACCCACTTTTCATCATTTTTAAGCTCTCAAGAAAGTCACAAAATTCTCTAATTTTATTATATTTTGACTTATTAAAATTTTATTGTAGATAAATGGAGGTCTACAAAGATTCTTTTGTCAGTGAAGATGAATTTGATTCTGAAAATATTATTCCCTATTTCAAAAATCCAGTTGATAGAACAAGGTCAAAATATGAAACATTAATGGATCCATTATCAGATAAAATTCAATACTTGTCTGAAGATAAAAAAGAAAAATATACTAAATTTATGATAAATATCGTTGTTCATTTAAGTGCTTTTTCCAGAATTGTTGAAAAAGAAATAAAAAATTTAAACATACCAGAAAATGATTTGGAATCAGATGTTGAAATAAATTATACGAGAAATTAAAAAACTATTCATTATTTAGTAACTATTATCTTCTCTCAGCTTCCTCTTCTAAGTTAATATCTGATTCTAAATCATCCTCTCTTCTTGGTAATTTATCATTACCATTACGAGATATGCTTGCTGATAATAAGCTATTATTTGGTTCATTAATTAACTCTGTATCTGATTCATTTCCTGATTCATATCCAAGATCAGGGTCAGGGAGTTCATAAAATTCAATTTCAGTTTCATTGTTAAAAAATTGTACACTAAAAATATACTCAATATTTCTAATTGCTCTCTCATTATGTTCTTCAATTTCATTAATATCAATATCATTTTCCATTTTTTTTTAAAACATATTTTATAGACTAGATCTACTTATATTTTTATATTTACTTTTCAATAACTCCCTTTTCATTAAGATTTTTCAAGTGTTGAATAAATTTATTCTTCTCTACATTAACTTTATAATGACCCCAAGGTAATGTATTAGTTTCTCCCTTAATTAAATATCTTTTATCATCAAATGAACTTAAACCTTTTTTATTCTGCTCTATAGTATAAATATTGTGTTTCTTACTCCTTATCATCTTTTGTTTAATACTTTTTATGACATTCTTTTCTAAGCATATTTTATAATCATTATGAGTTATTTGATTTCTAACAATATTCTTCCTTATTCCTTTAGTCTTCTTCATTTCTTTGTCACTTGAAGCAAAAACCTTGTTAGAGTATAATTTAGAGGCTAATCCAATGAATTCTAAAATTTTTCCATTCATCTCATCTTTGAATTTACCTAATACTTTTTTATTAACTTGTGGTATTCCATAAACATTATCTTTCTTATAATCTGATGTATCAAATTCATCAATCATTCCTTTCATATCTTTATAAAAGTCTTCTGTTTTTACAGCAATGATTAACGAATCAGTATCTGTATATAATAGTTTTATTCTATCTCCATATCTTTCCTTCAATCTATGATAAAAGTCATACATTAATGTTTTTGAAATATCTAAAATAACTACTCCTATATAAATAGGTTGGTTGAATTTTATTTCAGTTTTTCTCATTTGTAAAACTGCAAGATTTTTTCCAAAAAATGTTGATTTCTCAAAATTTGGTTTTGAAACATATTTTGTGTATTTATTACACGCTCGAAGTTCTTGTGTCGTAAAATTGTAACTCAAACATATTCTGCGGTGAGAAAATGAAGCTCATTTGAAGAGGTTAGGATCAAAACCGACCCTTGCTATCTCATCCCCAGGGTGCAAATAGGCAAAATACTGCATATGGGTGCAAGAAAATATCTCTTGCTGCGCCTATTATGGTGGAGTATGTAACCGCACATTCACAGGCGCAGCAAGAGAGTATTCCTGCACCCGTATACACTATTTTGCCTATTTGCACCCTTGGAATAAAATCGCAAGTATCGGTTTTGATTCTAATTTCTTCATGAGGTAAGTAAGAGTAAATGAATGAACACGTTGTACACATAATTAGCTACCAAATGGCCAAAAAAAATAATTAGAAAGTCATTTAGTGCTTAGAAATTTGCGTTTTAGATAAAGATGTGAAGTTCTCTAATAAAGCCAGATAACTGATGGTAAGAGTCAGGTCCATCTATGAGCCTCTCTTTTTTTTGAAGAATGTGTTGGCTTTTGACGTATTGTTTCTCTCCGCAAAATCCACGAGCCTCATGCCCTCAAGATTTCTCTTACCAAGACCATATGCTCCGACGTAAGTTTCTCCGCCAATATTGGCACCTAATTTAGCGTCGAAGTCGCCCTTTACCGCCGAGTAGAATTCCTTTTCTTTCTCTAAAACCTCCTGCAGTTTAGTGTGAAAGGTTTCTTTCTCCCTCTCTTCCGCTTCTGAGGTAGGTGCATAACACTGGATTAGCACTAGCTTTGCGTTCTGCTCAGTGACGTAGCTAGGGGTTTCCCGGGGGGGGCACAATAAAGTTTTCAGGGGGGGAGTCGAAAATTGCGGTATTTTTTAAAAATCGCCAATATTAGAAGACTACGTAAAATATTAAGGGGGCACGTGCCCCCCGACACTACGCCACTGATTTTCACCGTCGCTGTCCTCTCGTTTTCCACTTCTTTGCTCCAAAATCCCTATTTGATTAGAAACCCTACCCTCTTTTGGTCCCTTGTTTCGCCGAAAAAGTAAAAGAAGTTTCCGGAGATTTTCTTTGGAATATATCCTCCCCCATGCGTCATATATCAGATAAACCCACTGTAACTCACTTCACTTTGATGAGAGCGGCCTCTAACTGGATGAGTCTGTGTTTATTTGCTATACCCTTGCAATTCTAGTTTAAAATTTTCAAGTCCAAAAATCTCTTTGCTTATCTTGTTATTTCCCGCCAGAATTTCTAAATTTTGGTTACGCAAAGAAACTTAACATTTGAGGGGTTTCAGCCTTACTTCCCCGCAATGGCTGACTTTGTCTTAGGGAAGGATAGGCCGTGATTACTGAATCTTAAAAATATCCTACTCCTTTCACCTGTGAAGATGAACTAAGCCCAATATCACAGGTGATAACAGTGTCCATTGAAGAAGGGAAAGAATGAAAAAAATTGTCTTCAAGATATTCTATTTTGAAATTTGCTCTTTTTTTGAGAATTATCCATAAATCGAAAGTTATGGTTCAAAATTTGCTGGTAACCAAATGTTCTCAGTTTCTGGAGAATGGCCCGTTCGCAGGTCCGCCCCCCTGACGCAGTCATCCCCCCCCCCCCCCGAGAAAATCGGGGAAACTTTTTTACTTACTAATTACCCCAGTAAGATTAGGGATTACTATACATTTTTTGAAACTTCATTTTGGTATCACTGATTCCTTTCTCGATCATTCTGCATCAGGGTTGTACGGTAGAATAAACTGGCATAGGTTTTTTTTATTATACGCGTAGAATACACTATGTAGAATAAATGACTGTACTGCACTTTTTGGGGGGGGGGGTGTAAAATTTTTTAATCGAGGATAATTTTTTAAATTTTCTTGTCAAGGGAGAAATTTTTTCGCATCAAAAAACAAATTTCTTTCTTTATTGACAGAGAAGGGGAGGTGTTTGTTATTATTATTATTATTATTTTTTTCTATTCAAAGAGAGAAACTAAGTACCTATTTTTTATTCAACAAAGGAAGATATGACTTTGGCGGTATTTTTTCCTTTTTCCTTTTTGGCTTAGTTTATTCTAGATTACAATTTTACCTCTTGTATTGTGAGTTTTGGTTTTTGCTTTCATCACAACATCACAATCCTATTTTGATTTTTCTTTCAATTTTTCAGTTCTTTCCTTTATGACTTATGCGTTTGTAATCGAATTTGAAATATAATATATTTTTATTCTGAACATTTAGCGCATAGTTTTCTTTTACTCACTGGTTTCTTTCTTTTACAATTTTATTATTTTTTTGTGGGACTTTTTTTTTTTTTTTTTTTGTAATGGAAAATTATCCAAAGAGAAATTGTGATTTTCTTATTCTTGTTTAAGGACAGGATAGGTTTTTCTCACGAAGGAAAGAAACTTGGGCTTCTCTTTTCTTAACCCAATGAATGAACATACTTCTTTTATTTTAAGAAATGAAATAATTTATTCGGGTTTCTTTCAATAAAAGCCCCAAGTTCTTCTCATTCAGGAAAGTTGAGATGTTTTCATGAATTTCTGAAGTTCGAAGGAATTATTGAACTTCGCCCTTCTGCTTTTTAAATCTTGTTCAAAATTTTCTAATTTGCAGAGTATTTTATTAGTTGTCTTCTTAAGTTGTCTGCTTCGTCGCAGCAGTCAATGAATTCATTAACTAGCTTAAATTCTTCATTAAATGTTTCTGAAATTTACCAAGAATTGGACTCCCTTTCCTGTTTGATTTTTTCTAAGGTTTCTTCTAATTTTTCTCTGAAGTCTAACTTATTCCTTATTTCAGGGTTCTCGGAATTTCTTGAGTTTGTACTAGGATTTAATTTTTCGGTAAAATTTTCTGCAAATGCGTTTGACTTCGGTAGAAATGGAAGTGGGGATTTTTTCACCGTTTTTTAACGTTTCAATTTACATTATGTTGGATGTTGCACTTTGTAAATAATTAGTAATTTTAGGTCCCAAATTAGTAAGAATCTGATTAGGGTTCAGATTAAGTCAGAATTTCAGGCACGTTTTGACTAGGTTTTGTACGAAAAAAAAATTCGCCTGCGTCCAACCGCATACTGTGATAAATTAAAAAGAACTTGATTTTTGAAAAGATCACTGATCGAAATTCAGGCGCCCAAAAAGTTTGCATCTTCCTACTCAGAATTTAGCCCGATGGGACGATTTATACAAAACCTACATTCGAGCATGATTATTCATCCTGCATTACTGGCAACGCAGCAGGATCTCAACTTGGTCAGTACATTTCTACCATATATGTTTGTGATCTCACCTTACCCATTTTTTACACTGGATCTCATGTTGTGCCGAATTTATCATCGATTTTTTTTTTCAATTTTCTTTTCCCTCTGTGGGTGTAATGATTAAACTTATATTTCGAAGTATTTCGACATAAAATATACTCTGAAATACAAGTATTTTAAAGCAGATCTCGGGTTGTCCACTTTTTATCCGGATCTCACCTTGGTCAAAAAACCTATATACGTGTAATATATGAACTATGTACTTGATTGTGACAGATTTTCAAAACATAATTTGCCCTCGCCACTATATTATTTGCCCCCTCAAGAATCATAGTCTGGCTACGGGCCTGCCCATTCGCACTTGAGCTGACCGGCCCTGCCTATCCACGCGTCGACATCGATTTCGTAACATTGTGCCACTCGATTTTAGAAAAGCGGCACTCTCGTGTCGAAGATCCAAATTTCCTGGTTTTTGTTCTCGTGTCTGGTCGGCCCTCAGTAACGTTTCGACATCGATACCGGATGACCCGCGAACACCTATACTTTTCCCAATGACGTCATAAAGAACCTAATTTCTACAAAACACGAGGTAAAGCCGCTCTCGCTACATAACAGAGCGACACCCAGTTTTAAGTAAGCGGATAGGATTCGCGTGTACAAAGAACTTATCGTTTTCGTTTTTAATGAAACACAATCGAGAAAATACAAATACTGTAATCCGGAATACACTGCTGAACAGAAAACGTCTTCAGAAATTCTGCTGGCCGAGCTGCGAAAGAGAAAGGGCACCAGGCTGTAGCCTATATAGGAGCCGAATCGGTAGAAAAATAAGGGAAAAAAAGAAGAAGAAATGTTCGATCATGCGTAAATGCCCAGTTTTGTACGACGTTTTTGTTCATCCACGCGTGCGTAATTTGGTCTTTTCACAAATCGGTTGCGTCTCTTTAGCTAACGCCTCCGCAAGCCTTCCTGCATCTTGTGCAACAAAGCGCATCTCAGGCTTTCGCGAATTGTAAGACCAGCGAGTTGGCCACCTTTCGGTTTGGCATAATAAACCATTTTATTGAGGCAACTGGATATTGTCTGTGGTTATTGTGTATATTCGCCTAAATAGTAAAGGTTTTATAAGGCCGTTTTTCTCTTGAAAAATTGCCCGCGTCGGGGGGAGGGGTCGCGTGTAGGCGCGCGGGGCGGCAGAACGAGAAAAAAGTACATGATTGATGCGAGTAAATGGTATTCGAGAGCCGGTCGCGAGAGCTGAATTGCATCCTCGACCAATGGTCGATAAGGTCGAGATTCGAGAGAGAAACTCAAGTGCGGCTCGTTTTTTGACAGATATACGACGCGATAGATTGAAATTGTACCGAAGGGTACCCCGTACGCGGCTACGACTCGACTGTCGACAGCCAGGTATGGGCCAGGGTCAGGGTGAACGGATTTCCGACGATTCCTAATTAAAATAACGCTTTAATATTTATATTCCGAGCGCGCTTTTTTAATTACAGCCGGCTTCGTAATCGCGCTCATTAACCTCGACCTCGTGGTCGATCATTTATTCTCGAATTTTTGAAGCGAATAAATCGTAACTTCGGAGAACTTTGAGAGCGGTTGGCTCGCTCGCAACCCTTTTCTCTGAAAACAGCCCGGCGACCAAGAAAAACCAATTAATTTCACCCTGGTAAAACACGAACGATATGAGGTTAATGGAGACGGCGGTTACTGGTACACGAAGGGGTTGCAGGTATGAGAGAAAGAGCAGCAAGTAGTGTATAAAGTGCCAAAAAATGTTGATCTACTTTTTTCAAAATGACTCCTGCTGATTCCCGTATCAGTATTGAACACCGAAATAGCGATTAATAATAAATTTCAACCTTCAGCTTTCACTTTTCTCAGTTGAACTTTCTCGAAGTTCAGCTTGTGTTGACCCACGAGGATTTCACAAAAGATCCCACAACATTTGACACACGGTATCAAATGTTGATCTTTGATGGGTTTCAATCCCAAGCTCATCACATTCACTTACACGCTGAAACATTTCATACAATTCGATCTGGACTGTAAAATGTACAATAGTTTCCTTTCCAGACATATTTTCAAAAATGTCAAATATTAATCTGCTCCACATTCGACACCTAGATTAACATTCGACGCTCATCTCGAGTATGAAAATTTTTTGCCAGATGTTGATCCTTTTTCAGACCGCGAAATTTTGAAATTTGACATCGGAAATATAAATTATGTCTGTGACATTGGGAAGTTAGCTCATAATTACTGCAAACTTCAGAAAAACATTGAAATCGGAATAATTTTTATTCATTCTTTTCAAGGGACCCGCAAATAGCCGGTTCGAAATGAAAATTTCAAAATCGTCCAAAAGTACTTCGTTTGAACCTATTATCAGTACATTAAACACCCCATACGTCGAAAAAATTAAAGTACTTACCATTTTGATATTTTCGAGTTACTTTTTCCTGAGTTCGACAAATTGTTGAATTTTAGCACATTTTTCTACACACAAATTTAAAATAAAAATAAAAAAAACCGTAAGCGCTCTAACTAAAGATTTATTGAACCTTGGAGAAAGGATCAACAATCGATACCTAGATCAGCATTTAGCAGTGGCGTAGCCTGGGTTTTCCCAAGGGAGAGGCAAAGTAAGATTTTTAAGGGAGAAAAAGCTGAAAATTAAGGTATTTTTTAAAAATCGCCGATATTAGAGGACTATTTCATGAAAGTGAAGGTAAAATTACTGCTCGAGCGAAAATTTAAAAAAAAAACGTGTTTTAAAATCGAAAAATTGCTCATTCTTGCATATTTTACGCTCAATTTCAAATGCCTTGCCCCCTCCCCCTTGGATACGCCACGGGCATTTGGCACTTTGCTTTAGGCGAACTGAGCTCAAAATCAGAGGCGAAACTATAGGGGGTGTGGGGTTGAGATACCCCCCCCCCCCCAATAATTTGGCAGTCGGCAAATTTTGAACGAGTTTATTTGAATTTTTCATTTATTATGAATGTTTGTTCATTTATTTATTATTTTTCTTTTTTCAATTAAAAAATATTTCGAATTAAAAATTCTGCAAATTTTTAATGTTTAAAAGATTTTGTCGGCGAATTTTTAGTTTTCAAAAAATATTTGTCGAAAAATTTTTCTTCTTCATCTCCCCAAACTGAAAGTCAAATTTCGTTTCTAAGCATAGAGTACTCGAGAAGACTAGTGAGTCAAAAGCCGAAGAGGTTTCAAGCTGAATATAGAACGTTATCTGAAAGGTTGAAACGAAGCTGAGATATGTGGAAGACCTTTCGAAAAGCTGAAAGTCGGTAGCAAACGTTGCATTTCGAATTTCAATGACTATTCTGTTCTTGCTAGATTCTCTGTTTGACCTAGAGCCTAAAATTCAAGATTAAAATCTAAAAGCAGACCCGTAGCCAGCCATGACAGCCATCTGCGGTAGGTGGTGCTGACTGTTTACCAGGGGGGGGGGGACTTGAGGTTACACATAGTATATAATGTGAAGAGTTCTACGAGGTAGTGGTATAGCCAGGGGGAACAAAGGGGAAGAATTCCTCCAAGGCACCTGAAATTAAATGTAAAATATGCAGAAATGAGTAATTTTTCGCTCTAAAACACATTTTTCGAAAAAATTTCGCTCGAGTAGTAATTTTACCTTCATTTTTGTACAATAGTCCTCTAATATCGGCGATTTTTAAAAAATATATATTTCAATTTTCGACTTTGTTTCCCTTGAAAATCTTACTTTGCCTCCCCCACCCCGAAAATTCTGGCTACGCCACTGATTGAATTCGGTCTCAAAATTCATAATCGAAACTGGTAATTCAACTTACCAGAAACTCATTGAAAAAAAAAAAAAATTGAATAGATCGTGTGAAAGAAATTAATACTTAGAACGATCAAATTTTCGAACTTTTGGAAGTAAAAAAACTATTTCTGCGAACTTATCAAGTTATCAGTTCTCAGACAGCTATTAAGGCATTTAGCCATCGATATTCAATGTGAACTGGATCACGAGCCTACCATTGTGTTTGTGAATATTTTAATGTGGCACAAGAAAAAGGCCTGTGTGTCTGAAACTGCTGGATGGACAATCTTTCAAAGTAAAATCAGTGTTGACAAGTTTATAAACATTAAAATATAGTGGAACGAAAAGTTTTGAACAAAACTAGCGAGAAAAATGAAAGGAATTCGTTATTTTTACTCACAAAACTTTACTAGGGGAGGCTCCGGCAAGCGTTAGGAGATGCAAAGTACCCCCTAGCACCACTCTGGCCAGGGGCCTGGCGTAATGATGATTTTTTTAATGGTGGTATCTCTGCCTAGGGGGGCTCAGCCCCAGCTTTCCCCCATAGCTACGGGGCTGTCTAAAAGTTAAAAGCAAAAGACTTATTTTCAATGTCACAAGCTGAATACGATAGCAAAAATGTTCTATTATTCAATTTACGTGCTTTGGTCCTGGTGAATCTAGGAGAGAAAAGTCTGGAACAAAAGTCAAAACTCCATGTGTTTTTCCCGTAAGAACAAAACGGAGCTTGCGGTACGAATTCCCCTAAATCCGATCGACCTGAAACGTTGTAGATTTTTTTTATTGATTTAGATTAAAAAAAAAAAAAAAAAAAAAAAAAGGTCACCAAGAGTAAATAACAACCACCTTAATGTGTAAAGGAAGTTGTGGTGTTCCTCTCAAGTATTCCTAATATCCTTCCAGCTTACCCTCCCAGACTAGGGTATGCTCATGGGCGCAAATGTGAGTACTTGGGGGATAAAGTTCCAATCTGTATTTGCAGAGACGAAACTATGGGGGTGTGGTGGAAAAAAAACCAATAATTTGACAGTCGGCGATTTTGAAACTTTTCATTTGAATTTTTCATTTTCTAAAGTATAATGTTTTAATGAAGCTTTAAAATGTCTTGAACAAATTCGGAAGATCTTTGAAGCCGAGAAGTCTGGAAGAGTCCTAAAAGTTTTACATAAGTTGGAAGAGGAGGTCTTTCTTGATGGGTCAAAAGAGTCTTATTATCATAGTATTAAATAAATCCAAGAAACTTCTCGGATGGTGTATGTTTGCACAAGGGACGAGGAAGGAGAATGTCTCCAGTGGCTCACTATAAAAAAGGCGCTTTAAAAATAAGGTAAAAAGAGGAACGACGGAAGGAAAAATAATGAGTAGAAAAAAGGCAGACTTTTTTTGAGGTTTGTACGTTCTCAAAAATTAGTCCCCGAACCCATATTTTGCTTCTGTTTTATTTATTTCAATTAAGAAATACTTTACTTGAAAAATCGGCAAATTTTCAAATCTTTAAAATGTTTTGTCGGCGAATTTTTAATTTTCAAAAAATATTTTTCCTTCTCCATCCCCCCAAACTGAAAGTAAAGTTTCGCCTCTGCTTCTATAAAATGGAATTACCCCATACTATATTCCGGTTCTTCAAAGTGCTCTTCGTCAACAATTTTGTGATAGAAGCTGAATCCTGATGTAAATCCCATGTTTTAAGCTTCCAAATAATTTGCGGCACGGTTTAAGGTCACTGACGCGATACTCGAAAGGGTATTTCCTGTGGCCAGGGGTGCGGTGTCATAGGGGCCACTTTGGCATGCGTGCATCGCCATACGTCCCACCACACCAATATTATTCAAAATTGCTCAAAATCTGGTAGAGACATACCTCGTGGAAGGGAACAGATTCAAGGGGCAGCCCGCTCAACTTTCCAAAACGTGAAAATAACGGACACCCTCTGCTGATTACCTGTCTAGTTTTCATCAGTTCCTTCCTTCGTCCGACTCAAAGCAAAAAAAAAATTGCAATTTTTCACATGGGGCGCGTTTCGTGATTGGTAGGTACATTTTTCCGACATGCGGCACTGTCATGGTACATGTTAAGAGTCAGATTTGTTTTATTAAAGAAGATACTCGCTCGTTCACACTATTCGCGAAATAAAGAAAAAGAAAAAAAGCAACACGATTTAACGATAACGGGACCTCCGATTTTATAATAAAAATTCGGGTGCAATTGTATCGCCCATTTCCAGCACATCATAAATGTCACTATTTCCCTCGCTCCACTTGACAACGCACTTAAATCCCGTCCATTTCGCGTATCATTCGAAAGAATGTATTTATATACTAGTTTTGGAAAAATAAAAAAGGAACACTCTCAAAATGATGTTATAATTTATAATATTTCGATTTTCTTATTATCTTTGAAAACTATGTTTATAGTACACATTTATTGGCGAACCAGCTGCTCGCTCGGATTCCACTCTGCGGCTACACAAAAGCATTCAGCGTATTTTCATGGCTCGGCTAAGGGTTCCCGGGTAACTCTAATCTGCGATCCCATCTACAGATAAGATTTTAAATCGGTTCCTTATCTTGCATCTTTTTGTTACGGAGGCGAAAACTGTACAATTTCTCTTTCATTGTGCGCGCTAGACGAGCGCGGACCGTCTCCGGAAATCTGGTTTTTGAAAAAATTTTACATATCCCAACTCGTGCACTTTATCTGTACGAACAATAGAGGATAACCCCGGCACACGGGTGCGTGCTCTGTTTAAAAGGAAAAATTTTGTTTCAACATGCTTTACTCAATTAGAAATCAGCCTTGTGGAAGATAAATGACGTGGAAATGTTTTGAGAAAATAGAAACATCTTACACGTGTCACGGATGCTGGAATTCGGAATTGCTGAGTCACAAAGGGCTTTGTTTTGGTTTTTTTCCTTCTTCTTCTTTTTCTCCCTTCTAAACCTCTTTTAATTATCGCCGAATAGAAGCTCTCAGGTAGTGGATACGTTGATTCTTTTTTATTCGCTGTGTGGCGAATCCATAATCGCCGTGTGCCGGTGGGTTTCACGACTCACTTTTTTTCCTCTCTCATTTTTCCGAGTTCCGACGTGCACATCAGCGGATTCCGAATGAAAATATTTCATAATTTCAACTTAATAACACGTTGAATAAGCGGACAGATTAAGTAAAGTACACGAGAAACGTTTACATACCTGGACACGATAAGCGATTGCGCAAATAACAAGGCAGGTTGTTTGTGCTGGAGACGAAATAAAAATACAAAAATTGAGGGATACGGAAGGTTAGGTGCGCGCGTAGTGAGGCGAAGCGAGAGGTAACGCCTTGTAATTACCTTCGCACAGAGGGTTGAATCTCTCCAACCTGCAATTTGTAATGTAAATATCTTCTGCGCCGGTAAAACGAACTAAGTTGAGAAACAAAAAGAGGCATCCGCCGTGCTGAAAACGAGGAATGTGTCCGTGTACCTTTTGACGACCTATACCTGCAGAGTGGAAGGCTGGCGGGATCGCACTGAACATGGGAACACGAGTAAGAGTCGCTCCCAGTCGCTCACATTTCACTGGCAGTATCTCCACCTTGACTTCCACCTCTAGGTAATAATCCTTTGGTAAACTATCGTTTGACAAGAAAAAACGAACTAATATTCGCTGGAAATTGGTTTATTTGATAGAATATTTTGGGTGTTCAAGTGGAAAGATAAGGCGTCCTGTAACCAACCCTGTCGAGAGGGAGGGGGAAATACCCCGGGCCCGAACTTTCAGGAGGGCCCGATATTTTTAAAAGACCTGAATTTCAACGCTTACGGCTACATCGTACTGTACATCAAATTAGCAATCACTCCTTACACCATGAAAGAAACCTCTTGTCCTGTAGCTTATAATTTCCTCCCATTTGACAAAAGAAAAAAAATGAACTGGAAGGAGGGGGCGTGGAAATTCCCCCAGGCCCTCTTTTTCTCTCTACGGGGCTGCCTGTAACCCCTCCAATTCGAACGAACACCGCATGACAATCACAGGGCGTGTTATCACCAGATCTGAAAGACTGAAACTGTCGCGTGCACTTTGTAGACAGCTTGCTCAATGTTGTGAAAACACTGGGTAGTAAGCGAACTGCGGCTGCACACTCTTTGGCACATAGAGACATATAGAGAAGGAAAGCCTCTGACGCAACAAACCGAGGGGAAAGCAACGGTCAACTACCCCGACTAACCCTGCACAGGAAAGTCGTGCGTCAGAAACCGCAACCACTAACATCCGGCAACAGATACGGTACCTGATTGATAGATCCCCTCATCAGTGTCTGAAAGGCATTAGTGTGGCCCTTACGCTCGACCATCCGAATTCCATACGGAAGCCCCTCTAGACCGGTTGCAGGAAAGGTTTTTTCATTATAGATGAGGGAAAAGTGGCCAGGGGGGGGGGTTGATTGAATGAATGAATGAAAAAAAACAGTCGTTTATTGGTGAAGTAACATGACTTACTTTAAACATATTTACATGTACATTAGATATTGTGTTAATGTTATTTATCGACTACCGCCGAGCCACAGTTACTTCACACCGAATCTCCCGTATTTCGGGCGAAGGCTTCCCCTGGGGGGGGGATTTTTGATCAACCGTAAATACAGAAATAAAATTGAAGAAATTAAAGGATTTTCAGACAGAATCACCCATTTACAAATTGAATTAAGTAAATCAAAATCTTATAACTTCCATTCAAATATATGACCCTACTTCAGCTGTTAAGGAAGAATTTCAAGGGAGCAACCAAGGAGGGGGCTAGAGCGCTATAGCCCCAAATTCTTCGAAATTTGTTCAAAATCAATTTGTGCAACGTAGGAATCTTCCTCTGTATTTCAAATTGTACGTCTACACTTCTCAAAATGAATTTTGATCACCACGATGCGCCTTAACATATTTTTGGGAAACATTTTTGAAATTTTGCTACGAAGGTTTTCTCTATGATACGTCCGACAAAGGGTTATATGAATTGAAGTAAGGTTCTGGTTGGCTGAGTGGATAGCGCGCTAGTCTCGGAATCCGGAGGTGTCGGGTTCGAACCCACGTAGCGACTTGCTACATTTCGACCTAAACCGGTTTTTCGGCAAGTAGAGAAGAGGACTAAGACAGCCCTAATAGCCCCCCCCCCCGACGTCACTGAGGTAATGCCCGAAAGGACGGATTCCAGGGATTGGTTTGAGAGCAAAATTAGAAAAAGAGGTTTTCGTTACCATGTTTTTTCAATCTTTCGAGTCTTCCTCTATTAAACAATTGGATACCTTGAAGGTTTTTTAAATAAATTTGCTTCGCCCCTTTCCCCCTCCGAAAAAAACCTCGATGCCCTCTGGAAATGTGGTTACACTACCGGTCTGATTCCGACTGATGCAAGACTTGGTACGATTCATTCTGAAGACTGATTAAGATTAATTATGGTATTAACACTCGTCGAGTGTCAACAGATTCCATTAAAGCTCATTCTGATCATTCTCAAACTCATTCAGACTCTTCTTAGAAGGCAGTTTATAAGCAGTTTTCAGAATGGCATCTTAGGTTGCCTAGTGATCGGCGCAAGAAACCAGATCAGTTTAAATGTACAATTAAGTGTCATTCGGACTCAGTCAACATTCAGTAAAATTCATTCAGGCTATGTTGAGATTCATTGAGCCTAATTGAAACTGTGTTCAGACTCGTCAAGAGTCAGCAAACTTCACTGAAATTTATTCTGACCACTCTAAAACTCATTTACACTCTTCTGAGGAGGCAATTTATAAGCAATTTTCAGAATGGCATCGTAGGTTGCCTAATGATCAGCACCAGGAACCGCATCAGTTTAAGTGTGCAATCAAGTATCATTTAAATTCAGTCAAGATTAGGTAAGATTCCTTCAGGCTACGTTAAGACTCATTAAGGTTTATTAGAATTGTGTCAAGACTCCTTAAAAGTCAGCAGATTCTGTTGGAACTCATTCTGATCATTCTAAACTTCTTCAGACTCTTCGGAGAAGACAATATATGAGCAGTAATTTGTCTTGTGATCGGCATAAGGAATCGCATCAATTTAGAGTACAATTAAGTATCACTCAAATTCAGTTAAAGCGAGGTGAGATTTACTCAGGGTTAAAACTCATTCAGATTGATTAAGACGGTGTTAGGACTCGTCAAGAGTCAGTAGATTCAATTGAAACTCATTCTAACAATATTCTAAAACTCATTTAGTCTCTTCTGAGAAAGCAAATCATGAGCAGTTTTCAGAATGGCTTCTCAGGTTGTCTTGTGATTGGCACAAGGAACCTCATCAGTTTAGAGCATACTAAAGTACATCATTCAGATTCAGTCAAGTTTAAGTAAGATTCGTTCAGGCTGTGCTAAGACTCATTCAGATTAATTAGGACTGTTTTAAGACTCATCAGAAGTCCACAGATTCCATTGAAACTCATTCTGGTCGATTTTAAAACTCATTCAGACTCTTCTTAAAAGGCAGTTTAAAAGCAGCTTCGAGAATGGCACTTTAGGTTGCTTAGTAATCAGCAGTAAGAACTGTATCAGCTTAGATGTACAGTCAAGTGTTATTCAGACTTAGCCAACGTTAAGTAAGATTTACTGAGGCTATGTTAAGACTCATTGAGATTGATTAGGATTGCGTTAAGGCACCTCAAGAGTCTGCAGACTCCGTCGGAACTCATTCTCACCAGTTCAAAACTTATTCAGACCCTTTTGAGAAAGCAATTTATGAGCAGTTTTTAAAATAATTTCATTGATTGTCTTGTAATTGGCACTAGCAGTAGCGTATCTAGGATGAAATCATGGGGGGGGGGGTTGAGACTTTTGATTTTGAGGGTATCCTTGGGGAGGGGGGAAGTGTCAAATGCGTATATTTTTGATATATTTTTGAACTTTTTTTGGCCATGGGAGGGTTGACCCCGGAAACCCCCCCCCCTTAAATACGTCATTGGGCACAAGGAACCGCATCAGTTTAGATGTACAATCAATTACCATTCAGACTCAGTCAAGGCTATGTGGCATTCATTCAAGCTGTGTTAAGATTCATTCAGATTGATTAGGACGGTGTTAAGGCTCTTCAAGAGTTAGCAGATTCCGTTGGAACTCATTCCTACCAGTTCAAAACTTGATTCGGACCCTTCTGTGAAAGCAGTTTATGTGCAATTTTTAGAATGGCTTCTTAGGTTGTTTTGTGATCGGCACAAGGAACCCCATCAGTTTACGGTGTACTAAAGTTTCATTCAGATTCAGTTAGAGTTAAGTAAGATTCATTCAGGCTATACTAAGGCTCATTTAGATTGATTAGGACTGTTTAGGACTCATCAGAAATCCACAGACTCCGTTGCAACTCATTCTGGTCGGTTTTAAAACTCATTCAGACTCTTCTTAGAAGGCAGTTTAAAATCAGTTTCGAGAATAGCGTCTTAGGTTGCCTAGTAATCAGCAGTCGAACCGTATCAGTATAGATGTACAGTCAAGTGTTATTCAAACTTAGTCAACCAGGGGCGTAGCCAGAGGAGTTGTGGGTCTGGACCCCCCTCCCATCCGACAACAGCCGGAAATGTAAAATAATAATTATTTATTCTGGTAACAGTATTACACCTGTAATGTTGTAAAAGTGGAACATTTTGTTTTTTGATGAATGTGCAACACCGCGACAGTGTCCATACATACGTATTCGGTTTTTCGTTAACTTAAATTGTTGTGGCGCCAATTTTTTTCCGCGAATCGTACTTCGTATCCCTCAATATCATGCTATTAGTAAATTTTTTTTGTTTGAACTGACACCCCCCCCCCCCCGGTCATACCAATACTAAGTCTGGGTACCGCACTGTAGTCAGCGTTAGGTAAGATTTAATGAGGCTATGTTAAGACTCACTGGAATTGATTAGGATTGTGTTAACGCACCTCAAGAGTCAGCAGACTCCATTGGAACTCATTCTTACCGGTTTAAAACTTATCCAGACCCTTCTGAGAAAGCAATTTATGCGCAGTCGTTAGAATGGTTTCTTAGGTTGTCTTGTGATCGAACCCCATCAGTTTAGGGTATACAGGGTGTCTGCCGGTCAATGAAGTCAAGGAAAAGTCAAGTATTTTGGAGAGTGGTCAAAGAAAGTCAATGAAGTAAAAGAAAAGTCAAGTATTTTGGATAGTGGTCATGAAAAGTCTTAAATTTTTCATTTAAATTTCCTTCACAATTATTTTCACGAATTTTTTTTAAATTACAAGTAAATTTAAAGTAACGTAAATATTTTCAGATAATTACATAATATCCTTTTTCATAGTATTTTTTAGTGTTTCCATTTATTGTGAGCCCCCTCCCCTACCCTGGTAAGGTTCTACGAATATGATTATATTTGTATGTGTATAAAACGGTTATGAAAAAAGTGAGAAAAGGTCAAGGAAAAGTCAAGGAATTGGAAAATTTGGACCCGGTAGACACCCTGGTATACTGAAGTATATCATTCAGATTCAGTGATTAGATCTGTTTTAGGACACATCAGAAGTCCACAGATTCCATTGAAACTCATTCTGGTCGGTTTTCAAGCTCATTCAGACTCTTCTTAGAAGGTAGCTTAAAAGCAGTTTCGAGAATGGCGTCTTAGGTTGCCTAGTAATCAGCAGTAGAAACTGTGTAGATGTACAGTCAAGTATCATTCAGACTTAGTCTACGTTAGGTAAGATTCACTGAGGCTATGTTAAGACTCATTGAGATTGATTTGGATTGTGTTCAGGCTCCTCAAGAGTCAGCAGACTCCGTTGCATGGTGTGGTGGGACGTATGGCGATGCACGCATGCCAAAGTGGCCCTTGTGACACCGCACCCTCGGTCCCGGAAACTACCCTTTCGAGTATCGCATCAGTGACCGGAGGGACAGCAGACTCCGTTGGAACTCATTCTTACCAGTATAAAACTTATTCAGACCCTTTTGAGAAGGTAATTCATGAGCAGCAGGTACGTTCCAATAGGGGGTTGGGCTCCCCTTTGCAGGAAATTTTCTATTCAGCAGCTGGGAAAATTTACCATTTTAGTCAGGCGAAGTTGGGCAATTTCGGTATTTCGGTAGAGTCGAAAAAATCCAACAAGTCAAAGTTGCATCAGTTGGGACTTTCACCAGAGGCGAAACTTGACTTTCAATTTGGGGGATGGAGAAGGAAAATTTGCCGACAAAATTTTCTAAAAATTTGAAAATTCGCCGATTTTTCAATCCAAATATTTTTTAATTGAAAAATAATAATAATAAACAAACAAACGTTCTTAGAAAATGAAAAATTCAAATAAACAGTTTCAAAATTTGCTGATTGCCTAATTATTGGGGGTATTTCACCCCCCCCCTCTCCATAGTTTCGTCCCTGCAAATGCAGATTATAACCTTATCCCCCCAAGCTCTCACATTTGCGCACATGAGCATACCCTATTCTGGGAGGGTAAGGTGGAAGGATGTTAGGAATACTTGAGAGGAACACACAACTTCTTTTACACATTGAGGTGGTCGTTGTTTACTCTTGGTGATCTTTTTTTCTGAATTTCCTCTGATTCTTCTCCTAAATTGATTCCAATAAAATTAAATCAAAACAAAAATAAAACTACAAAGTTCCCTGTCGATCGGATTAGGGGAATCCGTGCCAGAAGTACCCTTTTGTTCTTATGGGGAAAATACATGGAGTTTTGACTTTTGTTCCTGACTAAATTTCCCTTCTATATCGGGCCGTACAGCGCTAGTATCGACAACTCTTATCAGCGACCAAAATGTAAAGTTTTTGACACATGTAGCAAAATTTTGGAATCTAAGTATAAAAATAGTCTAAATCGAAAGAAAATTCTTTGTTCGAAAAATTCGTTTCTTTTTAAATACTTCAAGAACGTCTTAATTCTCGAGATATTTCAACTTTATTAATGGGGAAAATGTATAGATTTACCTTTTGCTACTTATCTCTTCGACTCGATAGCGACGCGCTCTGACGGATGTACGGCCTGAATATTCACCAGGACCAAAGACCGGAAATTAAACAATAGAACATTTCCTACCGGATTCAGCTTGTGACATTGGAAGATAAGTCTTTTTTATTTTTAACTTTTTGATTTCAATAAAATGTTCAACTTTCTCAAATTTCAAGCCCTAGGTCAAACAGAGAATCTAGTGACAACAGATTTCGGGCTGCTCAAAGAGGTGGTGCGCTGTAGTCGTTTACGAATGATTGAGTGAGTGACGCAGTGAGGAAGTGAATGAATAACTGAATCAATGAATGAATGAATGACTGACTGAGTGAGTGAGTGAATCATTGAGTCACTGAGTAAGTGATTAAGAATACCTGAATAAGTAAACGAGTGACTGAGTGAATCACTAAATAAGTAAACGAGTGAGCGAATCACTGACTTATTGGGAGAGTGACGGAGTGCGGAAGTGAATGAATAACTGAATTAGAGAATGAATGAATGACTGAGTAAGTGAGTGAATCACTAAATAAGTAAGTGAGTGACTGAGTGAATCACTGACTTATTGAGTGAGAGATGGATTGAGGAAGTGAATGAATAACTAAATTAGAGAATGAGCGAATGACTAAGTAAGTGAGTGAATCACTGAGTAGGTGATTGAGTAACTGAGTGAATCACTAAGTAAGTAAGCAAATGATTGAGTGAGTGAGTGAATCACTGACTTATGGAATGAGTGATGGAGTGAGGTAGTGAATGAATTACATTACAGAATGAGTATGAATAACTAAGTAAGTGAGTGAATCACTTGAGTCACTGACTAAGTGAGTGAGTGATGGAATAACTGAGTCAATAACTTGATAAATAAGCGAGTGACTGAGGGAATCACTGAGTCCCTGAGTAAGTGATTGGGTAACTGCGTGAATAATTGAATAAGTAAGCGAGTGACTGAGTGAATTACTAAATAAGTTGTGTTGGTTGTGTCGATTTGAGAATCTGGTGAGTTTCACTGAGTATATCTTGTCCTTAGAATACCTTAGGTTGGGCACTTATATAGTTATGTGCGTGTACTTAGGGGTCAGAAGCAGCCTGACGCGACAGAGAAACGAACAAAGCAGAGAGAGCGAGTTGGATGCGAAGTTCGTTTGTTAGGGTTTCACTTAAGTATGGCTTTAGTAGTCTGCTTTGTTAGATAGAGAGTACTAAAGGGGAAGTGCCTCAGAATTGAGCTCAAGCACCCACTGCAGTCCTGTAGCCAACGGAATTTGGAGGCGAACGGTTGTCTTGTGGAGGTTGAAGGTGGACACTAGTGCGAGACAGTCCTGCAGGATGTCCATTGCACTCCCATACTTGGTTTCATGTGCTGGTCAGTGGATCACAATCGGTGTCAGAGTGAATCAGACGGACTTGATTCACTTGTCTAGGGACACCACGGGGAAGGGTCGCGCCTTCCAGAACCTGTGGCATATACTCGACTTCATATGGAGTACTTATTGAATATAGAGGGCGACTCTTTCGCGCTGGCAGTCCGAATAGTCATTAAAATTTGAAATTCAACGTTTGCTACCGACTTTCAGATTTTCGAAATGTCTTCCACATTTCAGCTTTGTTCCAACCTTTCAAATAACGTTCGATACTCAGCTTGAAACCCTCTGCTTTTGACTGACTAGTCTCTAACAGGCGTTCAGGCTCCAGGGTACTCCATTTTCAGGAACAAAATTTGACTTTCACTTTGGAAAGGCGGAGAAGAAAAATTTGCCGACAAATATTTTTTGAAAACTAAAAATTCGACGACAAAATGTAAAAAAATAAAAAATTTGCCAATTTTTTAATCGAATTATTTTTTAATTGAAAAAGAAAATAAATAAACAAACAAACATGCTATTAAAAAAATGAAAATTCAAA
Source organism: Acanthococcus lagerstroemiae (assembly GCA_031841125.1). Taxonomy (NCBI): domain Eukaryota; kingdom Metazoa; phylum Arthropoda; class Insecta; order Hemiptera; family Eriococcidae; genus Acanthococcus; species Acanthococcus lagerstroemiae. The sequence continues at coordinate 13,060,616 of CM063111.1, read as the reverse complement.
TGAACAGCCTTAAAATTTGCCGACTGCTAAATTATTGCCCCCCCCCACACACACACACCCTATAGTTTCGCCCCTGACTTTCACACTCCCCCCTCCCTCCTCCAGGAAAAATCTTCGGTACGTCCCTGGTGAGCAGTTTTCAGAATGGTTACTTAGGTTGTCTTGTGATCGGCACAAGGAACCGCATCAGTTTAGATGTACCTACATACAATGAAGTATCATTCGGACTTAGCCAAGGTTAGGTGAGATTCATTCAGGCTGTGTTAAGACTCATTGAAATTAATTAGTACTGTGCTCGGACTCATCGAAAGATTCCATTAAAACTCATTCTGATCATTCTAATACTCATTTAGACTCATCTGAGACGGCATGATTAGAACTGTGTTAAGACTCGTCAAGAGCCATCAGACTCCATTGTTACTCATTCTGACCATTCTGAAACTCATTTAGACTTCTGAGAAGGCAGTTTATAAACAGGAACCGAAACAGTGTTATAAGTACAAAAATATAAAACTGCGTAAATGGCGAATAATAACCCAGTGCGGGTAGGTCTAACGGAAGCTGTCGACATAACTTGCAGTTTCAGATTTAAGGAAATTCGAAGAACTACATTATTCTGCCGTATATACTGTTTCTTCGACGTGAACTGTTCACGTTATCGTATTTCTGTCAGGCCGAAGGCCATTTCTTTCGGAATTGGGCACTTGGTGCGGGTCCTGCAGCGAGACCAGATATGTGTAGCGGTCGGGGTCAATATCGGCGACGTCGGTCGCCGATGACCAGCATCATTTGCGCCGAACGGTTTTCGCACTCGGAAGCCGCATTCCGACGCGAAGCTGAAGTGCGCACCCAGCCTACCAAACGTCTTCGAGCATGTGCACAGACAGCCGAGAGGATGGTGATTCTTCTCGGCTTCTCTTTCTCCACTCACAGGTGCAAGTCACGTACGCGCGTAAAACAAGCGATATTTTATCCGGCGATTCCGCTCGCACCATTAAAGCTAAATTGGAAATTGGACGAAATTAATTTATTACAAACTACACGTAAATTTGTACTACCGACTGGTAGTGGAGGGAAAAAAAAATTGGCTCGTAATATAACTCACGGTGTCTGGTGTGTCAGTAATGGTCGCTCGGTCGCCGCTGCCGTTGGTCAGCAGTGGCCAGTTGGTCGCTCGTTATGGTCGTTATCCGGTTGCAACCGTTTCGATGGTAAGGTTGAGGTAGCGCGAAACGTATAATACATTCGGATGTATGACCAGGGTATAAGTATATATATCTGTGTGTACTTGTAATACTTTTCTCATAACAATCTCTAATGCCATTAGTGTTTGGTTAACACGTCGGCGAGATGTCGTTTTTTTGTGTTCGGTTTAAGCCGTAAGCAGTAAATACACTTGTGTGTGTGTATGTGTTGGAAAACTCGACACGAGTGCGAGTGTGAAAAAACAACTACACGATTAGTAGTTTGCGGATGGCATTCGGGCTGCATTCGCAATAAACCGATAAATTTGGCCGGCGAGTGAAAAAATCGAGTTTGTTGGAAGAGCGACAGAGAGGATCTCCGGGCCGCTCAACATTCCTGAAATACGTTTGGTTTTTACTATAATTTTCCGAGCGATATAGAAGACGTGCGTCATTATTAACGCCTTTATCGCCTTAAGAAAGAGGAGAAAAGTTCGGTAATAAAATCGTTTAAATGAATAAAGAAGGATGTAATGGAAATAACTACGCGAATTTCGCGCTAAACGATATTACCCACGTAGCCCGAATTTTACGATTATTATCTGAAAATAACGCGTATCCAATCGACGATGGCGGCGCGGTTAACGACGCCCGGCTCATCAACGCCTACGATCGCGGGTAGATGTCCGCGTCCGTGTTCGTGTCCGTGCGTCGGTGAGACGTCTGCTGTGCGGGGACGTTGGCCCACGAATGCTCGGCGAGTCGCCGAAATACGGACACCTGGTCTAGTCCAGCGAATGAAGCGCTGAAACTTAGCTAGAAATGCGAAAAAATTGTGCGGAGATGACTCTTGGCAGGGTTGTTCTTCACCACCCGCTGATAATCCCCCCGAAACGAAAGTCCTTTAAAATCCAAGGGGAACTAATGGCATTGCATGACGACTTTATCTATCAGTCTGATACCCAGGATGTTGCGTAGCATGGCAAATTGCTTGTTTGTTCATTTTTGAATCACGTTTGGTATAGGTAGAAGCCCAGGTTTGAGCCCAGTATGTGAGGACTGGCATCACACAGCTTTCTAGTATTTTTTAATGAATTTTCATTTTATTTATTCATTTTTATTTGAGTCCCTCCTCCCCCCCCCAACAGGTGCCCGAGGGTCCCACTGACAGAGAGGGACTGTAGGTACAATAGAATTCTTAAAAACAAAAAATACTTTTCAAATGAAGGGTGTGGGATAAAGAAGAAGGAAAAGATGATTGGAAGAGGGAGGGAAAGACAAGCACCAGAGCAAAGGCAGAGCAGGGGGTGCGGGGTGCACAAGTCCACAGGTGGCAGTTGAAAATTGTGAATTGAGAAAGGGGCCGAAGCACACCGCACTTGTGGTATAAGGGAAAGAACTGCAGAGACTCGGTATACTGTCTCCTACTCATGAAGAATAAGTCGATTCCTGGATCTTTTTGGGTAATACATATTATTATATAATGCTGGAGTATGGTCCATACTTGATGCTGAACCTCTAGGTGTTACAAATAGATCAGTATTTCTTGTATTGAATATGTTGGGACCCTGAATTGAATACGTGTTGAGTTGTTGGAATCCAAAAAACTACGCTAAAGCCGATTTTCTAGGTCTTTATTATGCCTTCAGAGACACTGACTGGAGCCCACTGTACCTCATAAAAAATGTAGATGAAGCAGAGAAGCATTTCAGCGGGGTAGTAAATCAAATCATCCATACGCATGTACCAAATTATCGCAACACAATAAAAACGAAGAAAGCGAAATACCCTCCGTGGTTTAATAAAGAAATAATTTGTAAGCTAAAATATAAGGAACGCGCTAGGCAAATGTATAAGAAAACCGGTATAAATACTTATTTAAACAGGTTTCAGGATCTCAGGAAAGAGACGAAAAAAATGATTAAAGAGGCTGAAATTAGGCATGGTACTGACCTGGAAAACAATTACAATAAAAACCCAGAACATTTCTGGAAAGAGATCAATAAAAAAAAGTCAAAAACTGGGAGTTATAATTTCCTCAAGGATATGAAGGGAATAGTAAGAGAGGGAGATGAAATGACTTCAGCATTCGCTGAATTTTTTCATTCTGTATACGTGTTGGAAGATGTAGTGTCCCCAGTCACAGTTGCACCATGTCCCCCCTCTTGCGCCCCAATCTTCATTACCCGTATTTTGCCAAAAGACGTAAAGATGGCAATTTCACAATTAAAAGTAAAACACTCCCTAGGCCCGGACAATGTTCCTTCATACGTTTATAAGGGGATCGGAGAATTTCTGATAGAACCCCTAACCTACTTGTACAACCTCAGTATATCGAACTGTGTCTTCCCTACAGCATGGAAATGTTCTAAAGTAGTCCCAATCCCAAAGAAAGAGCCATATGAAAACGTAACCAACTACAGACCAATATCCTTAATCCCAATGCCAGCGAAAGTTTTCGAAATGATCATTTACAACTATCTATACACCAAATTGAAATGCCTTATATCATCCAGTCAGCATGGTTTTGTAGGAGGAAGATCGATAAATACGAACCTAATAAATTTTATAGAATATATAAATCGAAGTATGGACGAAGGTATATCAGTAGATGTTATTTATACTGATTTTCAAAAAGCATTCGATTCTGTAAATCATAAGATTCTGAAGAAAAAGCTCAATGATTTAGGATTTTCAGATAATTTATGTGACTTCTTTTGGTCATATCTTACTGGTAGGGTACAGTATGTTTCGTACAGGGGTCGTACATCGGGAAAATTTGCATGCCCATCTGGAGTGCCACAAGGCTCAAATCTTGGTCCCTTGCTATTTTTACTATTCGTTAACGACTTGCCTTCAGTGATCCAAGACTCGGAAAAACTGATGATGTAAAAATGTACCGTTCAATAAAACACCACACAGATTTTGAAAGTCTGCAAAAAGATTTAGATAGACTCGCGCGCTGGAGCATTGAAAATAGGCTTTCGTTAAACGTTGGGAAATGCACTTATACTACTTTCACTCGAAAAAAGCAATACATCGAATACGAGTACGCTATATTGAGAAAAAAACTAACTAGGTCAGATAAGATCAGAGATTTGGGCATCCTTTTGGACAGGGAGTTGACCTTTCACGATCACATTGAAAGTGTTATGTCTAGGGCGAGGAGAATGGCGTACTTCATTGTCAGGAACTCTGCGAACTTCAAAAAAACTAGCACCTTGAAAATACTATATTTTTCTTTTGTTAGATCACTTCTGGAATTCGGAGTTTTAGTTTGGTTTCCACATACCCTCAAAGTCATTGAAAAAATAGAAAAAATACAAAATAGATTTCTGAGGTACGTTTATTTTAAAGATTTTGAATACTACCCTGACCCTGAAAACATACCCTATTCTGAAATTCTGGCTGGATATGAAATTGAATCTCTAAGAAAACGAAGAGAAAAAACAGCAATAATGTTTCTATATGATCTAATTCACGGTAACATTAACGATGAAAAACTACTTATAGAAATAAATATTTGGGCCCCAAAAATACAATCTAGATACAAAAAATACTTCTCTCTGAAAAAATATCGCACCACTAAAATGGAATTTTCGCCATTAAACAACATCATGAAAATTACGAATGATTTTTTGACAGAGTGTACTTGCGCTGACATGTATAGTATGCCTAGATCAGCGTTTAAGCGGTTAGTGGAGGGATGGGGAGCTGTGGGATAGCGGACGTGCGGCACATTTATTATTTATTATATTTATATTATACATATATTGTTTTATTATTATTATTATTATTATTATTATTATTATTATTATTATTATTATTACTTTTTACTTTTAATTTATTTTATTATTATTTTTACTTCTACTTTTATTTACTTTTTCATTTTTTATTATTTTTTACTTCTATTAGTTTCATTCCATTTTTTTTATTTCTCTTTTATAATTCTTATTGTAACGGTCCCTCCTATAATTGGCTTCGGCTGTTGGAGGGACCTAAATAAATAAATAAACATCCTTCAAGAAGATCAACTTTGCCAAACATCTTCTAATTTTTAGACTCATAATCTCAAAGTCAACCCAAAGTTTTGTATATACAATTTCAGAAGGATAATATGTGAAGATTTTGCAGAGAACAGGATCCATTTCGACGTTTGCGAGAGGTGAAAAAATGAGGGATTTTACTGGAATTGCTACCGACACTAACGCATTTCGAATTGCTAGAGAATTTTCTCATCCTTGATTCATGAATACTCAATGGCGTAGACCCCCCCCCCCCTTGAGATGAGAATTTTTTATACCCTGGCAGTATCACAGTAAATGCGCGAAATGAAATTTAAATTCAGATGCATAATTAAAGGTGGAAAGCACAACATACTGATACGTCAATGTAAAAACATACAGTTCATAATAGGTGTACCCTCAAAAGATTTTGCTGCTGCCCCCCCCCTTCCAACCATCCGGAAAAATTCTGGCTACGCCACTGTGAATAATTCATACAGACTTACAAGACGAAGAAGAGATCAACTTAAACGTTGGCCTTTTGCCTGCGAAGTAAATTATAGTATACAACAAGTAAGCTTTCACTCAAAAGTCATGATAGCTGGACAATAGTATATGGAAGGAGAGAAAAAGAAAAGAAGGAATGGGGAGTGAGAGGGAGTGATAGAGTAAAGAAAGTGGCAGAAGAAGAAAGGAGATAAAAAGAAAAGTCTTTTGAATTGAATAACTGCGGTGTTCGCGACATCATAATAGGTAAATGAAGACGCCTATTCTCAGAGACCGTGGCTAGATTAAATGATAATTATTTGAAGAGTGTTATTCCAAACTGCCCTAAGTTAAAAACAGTTAAAGTCAAGGAAAACAAAAAAACAAAAAAAACCATCTCTGCGGAGTAAATGGCACTCCAGGAAGGTGAAAGTTGGCTGCACGTAGTATAACTCAAACATGACAAGATTTTGTATGAAATCCGAGTAAATGCCTTCACTGGAGTACCTCATCCCAGTCTGACATCTCACTACTCATGTTCACTTTGAGAAATTATAAGATTTACTGTAATCCTCTAACACAGATAAAATTTTGAAGATTCTTCTGAAAAAAAAAGAGTTGCTAAGCATTAGAAAAGATTCTAAACCCATTATGCCAAATTGACAACGCTGAGTATAGTTTTGGAATGACCTCCTTTCTTCAGTACATCGCGCTTTTATCTCATAACTTGTGAAAAATGACATAGGGCAGTTTGGAATAACACTCTTCATTTGCAAATGTGTTAGATATACACATAAGGGCGGTGAAATTATTGTGTAAGTGCAGTGAAATTATCGCAGCATTTGAACATTGAATTATAATAAGATGCATAGGATCTAAAAAATACGTTTCCCACGCATTGAACCTACATTGCAATCTTACGAGGTCGTAACCCCTATGGCACTTTTAGGATAGGTATTACAGTTCAAACATTCGAATAAATAAATTTAGCGATTCGGGAAATTCCCTTGACAATAATTTGAGAGTAGGTATACGTCACTTCGAATTTCGTGAGGTCAGTGCCCCTGTAGCACCTCTTGGATGGGAGAAGTCAACAAAAAACAGTTCAAAAATAAATTCGGCGCCCTTATTAACTGCAGAATCATTCTTTTGATGCACGGTTTTAAGAATAATGAAAAAATAATTAAATAATAATAATTATTAATAATTACCACTGTTAGAGAAAGAACATCACCTAAACCGCTCCAAGTATGCAACACTCTTACATCTAAGTAGCGAATGTGGCCTGTGTTCATTCGTTGCGGTCAGTTTGAAGGGCTATTACTCCCCTCTGTTGTAAATGATTGTATCGTTTATTCTATGTAGAGTATTATTACGATAATAATAGAAGTGGTGAATTTCAGGGCCGTATAAACGAGGAGGGTAAGGGTCTGACACCCCCCCCCCTTGGGTACGACCGTGCACTTAAAAATTCAGAAAAATGCGGATCTCCGAAACATTAGAAAATAATTTTAGTTTAAAATACCTCATATGTTAGGTCAATTCCCCCCTCGCCATATTCCTGGATACGGCACTGGTGAATTTCACCACTGTGAGCCTCTGAGAGGTTTAGTAAATTAATATTCTGTTAGTGACCACAAGTAAAGTCATCGAAGGAAGGAAAACACTCAAAATAGGTTGTTTGAGAAATCTAATGGAGTTCAGTCCATTCAAACTTGGAAAAATAGTGCGGAAAAACCAACAAAATTGTTCCTGATTCCGCTCGTGTTTTGGGCCCCCGCCCTCCCGAGTTTCATATGTGCCAGTCCCCGTTCTGCCTAAGTACGGCCCCGTACCTACCTGTCTGCAAATTGTTGTTACCTCTAGCGAGGTCATTTGCCGTCCCAATAATTTTCAGTGTCCGTTATCTATATCCCCTGTGATTCATTGAAATGCTGAGGATATCCTCTGGGCCTACCGAGCCATGTTTTTGAGGGTTTCAAAGCTGGGTGCGAGACGGCACAAACAACATCGACTCCTCCATTTTTCATAATGTACCTGTAGATTCCGACTCGTGGTCAATTTAGTCGGCTGACGAACGATCATATCCGGAGCTCATTAATGCGCACACGAGCTCTCCCTCTGTTCCCCGCTCCGTACAGTGAAAAGCATCGCCGACATCAAATTACTTGGAATAGTCGGCACTTGTTGGACACACGTTTGTTCGGGCCAACCAAACTATATCGGAACGGGAAGACCGAACGGTCTCAGTACGTTGCCTTCGTTTATTTTTCGAATTCGAAATGACAATTTCATTACCGCGCCGGAGGAGGTGGGGAAAAGAAGGAAAAAAAGGTGACGTAACTGAGGGCGTAATTCGTAATACGTACCTTCGTAATAGCAGTCGTATACACCTTCGGCCGTAATATGCTTAATCATTAGCACGGTTAACAACCGAATAAATATCGTGGCTGTAATCATTTTTTAAATGCGCCGATTTACAGAAGTTATAAAATTTCCGGTTTACGGCTTCTTTGCGTCGCGTCACGTCGAAACGTGTCCGCGGTACGGTGCCGATGACTGGCGCGCACCTGCGCGCTGTGCCGGCACGAGGCAAAACGCCGAAAATTTTCGACGAACAGGTTCGCGGCTTTCTGACTTTTCATCGATGACTGACGTCAGAGACACGGGGACGTTTTTCGAGCGTGCTGTGAAAAGAAACGTGCAATGTCACCGTCACCCTTTATAGATGATTTTGCACGGCTGGTAGGATCCGCAATTCTTCTCTGCACTCTTCACGCTGATGTGGACTTGGAATTTTACAAAACATGACCTTGCGGGAAAAGCTAGCCTAAGTTAGGAAATCCAATTCGAATTTTTCCAATTTGGGATTTAGAACAATGGAATCTGGGATTTTGAAGTATATATGTACTGGGAAAATTAGGTTTAAAAAAAAAAAACTCGAAATAGACTGATTTTCGGTGGAAATTTGAGTATGATGGTTCTTATTTATTTTCTCTCGATATACTAAAAAAGTAAAATCCGCCGCCACCGCCGCCTCCGGGGGAAAAACGCGCTGCGGGTTGCCTATCTAAAAATCCGAAAAATTGCAGGGGCAGATCAGCTACTTTCAAGGACATAATCTGTTCTAACATGAAAGATCTCCAAGTTTTAAGACATAACCGACATAATAAGACATAAAATGACATAATTACCCATAATCTTCAAGATCACAAGTCGCTACAGGTTGCCTACCCGGCCCCTTAATTACTCAATTTTCCAGGGGTAGCCTACCCTCAGGAGGGGGTTCATGGTTGTGGAGGAAGCTCCTGAAAGGGGAGGAGAGCTCCTGGAAAATTTCAGGGGCAGATCAACTACTTTCAAGGACATAATCTATTCTAACATTAATGATCTCCAAGTTTTAAGACATAACTGACATAATAAGACATAAAATGACATAATTACCCATAATCTTCAAGATCGTAAGTCACTGCAGGTTGCCTACCCTGCCCCTTAATTGCTCAATTCTCCAGGGGTAGCCTATCCTCAGGAGGGGGTTCATGGTTTAGAAGGGAGCTCCTGAAGGGGAGGTGGGCCCCTGGAAAATTGCAGGGCAGATCAGCTACTTTCAAGGACATAATCTGTTCTAACATAAAAGATCTCCAAGTTTTAGGACATAACCGACATATGAGACAAAAAAACATCAAATGACATGAAAAGACAAAATGACATAAAAAGACATAAAATGACATAATTACCCATAATCTTCAAGATCACAATTCGCTGCAGGTTGCCTGCTCTGCCCCTTAATTGCTTAATTTGCCAGGAGTAGCCTACCTTCAGGAGGGGGTTCATAGTTGAGAAGCCCTACCACCTAAAACATAACACACCTAATAAGACATAAAAAGACGTATAATAACATAATTACCCATAATCTCCGAGATCTCAAGTCGCTGCGGTTTGCCTACCCTGCCCCTTAATTGCTCAATTTTCCAGGGGTAGCCTACCCTCATGAAGGGTTCACGGTTGAGGAGGGAGTTCCAGAAGGATGAGGAGGGCCCCTGTGAGGGCGTGGGCTGTGGATGGAGATGGAGGCCTTTGGTGGGGCGGGAGGTAAGATGAGTAAGAGCACCTGGTGGAGGAGAAAGTCCTTGGTGAGAGAGGGAACCAGGGAGAGAAATGGCCGTGGTGCGAGAGGGGTTGTTGGCGAGGTGGGGTCTTGAGGGGAAAGGGCTCTCGAGGGGAGAGGTGGTCATGGTTGTGAGAGCTCCTGAGTAGATGGTCAGGGATCTTCAAGAGGGTTGGAGGGCCATAGTGAGGACAGGGGCTCTGAAGGGCGATGAAGCCCAGGGGGTAGTGGTGGGTGAGAGGTCCTCGTGGCGGAGAAAATCCTTGGTAGGAGAGGGTGGCCATTGAGGAAAGAGGAGGTAGAGGTGGGTGACGATCATAGAGGGGCAAACCTGCCATATTTCATTTCAATCTTTTTGCTGAGTAAGTTAAATCCACAGCCCCTGTTTTTCCTTAATTACTTCATTTTTGACTTTCTCTTTTTCTAGCACCTAGCCAGCTTTTTTCCATTGCTCTCTATGTCGTTTGAATATAGTCATTCAGTATTTGCCTTGATTTGTGCTCAAGTCTCTGCCCTATATGTCGGGACTGGCAGAGTGCAGCATTCCCAGATTCTTGATTTAGTTTTTTGTATGGGAGTTAGTTTTAAAAACTTTTTTCCAGGGGAGTGGAGGGGGGCTGAATCCCCAGCGCCTAAAATAACTTTACAAAAATCCAAAAATCATAGCCTCCCTCCACCCAAAAAAAAAACACGAAAAAATAGAATTTTTCTCTCGGTAATTCTTCCTTTGTAAGAAAAAAAAAAACGAGTCTTAGTATATTCGGATTAATTTAAATAATTTTAGAACCGGGCGGGGCTTAGCCTCCTTAGCCCCCTTTTATTTCCGCTCCCGCTTTTTTCCAATTTCCTGTCTAGTTTCATCCTTAAATGATGTAATCTAACCCAGGCAAGCCACCTCATGTGGCCATTTTATTTTCTGACCATTACTTATGATTTTTTCTTGATTTTTGCATTATTTGAAAGAATATTGTTTTTTTCTGAATTAATTTCTAACCCAAATTTCTTGCTATCCACAATCAGTTCCTTGACCATTCAGAGTTGCCAACTGAAAATGGCGGAAATTCCCATAATACAGTTCAAATATGAATCCCCCAAAAATCACCGGTTAAAAATCGTAGAATTCAGTGACGTAGTCATGAAGGGGAGGGGGTAGGACCACCCCTCCCAAATCTTGAAAATTTTTTTTTCTATACATTAAACTAAGAGATTATGTGTGAGGAAGAAATTCCAAAAATTTTGGTATAAAAATGCCACTGGTAGACTTGATTCCATTTCAAATGTAAATGATAAAATAAGCATTAAAATGGCATCAGGTATTGCAGAAAATAGGAAACTTTTGCGGTTATTTGGTTGTGAGCAATTGTTAATAACTCATTAATAAATATGTCACAGCGTGTGTGGGCTCTCATTATTTTATATATTGAACAATTAACCGGTTGTAGACTTGGAAAGATCTTAAGACAGAGAAAAAGGAAGAAAAAATAGAAAATCCTCAGATTTGAGAGAAATTTCCAACATATTCAAAGTGGCCAAAAATGCCCAGCAGCTTTAGCCGACATTTTTTAATACATCATCTTATTCATCTAATTCGTGACACACGGCGGCGTGAGTGTTTGGGATCTCCCTTACAGACCTTTTCCGTTCCTCATAACCCGCCCATTTTTGGGCAAACGCCTCCCCTCTTCCCTTTCATTACTTTTTTTCCAAGGTGTGCCTCCTCCAGATGGGCCTCAGCTGTTTCCTCAGCTCGTCCCTCCAGCGGATATGTGGTCGGCCCTTGCTATGTTTTTGCCGTAATGGAATCCACCCCTTCACTTCGTCTCTTTTTTAAATCCACAGATCTAGTGGTAAATCTCTATAGCGTTGGCAGCTATGAGGTAATTTGTCCCTCCACCAGCCGAGTGTTCCCTGATATCCATCTTTATACACCCACACCACCTCCCATAGCCCATTTATACGCCTATCTTTTTATGCTCCATACCACAGCGACTGGACCGGGCTTGTGAAATCAGAACCCCGAAAGTCCTTAAGATTTTGCGGCTGCCCTGGTCTCTTTGGCGGCCTTACGGTCTATGCCAGTGTTGGCAACCCTGTGATCCTTATTTCTGGCTCTTCTAGACTGGATATGATCAGTGCCACGTCATCTGCAGGTTTGAGGTTATTTAGCCTTTCGCCATTTATAGTGATTCCTCCCTTAGTCCAGTTCAAGCTGTTGAAAACTTTTTCTAGGACAACATTAAAATGGTTAGGAGAAAGCGGATCACCCTGCCTGACTCCTCTTTTTTAAAATAATTTTCCCTGAGTTGCTGCTAGTCCTGTGATATCCCGCCTTACCTGGTTAGCCTTTTTTTTTTTTTTTTTTCAGATTCATACCATGCCTCTACGCCAAGTAATCTTCGGCAGTTGAAATTTAGAGGTTCTAATTTAGGAACTCTTTTGAGCTTGTACGAGTCTGTAGGGGTTACGCAGCTGTACTTCTCCATGTTGACTACTTCATACTTTGAAAAAAATGATGGTCCTTAGGCTTGTCCTTATCATTTTTTAATGGGTCGCCCTCCAGATCAGTTTCTAATATTTAGAAAAACATTCCTGCAAAATTTGAGTAAAATCGAAAAAAGTTGACCCGTGTCGCAAGGCAGGAGAAGTTCTTATGGGAATGAACATTGATTTGTTAAAATTTAAGCTTCAGTCGCTGGGGGAATTTCCTCATATTAACTTGAAAATTATTATTTTCCAGATGGGGGGGGGGGATCTTAAGGATCGCTAAATTCATTTCAAGAACTATTCCCCTTCCCTCGACCCTTCTGACTTCACGGAGGATAATTTCCGACCCTTCCAATTTCCCTCAATTTTCGAGTTATTTACATCGATAGTAAAAGGTCAGTTTCGGAATTCTCGTTTGTCATCTGGGACTCCACAACTAAAAACAATACTACCATAATAAAAAAGTGCAAAAGAAAAACTTTCTAAAATACCTCTATCACAATTTGTTTGCGTATTATCCTGTGGATGTATATTACGATGAACTTTTAATGGTTTTCAAATGGTAAGTTTAAATAGTAGGAGGCAGCTGTCAAAATTAATATAGGGATATTTTAAATAACTGAATTTCGGATAGTCAGATTTTAACTGATATTTATCTACGAATGCCATCCTACTACAGAAGGAACCCAGACGTACTTTGCCAACATAAACCTGCAACCTCTAACTCAAACCTAGCCAACTTTTACAATACAATTATACAGAAAAATCCATCTAATGACTGTTATTCTTTATGAGCAGGAAAGAATTCGTCTTATCCGTTGAGAAGACACTTCCACGGTAGTAATGAAAATGAAAGCAATGTTACTGTAATAGAAATAGCCACAAACAATAATAGTATCAAGAAATAATAGTTTCTTCTTTTTTCTAATTTGCTCTCCATCCGAGTCCTGGAATCCGCCCTTTCGAGCATTACTTCAGAGACGTCGGGGAGGCTGTTAGGGCTATCTTAGCCCTCTTCCCTTGTGGTCGAAAAACTGGCCGAGGTCGAAAATTCTGGCGAGTCGCTACGTGGGTTCGAACCCGGGATCTCCGGATTCTGAGACCAACGCGCTATCCACTCGGCCAACCAGACCTATAGTAATAACAATAGTAAAAGTAAGTTTCCTGGTATTTTGGGCCGCCTCCCTGAGTCTGCTTCCCCTCTCACATATTGCAGTGGGCACCCTGCTCATCTGCTGCGGGACCAGTGCTGCCAGATTTATTTTGCCAAAATCTGGACACAAATGTGAGGTCCACAGGGGAAAGCGACCTTACGGTGAGAAAATAAAAAATGTATTTTTCAGCTTTTCTGGCGCAGAATTGAGTGTAGAATGATAATCTATGTTTAGTTTTACCAATGATTGTAAAACAAAAAATGAATTGCGAGTCTCGTAAGTTGAAAAAATACATTACAACTAGTGAAAAGAAGTAATTATGAAAAAAAAATAACTGCATTTAAAGTTCAATTTACTAAAAACTAATGATGAAACTACATATTATTAGGAATAAAAGGAGATTCATAATTTTTATAGGAAATTTCATGCAAAATTCAATTTCATTATCAGTTATATCAAATAATGCAACCCAACATTAAATTAACAGAAAAGGAAATGCCCTATTACAAATCACTCAAATCTCTTTCAACCCAGGAAACTGAAAATTTTGTTTACTATTTTTTTTTTCATTGTGGAACCACGCGTAAATCAATGGCCCAGGAGCATTTCCCCCCATAATACTGAATTTGAATGGGAGCTGAGAAATTAGGAATGGATTCGTTTCAGTGATTCGAATCTAATGAACGTTATGGATTCGTGAAATTTATCGTATTCGAATCTTTTTAGTGGATTCGTCGGATTTATACTTTTTTTTGTCTGTTTGTGAATCGCTGAAAGTCCATAATTTTAGGAGGGGGGGGGGAGAGAATAGCCAAACGCGCCGAAAAAATATGATTATTTTCAATTTTTAATTGAATTTTGATTTAATTACAATGGCGGATCCGAAAGAAATGGAAGATGACCCTGAAAAAGTTGATTTGGATACCGGAACCGGTGGACTCATGGATTCGAATCCACAAATCCACTCCATGTATTCGAATCACAGCGAACGTGAATCATTATTGAATAATATTCGAATCCAGTTGTAGTGGATTTGCTCTCATCCTTGGTTTCTAAAAAAGGATGCTTTGGGTTTGTGGAAAGGTGAACAATTATTAAGGTAAAAAAACGAGAAAACACTTTTTCCAGTCCAGTTTAGTGCAGTCAAAATGCAGTCAGTCACAGAAAAATATTTTTAACTAATCAGAAATTGAGTAAACCCACAAAACGAGAAAAAACAACGAAAATCCGGATTTTCCCCAAAATTTTCGGACATTATTCAGAAATCCGGACATTTTTTGTCCAAGGATGAAAAATCCGGAGATCTACTGGAAAATCCGAGCACCTGGCAGCACTGTGCGGGACATTGACTGCTCCTCACATGCCTTCTGGCTCTTGTGCCTCTCCCTCCCTCCCTCCCCCTCCTCGTTTCCCCATTTCTGTATTAAATTAAAAGGTATGTGGTATATTACGTATCAGCGTCTTAATATTGCGGATCGTGTACCTTATATTTTTGTATTTCTCACGATGTAAATGTCCTCCCCCCTGTTATTTGGGCCCCCTCGGGCGCTTGTTGTGGATAAATAAATGAATGTTGTACGTCTTCGTTGGCACCAATGGGGGAGAGGGAGTTTGGCCTCTCCAAAACTGAAAATTATACAAGCGAAAAAATTTTCAGCATTATTTTGGTACTTGTCCACTCGAGGTCGGCTGTTTGCGCCTATGTGTATCTTATATTTTGAGTATTGTAATGAAACTCATGTTTCATTTTCTCATGTCAACTTAATAATAATAATAACAACAGCCTTTATTGCCGATATACTTTTAAAACTAAACTAACTTGGACTAAAAGTAAAAAGCCTGTGTGCGTGTACCGGACGCCCACTCTTGGGCATAGGCTTCCCCAATCTTTTCCCAGAGCACCCGATTTTTGGGCCGCTCCCTGCCATAGCAGCCCTTATTTTTGTACCAAGTCCTACCTTCATTTCGTGACAGGTCTACCTCTCTTTCTAATTCTGCCTTGGGTGTCCACTCGGTTGATCTTTTAGTCAATTTTTCTCCCCGCCCATCCTAGCTAAGTGTCCCGCGTATCTTATATCCAGCTTCCTTATAGTGGTCAGTACGTCTGTCGCTCCTGTCCTTCCTCTGATCTTCGCGCTCTTTTTCCCATCTTCTTTTCTACTTATTTTATTTTATTTTATTTGGTTTAACGTGCCACCCAACAGCCAGACGGCCAATAACAGGGCGACATGCCGCTGAGTATACTCCTTTCCATGCTTCGCTGTGTTGTTTGTAACTTCTGAGCTTGTCTCTCCGTCAAGGACCATGTTTGAGCACCATAATATGTTAGTATAGGAATGATATATGAGTTCAGGATTTTGATTTTTGAATCTATTTGTATTTTGCTTTTGAATATCTGTTATACGGTCCTATGTTAACTTACGACAGCTAATAATTAATGAGAAAGGAAGCATTACTTTCAGGCAGCCCAATGCCAGTCCGAGGAAAATTGTAATATCGACATGAAAAACATGCCACTTGGGGGGGGGGGTAATAATAAGTGAACGTTTGATACACCCTTTCAAAGTCGCGAGCAAGACATAAAGAGCCGAGGAAGGCTGGCATTAATGTGTGATAGAAGCAAGTTCGGGGGAGGGGGCGAAGCTCCCTTCGATCGTCACTTCAAGCCTCGTTTCTAATTTACTCTCAACCCGCGCCCCAATCCGTCTTCTGGAGCATTACCTCAGAGACGTCGGGGAGGCTGTTAGGGCTATTTTAGCCCTCTTCTCTGCTTGTCGAAAAACCGGCCTAGTAGGTCGAAATGTAGCGAGTTGCTACGTGGGCTCGAGCCCGGGACCTCCGAATTCCACCAGACCCCCGTCGTTTCAAGCCTGCCTACCAGAACACGCTAACACCGGATTCCGTTGAGATACCAACGAGTTTCGAAATTCTCAAGTTCTTTGCAAACGGCCTCAACATGTACCTACGAATTGCTTTTCGGTGTTCCTACCGATAGGTGGCAATTGCTTAGTCTTGTATCAGTTTTGCGCTGAAAATTCCGAGCCATAATTTCACGTTTACCACCTCCTCAAGTCGGTACTTGGATACTTGTCGATATTATTTGTCCTGCTCTACCATTATGCTAATTTTTGACTACCAGCTTCGGAAATTTATATGTCGATTCTTCTCGGCTTTCCGATTTCAAATTTTTTCGAAACGATTAGGAAAAAAAACAACACCAAACCGCAGAGCGGTACCGCTGCCGTCGTCTTCGCGCTTCCGATCAAGTTTATATTAAAAAAAAAGAAGAAAAAAAAAAGAACTCGGTCGAATGAACGAAAACACGAAGTCGAATTTGTTTACACGCGAATGCACTTTGGTGCTGCTGAGCGAGAGCCGGAGAAATCTCATTAATGAGACGATTTTCACAGATCCACCTTGCTTATTAACTGCGTATAGAAAAATGTGTACACACAGAAACTAGTTGGCCGCATCGTGATCATTTTTCGAAAGAGGAAATAGACTGAAGCGTGTAGTATTTTTTCTTACCTTCTGCTACTCCCCCGTCCCCTTTTCTCTCCCCGTCTTCAACCATCGTTTGTTCATTTCGGCCCGTAATGATCTCCCATCTCGGTGTAATCTCGCGGAGGCTTACACTTATCCGGATGTAATTACCAACCTGTGCGACGATTGGCGAACACTTAACGTGTAAATATTGACTCAAAAACCAGTTCGACCGCGTACAGTGATTACAGCCGTATACAAAAAAATAATACAGACGGTGGCTCGGCACCGAGCCGAGGCTCTTTGGGTCCTCCAATCTCAGCGTGTGTCATTCGAGGTGATTATATCCACACACATCGAATACGACAAACCCCCTGTGTATCCTACGCAGACTATAGATATTTCTGTCATCGGTACACTCAAATTTTCGGAAATCGCGTGGCGATGGCGCAGTCACCGCCAGCGGCGACGACCGGCGGGGCGACCGCCGCGACCGGGCTTCAACCTCGCTCATTAAGTCGGCGACCTTTCTGTAATTGCAAGTCCGCATCAACGACCGCCTCGTGCGCGAATTTGGAAATGTCTACGCGATCGAAGACCCGTACGGTTTGAATGTCAAATATTGCCGAATATTCGTCGCGATTTTTTCGTCAGAATGCACGTATACCGCGGGTGGCGATCGATTTATTCGAACGCGTCGAGAAAAGGTTCGAAAACCAGTAGAAGTGCGAGAAAGTCAGACGGGAAAGAGGTGAAAGTCCTCGTGGAGCCTTCTGGATAGGGGTTACAGCTTCAGTGACCTCGGAAATGAACTCGGCAACTGAAGAAACCCTGTAATCAATATATTAGAAGCTACTAACCCCAACTTTTCTGGGGTGACCCCTGCGAATTCTTTGAAGGCGGGGGTGTGTCGGAGTAAGCTTCAACTCCAAAAACCATAGAAATATATATGTTACACATCGCGTTCTCGCTACTAGCGGCCTGTAATCCTATTTTGAATTAGTTGTATTGCTACTGATTTGGTGTTTAATTTGAGTATTTTGGTTTTTGTTTCAGGTAAGTTACCTTTGATCAGTGATCGGCATCGTAGAATTTATACTTCGTGAGTACCATACTTACCAGTTCCTAATTCATGTATCAGTTTTGAAGTATGGATATTTTTTTCACCCTGGACTTGAAAGAGATGAATTCCAAATATTTGTATTAGTTTTGCACGTTTCTAATAGTTTTATTAGAAACTTTTAAGAATTTCTGCCTCGTGTATCTTTGAATTCAATCAACACCATTCCTTTGATCGAGCGTACTGGGACTTGGGACATTTGTCAGCGGTGAATTCTGCAATCGATTCCTATCTCCGGATTACATGGCCAGATTGT
The DNA here is from genome assembly GCA_031841125.1 of Acanthococcus lagerstroemiae. NCBI lineage: Eukaryota > Metazoa > Arthropoda > Insecta > Hemiptera > Eriococcidae > Acanthococcus > Acanthococcus lagerstroemiae. The sequence goes on along the minus strand of CM063111.1, from coordinate 13,042,337 downwards.
GTTTTGGTTTGCAGTTGAGAGGAAGTTGAGCTTTGGGTTGTAGAGACTGAGTTGTTAACCTCTGGTGGAGAATCCTGCTTAGGTTGCTCGATTTCTGAAATTTGAAGTATTTGCTCCAATTATTTGGGATTGTAGATTTTCATCTGCCGATCTCCTTCTCTCATTCTGACCAGAACGTGTCCAGCATAGGCTGACACTTTTTTAATGAAACCAGCATTTCTCAAATTTCTAATATATGTACTGTATTAGGTTTCTTGTGTGTTTAGTGAGATTTGTGTAGATTCGGCGTGGATCATGACTTTTGTTCTTCACTGATGTCATAATGAGGTTATGTTTCTTGTCCAAATTATTCAGCTTTAGGAAGGTTTTTGGTCTTGAGCTATGGCTCAAGAGACGGTGCGCTGCTGCAATGTCATAATCCTCGAGAGTGACCTACATATTAGAAGCCATTTTCTTATCTTTGTCTTTGAAATCTTCCTTTTCAAAGTCGATACCGGAGATAATCACGACTGTATTATTTCATCCTGGCAATATGTTCGTGGAGTCTTTCATTTTCTTCTTTCAGCGATTCGATATCCGTTTTTATAGTTTGATTATCCTTTTGAAGGGCCTTCATTTCATTTGTGAAACTGTCAGTTTTTTCATTATTCTCGTCAACCGATTTTTGAACACCACGAATTTCCTCTAGTAGCTCGTCTAATTTCGGTTCACACGCACTCATTTTTATATTGAAGATCGCAAGGTACCGGCTTGTTTAGACACAAAATATGAGTTTAAATCCAACACACTTCACAGCTAGAGTAAGTGAAAAGAGCCAAGCCAGTTGGCGCAGTTTCACCTTTACCAGTTCACATAAAATGCTCAACTTTCCCTTCCTTAGTTTTTGTACCTTTAGATTTTAATTTCTGCCTTTTTTGTGTCAGGTTCCTTATTTCCACTGATGTATCGCTTTTTTTTCTCTTTTTTATGATTAACAGAGTCACCTCCTGTTTTTCTGAAGCTAAATGCATTTTTTATTTTTTACACTGAGTAGGTGAATCTTCGAACAGAGCGAATAAACAAAGTACAAAGTGTGATGGTACATACATGAGCATACACTTCTTTGTATCGCATGTAGGTAAGCCACCACCTACTCCGCCCACCGTAGGGCATATGTCTCCGTCACCTTTGCCCAGGTTTTATGGTTCGCCGCAGTGCGCCCGCAACAGGGTCCAAGATATTTTAGTATCTCATCTGTCCACCTCATAGCTGGGCGACCTCTATTCCTTTTGTGGTCACGTGGTCCCAGAGTGTGCATTTGACTGTTCCATTTATCCGGGTTAATTCTGGACATATGGCCTGCATATTTGAATCTAGGTTTTTTAATTTTATAGCCAACGCTTTTAGACCCGGTCAGTTTTTGGATATTTTTGACTTTTATTTTATCTTTTAGTCGAAAGCTCAGAATGCTGCTTAGCGTGGAATTACATGTGTGTTTTTATTAACCGTTGCAAGTGGCTTTTGGTAAGGGACCATGTTTGGGCGCCATACGTCAGTACAGGGAGCACACAACTCTCTAAGATTTTTATTTCCAATTTCAGTTTCATTTTGCTTTTTAGTATGGATTTGCTTTGCCAGAATGCCTTCCAACCGTTAGCGATCGTTTCTCTTCATTCATTCATTTGTGTGAGGTGGCGCTGTATGCACCGAGTGCTGAGACTTTGCAGTCCATTGCACTATTCCTCAGGTTGCTGTTAAGGATCAGCTCAGTAGCCTCGCGTTTATAGCCAAAGTGAGAATTTTGCTGAGCTCTATCCCCTTAACTTCACTGGGTGTTGGATACTCTAATCCAGTGCTTCGCGTCTTGTCCCGGCTATTGCTGGGCATTGATATATGATTTATGATATGGATCGAGGTTTCTTCCTCATCTCCACAGTACCTACAGGAGCCGCTTTTCACCACTCCTATTTTATACCACATGTGTTTTGTGGCCCCATGACCAGTTAGTACTCCGACCATGAGCCTTGCATGTTTCATATCAAGCCCTAATAGGAATTTGGCATATTTACTGGGGACATCCCCTATCAATATTTTGCTGACTTTCATGCCACTGGCCGACCGCCTGTGAATTTCCGCCTGCTTACTTATCCAAGCCTTAACTTTGGATTTCATGACGCTGTATGCTACAGGAAGACACGGACTGGGTGTTGCCAGTTCCTTTTTTATGCCCTCCTTCGCTAGCTTGCCAGCGATAATGTTCGCTTTTATGCCGCAGTGTCCTGATGTCGATAATATGGTGACACGGTTCTCCTGAGCAAGGGTGTATAATTTGTTAACACACTCCGCCGCCGTTTGGTGTGACGATAGTACCTTAATAGCCGACTGACTGCTTGTACAGATACAGATCTGCTTATTAACAAGGCTCTTCTGCTGGCTTCTGTCAATGGCTACCGTGCTCGGCCTTATCTCTGCTTGGAGGATGGTGACGCCCTCGCCCAGCGCCGTTGAATAGTTGTCAGCACCTTTTGCATTCTCCTCTTTTTCTAGAATGCTTGGCCGCCTCTTTTCCCCAGCGTGAGCGTGGGTATTAGCGCACGGTACGGCTTGTCAAAAAGTGTTCCATCGCGATTCTATCCTTTGGCATCCCAAAACATTTGTTTCGGTTGATCCGGATGATAAGCAGCCCTCATTATCGCAGTTGCTTCTGTAGCAGTGTAAAGTGGTGGCAAGTTTAGGAGCCTTTCCAGTGCCTTAGTGGGCGCCGTTCTCATTGCCCCCGTTGTCATTACGCACGCGAGCCTTTGCAGGTGGTCTAGTTCCTCTCTGAATTTGGTCAGGTGGACCCGGCCCCACCACACAATAGCCGTATATGTGATTCTGGTACATATTACACAGGTGTACATCCAGTGCATAATTTTGGGAGAGAGCCCCCAGGTCCTGCCGACAATGTTGCGGCAAGCCCAAAAAGCCGTAGTCCCTTTTCTTATTTTCTCTGAGATGTGAACCCTCCAGGAGTGTTTTTCATCAAGATATACTCCTAAGTACTTTACCTTTTCTGTGAGGGCTAACGTTCTTCCCTTGTGTTGCACCTTGATCAACTCCTTGCCCTTCCTTTTGTGGGTGAAAAGAGTGATCTTAGTTTTGTACGGTTTTATCGATAACCCCTTTTTTGCACACAATTTTTCCACACATCGGATTCCCCACTGCGTTAACTCCGCGATGGTTCCCGGAAATTTGCCGGTTACCACCACAGCTAAATCATCAGCGTAGCCCTGTGTGTGTATTTTTTGACAATTTAACTCATCCAGCAAACTGTCCACCACTAGGCTCCACAGTAGGGGAGAGAGTACTCCCCCTGTGGACAGCCCCTGATGGTCGTTGCATAGGTTTATTCTTGTTGGTATGTTATCTGGATCTCCCTGCCTTTTAACATAGATACTATCTAGTTTATTAAGCTTTCCCTGACTTCCCTTTCCCTCAGGACTGTTTCTATTGATTCCTGAGTGGTCGCGTCAAACGCTCCCTGTATATCCATGAATGTTGCCAGGACATAATCTCTGCCAGTCATCCCTCTCTCAATTGCCGTCACAAGCGAGTGCAGTGATGACTCTACTGATTTGCTTGCCCTATATGCGTGCTGGTTCTCATGTAGTGGGAAGGAACCTGCTCAGGGTAACCTCTCTTAGATGCCTATCTATCAGCCTTTCCAAGGTTTTTGCAAGAATGATGAGAGACTTATCAGCTTGTAGGATTTGGCCTTACAGGGGTCTCTGCCTGGTTTAAGCAAAAACATCACTCTCACACCTCTCCACGATTTTGGAATGTGCCCTAGGGCTAATGATGCTCCGAGGACCCTAATGAACGGTCCCATTATGGTCTCCAGTCCTATTTGTGGGCAGGCTGGATAGATTCTATCTGGTCCCGGTGCTTTGTACGGCGAGAATGTATTTACCGCCTAACATACCCTGTCTGGTGTGACTCCCCCTCCTTCGCAGTTTCCCAATCCGTTCCGCTTTGCATACGGTTGGCTCCCGGCTCCGGCTGTGTGTTTTCTATGATTTTCGCTCCCGGAAAGTGCGTGTCAGTGAGGTGCTCTAGTACGTCTCTCGGGGTGGTAGAAAAACCACCTGTCAGAAGTTCGAGCGGCTCCTCTTCCAGTCTCCTTTCCTTACTCAGAAGTTTTTGCAGACGCGCCGTCTCCGTTATCTTTTCTGTAGATTCGCAGAAACGTCTCCACCCCTCTATTTTGGCTCGCTTGATTGCCTCTTTATATGCTGTTTGGGCCTCATGATATAGTTCCCAGTAAGCTGGCGTATTATTTTTCTGTGCAGCCCTCAGCCTTCTTCGAGTATATTTTCTACGTTTCCCCAACTCTGCTGTCTACCAGATGGTCTTGCGTGATTTTATTATCTTAGGCTCACAGTTCTTCTCGTAGGCGTCTCTGAGTGCACCATCCAGTATGCTGGCTTGTGCTTCCAGGTCGCCCACGTTCTGAATCCGTTGCCAATTGTACCTCGTCAGTCTTTCTAAATCATTTTTGAAGCTTCCCCAGTCTATTTTCCTAGGGTTCTAATAGCTCTTTGTTCCTCCTTAGGTGCTCGAATTTGGTATTGGATGTATCGGTGATCCGATAGAGACGGTTCATCCTATACTCTCCATCCCTGGATTCGGTCCTTAAGTTTGGAATTACAGAGTGTTATGTATGTAACTTATTGTCTTACTGTTGTGACAAACGTTGGTGGGCTTCCCTCATTCAGAACCAGCAGATTCTGTGTCGCAAGGCTGTCCACTAGCCCTTTCCCTCTCGGGTTTGTGCCTGTATTCCCCATACAGTATGGTGCGAGTTGGTATCACATCCGACAAGAAGGTCCAGCTTTTCCCTCACACTGTACCACCAGTTCTTTGAGCTCATCAGTTGGGGAAGGGTCCCTAGAGTCTGATGGGAAATATGCTGCGCATATCACCATCTTCTTCTTGTTCTCTCCCTCCTCATATTTCAAAATGGTCGCTACATGATCTCGTAAGGTAAATCCCGGTATTACTGTGCAGCTCACTTGATACGCAAATATCGCTGCACGTGGCCTTCCTGCATTTTTGCATAAATGAGGCATCCCTGTGACATCTGTATGCCTCTCGCTTGTTCCCGATGATACCATGGTTCCTGTAACAGGCGATCCTTCCTCTTATAATGCCTTCCATGGTGAGATTAAATTTTGAGATTTGACTCTGGTATTTGTATTCTCCTATCCTACTTATTTTTGTCCCACCCAGCCAGAATTCGTTTAGGCCCCAACTGTTGGACGTAAATTTTGTTTTCGATAAGTTCATGGATAGGCCGAAAGCATCGCTTTGGATTTTCAGGTCTTTTACCATTTCCAGCATTTCGTCAAAGCTTTTTGCCACAAGTACTATGTCATCAGCAAATCTTGAATTCTTTGTTTCTTTCCCCAAAATTTTCAATGCCTTTTCCCCCAGTTTAAGTTTCTAGAGAGCTAAAAAATGCATGATTTGTGTGGAAATGTTGCAGGTATCTTCCGCTTCCAATGTTTTCTTCAGATGAAATTTTGTTGCCTGCTTTCCTAATTCGATTTCTCACAAATTTTTGTTTTCACAATTCAGTAAAGGTTTTCGAGTGGATTTGTTGGGTATCGCCAGTTTGATGGGTCTGCTACTGTACACTTTATTGATCTGTGGTCAATGTGGTAAGGGAGTGCTTGGACTCCGATACGGACTCCCCTGTTTCCTGGCAGTCGTGCTTGACAAACACCCTGCGTTCCAAAGGCACCTTATAAATGTACCGAGGCAACAAAGCAGAACCCATTTTCGTTTCTTCGAGCGAGAAAAAGAGAAAAAAAAGATGAACCCGCGTGTAATTTTTAAATAGAAGTCGCATCACATCACAACCTGGCCGTGATCAAAATTCCTTTAAAGACTATGACGAAATACCATCATGAGTTACCGCGTGTGAAGGCACACTTTGATTACTTTTTTATTTGGCGGTCGCGGCGCGGCGCGCGGTCAATAAAATGATACGTGATGGGAGACGATAGCCAAAAGCGGAGAGCCCGATCTGCGGAGACGAGCCTTGACATATGGCCAGACACGTGAGCCGATTAGGCACGCACGTTAATCGTCCACTGTGGGAAAATTTTCCCAGGCTCGCTCCTATCACGTACAAATTGAACGATACGAATCGTTTAATGATAGAGTAATCCGTAGAATTGACAATCAGATCGGCGGTATTCACGGCAGGAGGATAAGCGAATTAGCGGAGAGGCGAAGGCGTGAGATGTGGCGCAGATATTGGTCTGGGCGATTCGGGTACATGTGTGGAAAATTCGTTTCGATTGGGACACCCGGGGACGAGACCCGATTAGAGTGTGCAGTTCGTGCCGTCTGCGAAAGAGCCGAGAGGATTTGTGAGAAAGGCGCTCTGCTTCGGTATTTAGGGAATGCGTGCGCTATGTGGGCCACCATCGCTCATCGTGAAATCGGGCGTCCGAAAATTGATTGACGTCGATGGCTCCAATCTTCAGATAATGCCGGAATCGATGATCCAGATTAATCGGCTGTTTTGGAAGTGTGTTACACAATTACAGGAGCTTTGCACGAATAGCACTCGCTTGTAATCATTTCAGTGGCGATACTGAAACAGTCTGTGATTTGGGGCTTTCATTGCTATACGAAAGAACGACAAATTTGTCGATGAAATGTTCATTTTATGTAGCTTTATTGAATTGATAGCAAAGTCCGACAGGTATGTTGCTGCTAAGTCGCTCATATTTGGGCAACGGCCTACACCACCAGTTTACATTGGTTTCTATCTCTGGCTACCCTCATCCGACTGGTACCCAGCTGCGTCCCTGACGAAATTGACGTGTACAAATTGGGTTCTTACAGGGTGTCTACTGGCAAGTAAAACAACCAAAAACAAGTAAATAGCAGGTTAGTGTCCATTTTGGAGTGTGAGTGAACTTGGTTATATTCCTTTTGTAGAGTGTGCCAATTCCCTTTTCCTTCTGCTGTATTCCAGTGCGCTTTCGGCTGTTATGCCATCATCAGTGGAGTACCCTAAATGAGACTTGTCTCTTGTGGTCCTGTAGTTATAGTCGAGGGTAGTACCGTATGGTGAGCCTGTTTAGTCTTGCGTTCCTATTGGTTGTCTGTGAATATGCAGTCTGTCCAATCAGTGGTTATTGTTATTGGTTGTGTGCTCTGATTGGTTGTCTGTGGTTGTGCAGTCTGTCCAATCCGTGGGTGTTATGTTATTAGTTGGAATCAGTTCTCACTTTGGAAGTTAGTTGTTGTATTTATTAGGTTGTTTTGTTTTGTTTTTGCCTTTATTATTTCTAGTTCTTTTAATTTTCTTTGTCTTGTGTTGTTTTCTGTGTGTAGGATTTTGTACTTTTCTGTCAATTTGTCATTGTTGTGTCCCTGGTCATTGCAGTGTTTTCCAAACAGTGATTTGTCATCATTTAGCTTCTGTGATTTTTCGTGTTCTTTGATTCTGGTTGTGAATTTTCTGAACTAATAACATAACACCCACGGATTGGACAGACTGCACAACCACAGACAACCAATCAGAGCACACAACCAATAACAATAACCACTGATTGGACAGACTGCATATTCACAGACAACCAATAGGAACGCAAGACTAAACAGGCTCACCATACGGTACTACCCTCGACTATAACTACAGGACCACAAGAGACAAGTCTCATTTAGGGTACTCCACTGATGATGGCATAACAGCCGAAAGCGCTCTGGAATACAGCAGAAGGAAAAGTGAATTGGCACACCCTACAAAAGGTAAATAGCAGGTATTTCAGTGAAGCAGCAACCGAGTATGTAAATAGGGTCCTTTTTGTACAGGAAGCAACCAAAAAATGAAAAAATAGTAAAAAAAAGCTACAGTACTAAACAAACAGTACTGATGAGTTTTTAGTGTACATTTTCTGAAATTTATTATTTTATCATCTTCCTTTTTAAATGCGAATTCCAAGATATTTGCAAAGAATAAAACTAAACAAGTATTACTGAGACCTCAAAATTAGTTTTTGTTTTTGCAATTTAGGACCCCTAACATGAGTATTGTGAGTCCATGAAAAATGAAGACCAAGGGGGGAAGAATGGTACACGTCTATAAAAGCTGTTTTGAGAAAAATCGATTTTAAGGTTTGAAAACATTTAGATGGCGAAGGTACTAGAAAAAACCATGAAAATAAAATATGGGGGTATGTAGAAAGTATTTATTAACTTACAAAAATATTGTTGTACTAAATTTTATAAATTCTTATTGAAGAAGAAAATAAAATATGAAAAAAGGTGTGGACATCAATCGTTTTTCCCTCAAAATTCATCGCCAATGAGTGTTTCATCCCTGCTGCTGCCGTTCTCTGCTTCTTGATCGTGGTTTTTATTTCGCTGTCCATTCATTCTGCTGCTTGTTTCCTTTGGTTTGTCCAAAATAAAGAGATTTTCGTAAAATTGCCGCGATTCAGATTTTTCCAGGAACATTTTTAAGAACTGCAAATCTTTATGTTTTGCAGGCTTCATGGGAACGCTTACGTTGTACAGTCTCTTTTTGGGGATGATTTCTAGTGGAGTATGTCCTAGTGGATTACGAGAATTATTCCTCTTTTTTCGACCGCCCCGTGAAGTCTTGACAGTCGGTGCTCCTTCGTTGGGAGTTTCGGTGGGGAATGTCGAATGTGGCTGAGGTACAGCTGCCGAAGAAGGTGTTCTTGAAGGTGCAGATAACGTTTTCTCATATTCCAGGGTCACAAGACGAAACGATGAGCCGTACATGATTCAAAACTTCGAAACCGCGACAGACAGTGGCGTAGCCAAGGGGGGTGGGATTGGGGGGATGAATCCCTCCCCCTTGAGATGAGAATTTTTTATATGCTGGCAGTATTACAGTAAATGCGCGAAATGAAATTTAAATCTGGATGCATATTGAGGTTGAAACGCACAACATACTGATAGTCAATGTAAAAACATACAGTTCCTGTTAGGTGTACCCCCGCCCAAAATTTTGCTGATCCCCTCCCTTGGAAAAATCCTGGCTACGCCACTGGCGACAGAGGATGAATTTATGAATCCTGTCAAATCATTCTAACTTCTCAAGATTTTGAGCCGATACATTGGGACCCCGGTAACGATAACGCTGTAAATAGGGGCGGAAATAGAGGGAGGCTGGGGGCTAAGCCCCCGGTTTCAAAATTAGCCCCCCTAAATGAAAAATGTAAAACTATACGAGTACCGCTATTATCGTTTGTGATGTTGTGCTTTCTTTTTTTTTTCTTCTTTTTTTTACAAAGGAAGTACTACAGAAGAAATTGTTTTTTTTTTTGGGGGGGAGGAAGGGCTGTGATTTTTGGATTTTAATAAAGTTACCCTAGACCGTGGGCTTAAGTGTGTTGACTAAAGTGAGTTGGTTTAAGTGAGTTCAATACTATCGCCCTCCAATTTCAAAGGATATAGAGTAGAGAGAAACCTAATTGCGATCTCACTGATAACGAAAAAGACCAAAGTAGATATGTGTGAGTGCCCTAAGTAAGTAAAGTACAAAGTTCAAAGAGGTTTGAGAACCTTTTTTTTTTTTTGAAGCAATAGTCAAAAAAGAACACTAGAAATTTCCATGAAAATGTCAACCACTGAGGCACGGTTTTCGCTCAAGTGTACTCAGTAGTATGACGTCATAGTAACAGGAGCGTGTCGAGGAGTATATCCCCACCCCTACTACTGCCCCCCGGAAACCTTCGCGGGAGTGTATTGAACAACTTCCCAAAGTTTCACGGCGATTGGATGAACAGTGTAGTAAAGTCTGAAGTCGTGTTGTTAACAGAAATTTCCATGGAAATATGAAGGACACAGACACAGACACAGACATACGTTAACAGAAATTTCCAAAGAAGACAGACAGACATACATTCATTTTTATATATATATATATAGAGAAGATTTTAGGCGCTGGGGCTTCAGCCCCCCAAAGTTTTCGCTCTGTTTCCGCCCCTGGCTGTAGACTCTTAAAATTAAGAACCCAGACATAGGTCATATCTTCGCAACGAGAATAATCTTTTATTTTCAATCATAGACGTGATCTAGATTTCTTCTGTTCTCTTTATTGCCCAACCACAGTCAGGTAGACATCTTTCTTACCCTTCCTCGCTTGGCACACGATTTCGTGGCCCCGGCTTCCAGGTTCCAGAATACGGAACGAACCTTCTCCGGAAATGAATATATTAGAGCGGGTAAATTACCCGAAGCGAATAACGATTCGAAATCACACGAGTCACATCCCGGACGAGGGGGCGCGCATTCAACCACCTGTTGGTCGAAGGTGGTCTTTAAATGTTTCTGATATTCTACATTATTTATCAGATAGTACAACAGATTTCCATTTAAATAAATGCAACGTAATTCGATACACGGCCGAGGCACGGGTCGAATCAAATCACAAATTCAAACAAACGATACATCCATCGTCGCAGATAGTGATCATAAATAATACAAAAATGTGAACTTAACGCGCATAATAATAGGGGTGGGTTTGTAATAAGAAGGGATATATGTAAGGTCGTATATATACAAACATCCGATCTTGGTGTATGTATAAACACACGCGATATTAGCATACAATTATACACTTATTCTACATTCACCACCCACGTGTAGCCGGACTACTTGTACTCGGTGAAGCTGTCATGGAGTATGTAGCCCATCGCCATCGCCGCCGAGATTTCGTCTTCGCCTTCGACGAATTTACATACATCTCGCTGCAACTGCCATAATCGTATAACAGGTGTGGGGTGTAACGCCCGTACTGACGGCGATGGGTGTACTTCAATAAAATCTTTTATTGCTCGTGTTTTACGAGTGCCCAGTGACTACCTAAGGCGGTACTGGCAGTGCCTCTACATACTCGACTGTGACGTTCCACTAGCTGCCAACTTATTCTCGAATAATCCGAATTCCTGCGTGACCCGCGAGCACCGGCTGAATTACGACCTTTGAGTCCGTCGAGCTCCCTCAGTACATGAACACGACTCAGTCTGGCCTTTCCAGGAGTCCACGATACAGAGCGCGTCGTGGACCAACTGGGGCACCCTTCGCAGATATTTGTTATTAGTTTGATTGTAAATTTAAAAATGTGGAATCTGAGGGGTCGAGGGTCAAATGTTCGTAAATTATGATAATTTTCCTCTCAATCTGAGCCCTGGAATCCGCCCTTTCGAGCATTACTTCAGAGACGTCGGGGAGACTGTTAGGGCTGTCTTAGCCCTGTTCTCTTCTTGCCGAAAAGCTAGCCTAGGTCGAAATCTTACAAGTTGCTACGTGGGCTTGAACTCAGGACCTCCGGATTCCGAGACCAGCGCGCTATCCACTCGGCCAACCAGACCCCTTCGATATGATAGGCAGGCCGGGCGTGAGATTTGTTCTTGATAATTTTTCAAACCGATCTTCAAAACTGTGGCATAGAGAGAGAAATAGGGAACCGCGCACCCGAAAGCTTTTTCAAAGAAGAGCTAACAAGTTGAAAAGCAAACAATAATACGATTGGAGCGGAGGCAATTGGGAGGTGGAACGGAATGTAGGAGCGCTAATTTGCACTTCCTAGTGAAAGGTTGAGTGATCACAGATGGAATTAGCATTGCCGTAAATGGGAAATACTGGTTTTTCAAAAACTCATTACAAAATTAAGAAATGACGGACAGGCTTCAAATTTGAACTGTAGGGAGGTAGCCCTCATAGACTCCTCCTCCTTCCCCCATCGGGTGTGCACCTGGATAGGAAATCATGTTTTGAGTTTTGTGAGGTATTTTTGGTGATATATTAATACCGAAAATTGAAATTGGTCTTGAAATGAGTGAATTATGTGAAATTTTAGTTACAGTTTTCTTTTTATTTTTTCACAAAGAGGTTTAAATGCCCAACACGTTGCCGAAGCATGAGAGAAATTTCATTGATACATTTGCTACGTTCGGCGACTTACAAAACGCAATGTGTAATAATGCCATTGTCATATTCTATGACATTTTGACTCAAACCCCTCTGCTCTCTGCTGATATCCTATTTTCCACCGAATGATCAGGATGATATCAAAATTAAATTCAGCGAGATTTAAAAGTTAACGCAAAATATTCATAAAGGAATCTTAGATTTTTCAAACGATCCTAATACTCTTTAGTAGGAATCAAAGTTTGAAAATAATGTGCAGATACTGCCAAAAATAAATCGGCGGCCTTTGAAATTTGGCATGCGATATGAAAATGATTAGCCTTCTCCTAACTTACTTTCTTTTTGGTGCGATGGTGCCCCAATTTCTAATGTATAGTCAAATTGATATCAAAAGTAGTATCAGCAGGTTCGAAAAGCAAACAAGAGACATCCATATTGCATTTTTCAGGTTTTCAATTCCTAAATCGCCTCCCCCCTCGCCGGGAGGTGTTGAAGTATTGAGAATTGCGTAAAAAATAGTATCGAAAACGAATCTAGGAACTCCTGGAACCTAGTATTCGATATCAATGTCGTATTTTATGTAATTCCCTTCCCCCTCCTCCCTGGTGTTTCTTCATTTTTCAGATTATAGAAATTTGAAAAGTAAGGTGTAGGGAGGGGCTTGCCCTAGTTTTCATTGAAATCTCGAAATAGTATTGAAACTGAATTTAGAGAAATTCGAAACCCGACAAGAGACTTCCATAGTGCAGTTTTAAAATTTTTACGTGCTGACCCTGTTCCCTTCAGTAGATACCACACTTCGGAAAGTAAGATCAAAATGATATCAAAAAGGAATCCAGCGGCCTTCGGAATTTAGTGTGTGATATCCGTGCGGTATTTTACAATTTTTGACCTGCAGTCCCCCCTTCTTCCCATTCATAGTCCCTATTTTCAATTTAAGGTTAAAATGGTAATGAATTTAGTGGCCTTTAGAATCCAACAGAGAAAACCGAAGTTGCGTATTCCGATCCTGCAAATTTTGACACCCCCACCCCCTACTTCTTTAAGTGTCATAGTTACGAACAGTATGTAGTATTCGACACTGTAGTTTACAAAAATTTCGACCTTCAATCCCTGTTTTCTTCCCTTTGGATTTTTCAGTTTCCAATTTGGGGTCTAATTCATTTCGTAAATGAATTTAGCGGCCTTCAAAATCTAACAAAAGACTCCTACCTGCGTTTTCCGATTTTTCAACTTTTTTAATTTTGACCCTCCCTCTTTTTCCTATAAGGTGGTAACCTAGCCAATAATGGGCACCTTAAGCAATTTTTTCCTGTAAATATTTTTTTAAATATTATTGGATCAACTTGCGAACGTGAGACAAAAATTACTGAATGAAGGATAAAATTCTCCATAAGTTTGCCTTTGAATGGGAGGAAAGAGCTCAAAATTAGTATTCAAAAGTGGTCTTAAAGACGACCTTAATTTTGGCTAATAGTGGGCACTGAAAAATTTGAAAATCCAGTAATGGGCACCCAATGATGGACGCAAAGAAAAATGATGAAAAATATGTATTTTCAATAAGTGGGCTTGAAATGAACTACACTTTATATGAATCTGAAAAATTTTATATCTGTTTTTCTTGAAAATCATAGCCGAAAACATGAGACCAGAAAAAAAATTCGATTATCAATTTTCATTTTTCTGCAGTAAATTTTTTACTGGCTTGCGGGATGCTACTTTTTGGATGGATTTGATCTGTGACCAGAACTATACAACATATATTGTATCCGACCAGAGAGCGCTAAGAACATCGGAGATAATCGAGGGGTCCATATTAGGCAACCTTACCTTATTATAAAGACATGCAAGCTCTATAACTGCCAACTATGAAAGAAGTAACGTCCTGATAAGACCAAAACAATGATTATTAATAGCCCCGTAGAGAGAAAAAAAGGGCCTGGGGGAAATTTCCACGCCCCCTCCTTCCAGTTCATTTTTTTCTTCAGTCAGATGGGAAAAAATTATAAGCTACGGTATAAGAGGTTTCTTTTACGGTGTAAGGAGTGATTGCTGATTTGATGTACAGTATGATGTAGCCGTAAGCGTTGAAATTCAGATCTTTTAAAAATATCGGGCCCTCCTGGAAGTCCGGGTCTGGTATATTCCCCCCCCCCCTCTCGACAGGGTTGATTATTAGCAACGTGCCCATTACTGGAGTTTGCATAGTATTTGACTGTTTCTAATAATGGGCATACACAGACCATTACTGGACAGATGACAAATTTTGATAACCCCATAATGGGCACTTGTACTATGAAGGCATCCATTACATTTACCCATGAATCCACAATCGCATATCAAAGCATAACTTCAATAAAGTGCACTGCTACTTACCACATAATAAAATCTGCATTGGTACTCAATTTATCAAAACTAGAAATTTCTTTCGTTCCTTAATTATTTTTTAACGAATACGGAAAACTTTGACTGCAGTCATCCTTTTTTTCAAACAAAAATTATTGTCACGAAAATGGTCCAACTTTTTAGGGTTTTGGGGCAGTCAATGAGGACAACTATGTTGGAAAGATGAACTGGCATAATCAGTGTTGCCAATTAGCCTTTAGAAATATTAAAATAAACAACTGAAATCTAAAATGCCCATTGTAGGTGAGGTGCCCATTATTGGCTAGGTTACCTTACGTGGTAACAGTTTTGAAAATAGCGTTAATATAATATGGAGAAATGAATTTAGCGGCCCTAAATATACGTATCTCATTGTTGAAAAAAAAATTTCTTAGCTTGTTCCATTCTACTCTTTATTTCTGTTTTACTTTTTCCTTCTTGCATTATCAGACTACCTAAGTATTCAAATTCCTTTACCTCCTTTATTTTCCACCTCCTGTTTTCTATATTTATTGGATTTTTTCCCATCTTGACTACCATCATGTTGTATTCTTATTCATCTTCATTTTATATTTTATTTTGAATTTTTCATCCAACTTTCTCAATGTTTTCTTTAGTTCTTCTTTACGTCATCTGCATACCTTATTCTAACCGTCTCCCCTTGTAATATCACATCTGATTTCCTGTCATTCATTTTTTCGCTATACCTTTTACGCGGATGGAAAAATTGAGGATCTGTTATAGGCCCTACTCTGATAATGTGTTCCATCAAATGTATATTAATGATTTGAAGAAGAAAAAAATCTGTCTGTGGAGAAAAAATAGCGAACAGTTTAGTGTAAAATCATATGCGCAAATAGGAAGGCGCTTAGGAAGAGAGCTAAGCCCCTAAATCCTCCGAAAGCCCCATCCCCCCAGAAAACTAGAATAATAGACGAACGAAAGAATTTTTAGCATTATCTTGATACTTGTCAACCATCCCATCTTCCCTATGAATCCTCTCTAACCCCATGTCTGCTATTTGCCCTTATGTGCAAAATACAACAGAAGAAAAACCTGAAGTGGCAGTGCAGGGAATAAGGTCCCACTTTGTCGATCCTAGTTTTTGAGATACCGCAATAAAACTGTCGAAATCGTAATTTGTGACACTTTTGGTAGAATCAGTCCTTCATCTTTCAAGTGGCGTTAACCGTTTTTCTCTGTCTGCCTTCATTCGTCCATTACAGACGAAAACGTTAACCCCACTTCTCTCTGTTTCGCCCCCCCCCCATCCAATTCATTTTTGTTATCATTGGAAATTAAACTCCTTCATTATTTTTCTGAAAAGTTCCACTTTGTCGACGAAATTCTTTGTAAAATTTCTAAGAGAATGAGATCTTGCAAAGCTCTCTGGCTTTATTAATTTTTCGTGTTTTTTTAAACCTTTTTTAAAATTACATTTTCCCTAAGATCAGAGTTTTTGAAATATCAAATTTAAACAGCCATATCTCGGCGAATTTTGGAGCTAGAGAGCTCCGTGAGATCTCTTTTTGCCAGGAATTTTATCTAGTATATGCTGGTACTGATCACTCAATATCGACAAAGTGAGACCTTATTCCCTTCACTACCACAGATTGTCGAAAATGTAAGTTGACCTTAAATTTTGTTCCAATATTCCGCGGCCATCAGTTCATTCTTAGAGATGGAAGTGCTCACTCGTGTCAGTGCATGATTTCGCCCCAAGAAAAACAGCTAGAGGGAAAAACCCTCAAGCTCATTATAATTAAAAGAAAAGAATCGGCCAAATGCTAACTCCGCTTTGGCTTCCTGAGTCCGCCCATGTGTGTAATGATTGTGTTTTCACGGCAGACTACTGCAGAATGTATATGGTCTAGGCTCTAGGACCCCGGCTCCACTTGTCTAATATTACGATCGCGATATGCGTGTAGATGCGAGAGTTGCGCGATTTTCAAAACCCTCGTCAATCCGACCCCTTTGTAATGCTGCACCTTGGGATTCCGCAGCGAAAAACCGCCCTTTCTTGGGGCTCGCGTGACCACACCGCTAAATTGGAAGATGTAATTTAATACGAGAAAAGAAAACCATCATCGAAATGCGAACGACAATTAAATGACGTTTGATAGAAGAAAGGGGAAAAATGACGACTGCCCGTTGCGTGTTCGAGAAATCAAACTGCGAATCGTGGCGAACGATCGACGAGCGTTATCGCGACTTAATAAAGAATTAGTTGACCCGGGACAGAGAGCTGTCAGGATAAGGGTAGCGAGAGGGTGCATTTCTAAAAGTAAACATATACCTTTTCTAGACGTGTATTTGGGTCACGCAAAGGCAAGTGCACAGAGAGGGTATTTCACCCGAGGCCGAGGGTAGATAGTGTGCATAGTGGGTACTTATATTTGTACACAAAAAGGGAGACAAACTTATTTATCGCCGGATAGGATCGTCACTATTATTACGACCAGAGCAACCAGACGTTTACAATATTCACTTTTCTTTTAGATCGAAGCCCGAAAAACGGAAAATTTATGCCTGCGTATAATTGTAGCGTCGATGTGTTGACAAAGGTCGGAGAATACGAGGTAAAGGTTACAATATAGGAAGTTGTTCAAGATCGTATATAGAAACGAAGTCTTCGGGTTCGGGCTGTACCGAATGCTGACTACGTATCTGTGTCAGAAAAGGGTACCGGAAACTACAGTGCTACTGGATCTAGGGTACGCCTGCATGCTTACATAGGTGTCCTGAAAGACAGCGACTTGGAAGTTTCAAACAGCAGATCCGAGCTCATGAAAACGCGCTGGACTGTTTTATAAAACCTGCCAGCCGGGTTCATCAAGAGATCACTAACATTCAGAATTTTGATTGTGGCTGATGATTCTTAGATGAACTGATTGGTTTTTGAGTATGTTTTGATGTGCTCGGATGTGTTCTTGTATGTAGTTGATGATCCACTGTTTACTGTCTTGTTGGACGCTTACTTATAGGCGTACCCTTGTATGGATGGAGCGAAGGCCCTAGGCAGCGTAACTGGAAAGGGACTCCTGAATGAAGAATAAAAAGAAAAGAATAAACGGGGTACTGAATCTGAACTGCTCTTTAAGTTTTGAAAAGATCTGGAAAAGTCTGCACAAGTTCTGAAGAACCTAAGTGAATTGTAAACAGTTTTTAGAAAGTGTCAGATGGGTCGGAAAGAGTAGTAGAATACTTTGAACAAGTCTTGAATGGCTTTAAAAAGTTTGACGTAGGGGAGCCCGAGGAGGAATAAGACGGATTTTTGTGGAACGCTCTCTAAGGCGAACTATTTGATCTAGAGAACTGGAACCAACGCAAACGAAAGATACAAATGTACCCAAAGCTCATTTTATCATTTTGCAGTTTGGAGCTATGAGAATTTGAAAATTTCGTCTCATGGTACCCCACAGAAAGAGTAAGGAGAGAAAGAGACAGCACTTCGGAAACAATGAAACAACTCTTTAAAGTGATGAAAATTTTCAAACAAATACCATAAAATAAACAGATACTTATGTAATTAATACATAAATTAATGTTATTATTTACGTACGTATACATATTATGAAAATTTTACATTTGAAAATGTGATGGGTAGCAATGAGACAATTTTGAACCCTCATAGAAGAAGCATGATGCAACTAACCCCAGAATGGTTGGTCAGTATGTATACTACTTCACCTAATGAACAAACACTCTTAACAATTTCGTCATAAAAGAAACCGTTGGAGAAGTGTTTTGAAATTTTCAAAATATGAGCGCTGATACGAAAAATTGCCTTAAAGCTCCCCAAATTGAAAAAGTGTAATTAATCAAATTACAATGCACTTTTAGGAATGATCACTGTTTCGTCATAAACTACCATAGGATAACTTTATTACAGATTAACGTACTTAAGACAGACGATGTTTATTTCGATAGAGAAAAAAATTGCATTTTAAAGATGAAAGAAAATTCAATGATGAAAACATAATGTGGCTGGAATCATAAAATGTGCCTCTGGTATCGAGGAATCATTTTTCACTTTCTTGGCAATTCTTACAGAAAGAATCACGCTCTTTCGAATGAAACAAATCGCAGCTTCCTATCTTTATTAGTTTGTCCACAAATTGCGTTTAAAAATTACGTCACAAGTTTAAAAATATCCATTTACATGGCGTCGTGTGAAACGGGTCTATGGGAATGACAGAGAACAAGAGTTTGAAACGCAGTTGTCATAGCAACGCGCAAACGCACCACCACAGATGTAGGTGCATGCTATGTATATCTGTGCGCACCACTACCACCATCCCATCTTTACACTAGTTTATCTCAAAAACCTGTTTTTGCAAGAGAGGCACATTTCATGATTCCAGATCACATTATTTTGCTCATTTCACAGCCAATAAGTATCGGATTGGAACATTTGATGATTACACTACTGAACAACTATTTTGCACAATGCATTTCGACAGGTGATTCTGAGGTACTTTTTAACGTTGAACACGATACTGCGACCCATTTTTCTCTATCACGTCACAATTTTGAGTTCTGAACGACTGAAATTCGTTTCCATTTTGTTTTTGCATTGGAATAAGCGATACCACTGATTGATATTATCAGTGTTATCAGACCACAATAACAGAAAACAAACAGATGGAATACACACCACTTCACACGACCGCAACATACAACAACACAAATCAGTATGACCACATTCAGTTCCTAAACCTCTTTTTGAACACATTTAGTTGAATTTTTTATAGTTTTTGATCAGAAAAACTAGACGTGATAGAGAAAAACGGCCGATGGCACTGTATTTAGCGTTGAAAAGTACTCAAGAATCACCTCCTTAAATGCGTTGTGCAAACAAAAAATTTCATTTTGTTCAGTAGTGTTATTTATATCGTCATGACCTATCAACTATACTGTGCTACAGTCTTTCAACGTAACGTTTTTTAAGTACAAAAAAAAAGTTGAATGTCTCATTGCTCCACCGTCTGAACCCCCACCGGCTCCCCTACATCAGAAAAAAATATATAATTGACTTTGAAAAGGCCTGTAAAAGTTTCAGAGAGTCGCAAATAAGTTTGGAAAAGTATTGAAGAGTCTTCTCAACTGTCAAACGGGACTTGAAAAGTTGTAATGATACTTAAGCAAATTTTAAAGAGTTTTAACAAAGTTGTGAATAGAAGCAATCACTCTGACGTCACTAGACTTGTTCTAACAAAAGTTCGACTTCATCAGGTGTTATGGAATAAGTGCTTTTGATAATGATACTCATCCTTCAGTCATTCTAGTCATAAAACTGAAAGGAAAGCAGATTGAGACAGACATTGCATATCCTTAGAATCCTTCAGGGACGTATTGAAGAGTTTTTTCTGGGATGGAGGGGGGGGGGGTAAAAATTGTGAAAGTCCCAACTGACTCAACTCAGAATTCCCAAGTATCAAAACAAAAGAAGAAAAACCTTTTGCCTTGTTCGGTTTTCCTAACTTCTCAACTCAATTTCCAAGTATCAAAGCAAAAACAAAAAACAAAAAAAAGCCTTTCAACTTGTTGGATTTTTCCAACTCGCCTGACTGAAATGGTAAATATTCCCAACATCAATTGTTCAAGTCCGTCTTTTCTCGTAATTATCTGTTATGACGGTAGTAGTGGTTATGGTCCTATAATTATAAACATGTCTAGTCTGCAGGAGTCTTTATAAAGAATTTTAAATCGGTAAGAGTCTCAAATAAATATAAGATTCTCAAATGGTCTCCGTCAAACCTGCAAGTGCCCAAATAGTGTTACAGAGACTTACACGATAGAAATCTGAAATAGGTAGTCTGTATGATTCTTCAACAAACTTGAAAGAGCCTTACAGAATCTAGATAAGTTTGGAAGAGTCGCAAGGTGTCTTATATAAGTTCAAAAGATTTTCGAATGATCTTATTACAGCTTTGTAAGAGATTTATAGAATGTTCGCTAGCCTTAAAGTCCGGAAGAGTTTTAAACGGTTTTGATAAGCTCTCAGTCTCGACTAGTTTTAAACAAATCTTGAAAAGTCTTAATCAGTCTCAAAGAAGTTTTGAGACCTGAGAAGGTCATTAACAAGTTTTGGGAAAGTAGGTGTGTTGAACAATTCTTGATAATATTCATATAGGAAAGCGGGTGGCATCCTCCACTGTCTCGAAAAATTGAAAAATTCGGCCAATTTGTGCTACACAAATCGGCAAATTCCACTTAGTTCTTCGAACGGGCAAAGTCGGCTTTTTCAGCTCTTCAGCCTTCTCCCCTCATAAAGAAAACTTCATAGCTACTACGGCATTGCTCTGGAAGGGCCTGAAAATCTTGAAAACGTGAGTTTCAAATTGTGATCTAGAAATGCTGTATAGAATTCTCAGCATTTTGAAGAAAGACATGACTCCCCCTGTCCTTCCAGTCCCGCGGATTGTATTTACCCGTGGTTGGATTCTTCTTGTCTTTTTGTTGTTTTTAGTTGTATTTCGCTTCTGTTTTTCTCCGTTTAATACTTTTTTTCAATCATGTTCAATCGTTTTGGTCTCTTAATCGTTGGTATTGTTTTGGTTGTTAGACTTTCTTGTTTTAGTTCGGTCATTTTGTCTTTTTTGGGTCGCACTTGATCTTGTTTTGTCATTCAGCCTTGATCATTCAGTTTCTTTCGGGTGATATTTGATCGTGTTTTAACTGTTCGACTGTTTGATCTCATTTTTTTTTCGTAGGCATGCTTCATCTAATCTTGATTGATTTTAGTCCTGTTTGTAGTCAACTATTGGTATTAATTGGTCATGTGGTCCTATTTGACTTCATTTTGGTCGCTCAGTCTTTCTGGTTGTTTACTCTTCTCTTATCGCATTTGGTCTTCTTTTAGTCGTTCTGCTGAGTTCCACTTAAGTTATTTTTGGTCTCGTTTGTGATCAGCATTTTCTGTGCAGCCATATAACCATGTTCAATTGTTTTTTGTTGTTTTGGTCCTGTATGGCCTTGTTTTGATCTGTTGGCTTGTGGTCATTTCTGGTCGATTAGTCTAGTTTTCCAGGCTAGTGCTTGGGGAGCGCGAACCTCGGTCAGTAGGGAATGCCATGGCGGCCCTTGCCGGACGCGCATTCCGGAAGCGGAAGGCGAAATGGGGGCTCGGGCCGGCCTCAAAGCGTCCCTCCGGTCACTGATGCGACGAAAGGGTAGTTTTCGGGGTCTGGGGTGCGGTGTCTCAGGGGCCCCTTTGGCATGCGTGCATCGCCATACGTCCCACCACACCACCCGACATTTTAAAAAAAGACCCTATGGAGAGAAATGTTAGTTTTTTTTTTCAAAACCTGTACAAGCTGTAGCAGCTTCTATGAAATTTCGCTCTAAGAATGTGTTGAAGGAAATAATGTATGCAGCATACGATGAAGAGTTTTAAACAGTTTCAAGTTTAAATATCGGCTTAAATAAGTCTTGGAGAGTCTTAAATCAGTTTAAGAGTGTTAGCATCTTAGAAGGGTATACAGGGGGTCTGCCGGTCACCTAAGTCATGTAAGTTATCTAAAGTCGTCCTTTTTCGCTGTAGGTCATCTAGGAAATTCTTAATTGCAAAAAACTGCCTAAATAACATAAGTTTATTATACAAACATCAGCTAATGAGTAGTCAGCGAGTATAAATGAAATTGAAAGAAAGAATGGAGTGATGTTTTCAATGCAACATAAAGTAGGGAAGCAACAGGAAAGTAAGCGATCGGAGCGAGCAAAAAATTTTACGAAGCTACTAAAAAATTGGATAAAGGTCATCTATAAAGTCATCGTTTTTTTATTTAACAATTCTAGTAGACACCGTGCTATAGAAAAGTTTTGGAAGTATTCTGAACAAATCTTGATAATTAGAGTAGGGGGGTTTCTGGAGGTTACTACATCCCCCAATATTTTGAAAAATTGAAAATTTTGGCGAATATGTAACTAATGAATTATTTGTATGACTTTGTTGATTGGCCAAATGAAAGCTTTCAAGTAAAATCTGCGTTTTCTGTCTCCCTCCACTTCCCCCAAAAAATAGATTTTAGCTATGGCTCCCTGGTGTGGAAGGGTATTGAAGACTTTGTGAACGTGCGAGTCTAAAGAAAACAAGCCTGAACCAATGGCTCTTATGAACCCTGAAAGAGCTGTATTGAAGAATCTTAAAACATCTGGAAAAGTTCTGATGAGTCAAAATCATAGACGTATACCAAAGAGTCTTTACTAGGTGTCTAAAGAAGGCTGTGAAAGGGCCTCACATTAGTCTGGACGAGTCTTAAAACGAAGGTTGAAGTGTCCTACCGATTCTTAACCAAGTAAGAAGGTTTTTAACAGTCTTCTCAAAAAGCATAGTAAAAAAAGTCAATTGCCGTGGGGCGTTTAACTGAAAAGCAGCACCTGAGAAAAATAATCTGAAAAAGAAGACTGGACCAAAGTAGGGAAGAAAAATAGAATGAAAGGAAAGAACGTTATTGAAAGTAAATAGTTCTGTTCGTCGGGTGAAGAGACGGAGTATTTTCAGTGACTGGCCTGATGAGCAGACCCGTAGTGTGACCACTTTCCGGGGGGGGGGGGGGGGGTAAAATTGAAAATTCCAGGCCTAGAAAGCGAAAGAAAAAGCTCTTGATTTCCTGTTACGGTCATGCTGAGGAGGCATTCCATCTAAAACCAGCACGACAGATGAGGTAACAGAGCTCACAGATGTTGGAGAGAGTTGAGAATGAGACTGACTGCAAGCTGTGGGCTCTGGTCAAAGTAATTCGGAGAGTCGGCCTAGTGTGAGGACCCCGGTGGTGCAAGTGGAGCCGTGGTGCATTAAAATCACCGAAAACGAGACTGACTAGCCGGGTCTTCGAAAGTGTTTTCCACTCGCTGTCGGGAAAGTGTGGGTGTGGGTTGAAGAAAAGAATCCTTTCTTCCGGCATCGCCCGCGACTCGAACAGTTCCCAGGCGATTGTCTTCTGCCACTGGCCAGAGTCCGAGCCTGCTGTAACCAAGCTGGAGATGTAATCAATTATCTTTTACCAGTTCTGTTAGGGGTATAACTTTGATGGTCGTACATGCGCACCCGGGTAGCTGTCGCTCGAACCCCGTTATTATTCTTGGATTTTCAATTTCAACGCGGTAATTAAAATTCAATACTCGGCCTCTCAAGTTTGTTGTTCTCTTCGCAGACGGTACACCTATGGCGTGGGTCGCGTTAAAAAGCATTTTCACCGTTTTCTTTCATACACACTGTTTCATTTCACGCCGTGTGTCCGTCTCAGCCTCGTGTGTACTCGAAATCCGCCTCCGCTTTTGTGCGTCCTCTGGCATCCAGAAGAAATGAAAATGTGTATCTCCACCCACCCCATTAGTCACAAAGGAACATGTCTAATCATCCTCGGCTGTGTATCACCGCGAATCGCATTTCTCGGGACTTCGTCGAGATATCACGGCCCTTTCAAATTGGAAGTGTTTTTTAAGAGAAACTCGAATCGATTCGTATTTTAATTTAGAACCGGCGATGCGGGGGGGGGAGCGGAGAGGGATTTTACACCACCGTGAGGTTACATACGTGCATATGAGGTGCTCGATGAAAGGTTTCGTTTCGGCGAGAGAAAATTAATATTACGTGGCGAAAATCGAATCATTGTTATCGATATACCCGGCCGGCGATGTGATTGCTGATCGAAGTTAATTTCGTATCATTGCCACTCGAGGGCCTCTGTTATTACCGCCGCTGCGCCATTAAAATTGGTTTTATGCCTCGTGAACAAGGTGCAAAATGTTAAAACAAGAATGAAGAATCGATGCTGGGTGCTCGCTTGTACTTTATTCGCCGGTGCGTCCGGACTTCGGAGTTCGGACGCAGCTGAGGTGCGGAAGTCTCGCCTTAATAATAAGTATCATTCAGAGAAATTGCGGTAATTCGGTAAATTTGATGGCCTCGACTCGGGTCCGATCGAGGCGACTGCACCGATGAAATCATTACTGCGGGAGGGCGGTCGGATTTCGGCAACACTTGTACGTGTGTATCTCGTTTAAGCATCGGCTTGGCGGAAAGACGCTAGACTTTGTGTAGAGTGTTGAAAATGAGCACATCCTCGGGTCTACAGCTCTCTGAGTTTGCTGGTAAGTCGTGTAATTAGGTGCAAACAAATTCCAGATCTAGTGTAGTGGCAGTTCGTTGAAAGGTGAAATCCAAAAGTGATGAAGGCAATCACGATTGGGCGTTAACTCTTATCACCGAAACGGTCCATTTTCGTCTTATACAGCTCATGATGCAACTACTCGGTCTTCGTCAATCGGAAAGAGAACCGCCCCGAATTTTCAATTATACTGATGCCACTGCCCTGCTAGAAATGCGATGCATATCGGAAGAGAAGATCTAACAAACACTGGAGGGGAGGCTAAGCCTGCAAGACTTGACGTCTTCAGAGAATTTCATTTAGCTCCGAACTTCTTCCCTCTACCTGTGAATAACGCGTATCTTTCTTACAGAAACGTTGGAAGAGAATCGGGGGGGGTGGCGGAATACTCAAAAATCTGAAGACTAACCTTTTTTTACTTCTGTTCTGTTAGAAATCCAATTCTAATTAGTCTGAGGGGATGAAAGTTAGAAACCGAATGGTGCAATTGAAATTTCAGAACAATCGGGGATAACATTCTCGAATACGCTGTACCTTTTTAACGTATTCGTTTAAGCACAAGGAGGGGGGTCTGTGAACTTTTCTCTTTCTAAACAAAAGATATCGAATAACGAACTATCGAAATTATTTGATTTTTGTTCCGCTAAATCCGAACTTCCTATAAGATGGAGATGTTTGATGCGTCCCTGATTTAAGCCCTAAAATGAAAATCTTATGCTTGGAAGAGAAGACAGTGCCTCGGCTTCAAAATATCGAAATGAAAATTTTTGGATCGTTCGATTTCGAAAACTGTCATGGATTTTTGATCAGATCGAGACTTCAGCCCTCAGAATTGAAGTTTCACTTTTGAGAGGAGGCAAACCCGACTTCACGTGGAAAATCAACGTGTTAAAATGGGAATCTTTTGCGTCATTTTGTTTGAATATCGTATCCGATTTTACATTCAGGAGCTGGAAGCCTAAAATGGAAAGTAGTTTTTGCTTTCAAATTTAAAGCTATTTCGTACATATATCGTCGGGAAGTCCTTATCCAATGAAATATAAATCTATGGAGAAATTAAATTTCCTCCTCTGTTGTTCTATAGTGAGTTCGAAGACAACTTAAAATGTGCAAAATCGACTGGACCTGAAAAAGCGATAAAGAAATAAAATCTGTATAGGTGTTTTTAGTGACAAATTTCAATCACTGTATCAGTTTTGCGTAACTTGACTTAGATCCTAAAATCCAAATCTCCCTTCACAGTTTCTCATTTTTTTAAATTCTAAATGGAAAATTTCTCTGTACGTAATTACATTGTTGGAAAACTTGTAGTAACAGTAGTACATTGATTTTTTTTTAACTTTTTCTTTCGCGTCATAGTAAGTCGAAAGACAGCTCAAGATGGGTAACATTGACTCGACCTCAAAAATTGAGGAAACAACATGTTAGAATTAGTGATCTTGGTTACGGATTCCGAATGTTATTGTATCGACATGAACCGCTACGTCCAAATTTTAAAACAAAAAAAAATTGTTTTATTTACAGGTGTTTCATAATTGTACGAAGGTACTTGCAGGTAATTACACCATAGCAGGTAATTACTAGAGCTGTCAAAAGTATGCTTTTGCATATTTTCCCTCTGTGAAGATATCTTTGCGAAACATAAAATTCTGAATAAAATAAGCCCTATTTAAAATTGCATATTTTGTTGTGGGTTTTTTTTGGCATACTTGGAGCATATTTTCATCAAATTTTCTAAATTTTTGCATTTTTGGACATATTGAACAACCACGACCTACACTATGTCGTATTTATTCTTTTTTTTTCACTTTACTGCAAACAGCACTGGTAAGTCATAAACGTTGGAGAAAATGAAAGTTATCAGTTGTGGCAACATTGTTTGGTTCACTGTTGTTTGTCGCGCCAGTAAGAAAAACACCCTGAAATAATGTTGCCGTTGTAATCTACTCATTTCCCCCCTCCAAAATGATCCCGATACCCATATTCGAGTAATTAGAGCAGCATATTTTGGAATATTTCAACTTTCTAGAGAATATTTTTGGCATACAATGGAACCTCCATAAGTGGAAAGTATACAACTCGAAAAACTCTGTAAGTCAAACTAAAACTGATTTCACTTGAAACTCTCATAACACTCAATGTAAAATTAAACTGATTAAGTCAAAATGTTGTAGTCATAACTCGAAATGGAAATTCTGTGCCGTGAGAGGGAGGAGACTCTATAAGTCGACCGTTAGCATACATTAGACTCGACAACTCGAAACATGACGTGGAAAAGACTCGATAAGTCGACCGTTGTGGTAAAATTAAACTGTATAACTCAAAAAATGATGTCAAAATTAAACAGGTACACATCTTTGCTTCATGTTAACGCAGGACTGTATGAGGAAGAGGAAAAAAACTTTGTAACTTGAAAATTAAAAAATACATTGATCTCTAACTCGAAACTATTTTACTCAAAAAACTGTGTAAGACGAAATTAAATTGCTTTCCTTTCAATTTCGACTTATGGAGGTTCCACTGTATTTAGCTACAAAAAAAAGCATAAAATATGCGCATATTTCAGCTGTTTTTTAGGCATATTTTTGACAGCCCTAGTAATTACCCACTAGCTCAGATCTGTGGGCAGGAAAGGTAGATGGCGCTAGTTGACGATTTTAGTCGATACAGAAAAGCTGAAAATTTTGCTGGGCTGGATGAGTTTTTGATCTATGGATCGATTTTAAGGAAAATGCAGTGCCAAAAAAACATCAATCTTAATATTCAATTCTGCCGATACAAATTATTAAAGTAATGTTTTTTGTTGCAAATTTCATGAGGATCAAGAATTTGTGAACCATTTTTGAATATCTCATCTACCTGAATTTTGAGAAATATTCAAAGCATCAATGTTGATAATAACGCCACTTCAAAAGCATAGTACAAAAATCCTTCAGTGTTACTATATTTTCAAAAAAGGTTGTTACTTGTCATCGAGTAACTTGTCATTCTGAATATGTCATCACGAAATAAGTGGCCACAAAAAGATTCAGATGATGCTTCATGTAATATTAATGCGAAAAAATGAGTTTGCAAACAGCTAGCAAAGCGTTGCCCCCTTTGTGATTAATTCTATTTACTCGATTAAATGATTTTAAACGATTCCGAAATGTTATTTTATGACTTTAAATAAATTACTTTTGGGTGGCGTAATTACCTGCACGTGTTGGTGACTACGCCTTTTTGGTAAAAAATTTTCAAAGAAATGGGGGGAAAGAGTGGGGTCAATTTTTTTGTGGGAAGTAGCCAAAAGATTGAACTTTTAAGGGGATACAATTAATTTTTTAGTTGAGCCCTTAGTTGGCCTCACAGATGTCCTTAAACCTCAGGATGGCGTAATTACGTGCAGATACCTTATGTACTCGTATATTAGTGTTCGTTATTTTCCACATTTTTAAAAATGGTGTGAGCTACCACCTCATTTTATTCATTGGGAGGTAGTATTACTGCGAAACTTTGAACTATTTTGAGTCATATTAACCTGTGCCCGACAGTTTAATAACTACTGTGTTAAAAAACGGGGTCCAATTTTAAGCATGACAGGTTGTTGGGGATGAAATTTTGAACATTTTGATACAAAGAAAACGTTATGAGGATAAAAATTAGATTTGACAGTTGTCCTTGGAGTATCGTGACAAATCAAATTTTAAAGAATAGTGCTTCCCTATGTTTCAGGGGGTTTGATTGCCGAGTGGATAGCGCGCTGGTCTCGGAATCCGGAGGTCCCGGGTTCGAGCCCACGTAGCAACTTGCTACATTTCGTCCTAGGCTGGTTTTTCGGCAAGAAGAGAAGAAGGCTAAGACAGTGCTAACAGCCTCCCCGACGTCTCTGAAGTAATACTCAAAAAGGTGGATTCCAGGGCTAGGGTTGAGAGAAAAATTAGAAGAAGAGGCCTTATGGGGGACAACGTTCCGTATGTTTCGGCTGGCTTGCTGTATCTATGAGTAAATTTTGCCCCTTCTAGACTTTTTTCGTGCTAGTTTCAGAACGCAGATTCAAATTTAAGTTCTTTTTCACCCTGATCATGGCAATCATGTAAAATAAATGATCATATTTAGGTATAAAAAAGTTTTAATTGAAATTCAAAGATCATACCTCTTTTTTCTAATTTGCTCTCCACCTAAGTCCTGGAATCCGCCCTTTCGAGCGTTATTTCAAAGACGTCGGGGAGGCTGTTAGGGCTGTCTTGCGCTCTTCCCTTCTAGTCGAAAAACCGGCCTAGGTCGAAAATTCTGGCAAGTTGGTATGTGGGCTGGAACCCGGGACCTCCGGATTCTGAGACCAACGCGCTATCCACTCGGCCAACCAGACCTCTCAAAGATCATACCTGGAATCGACGCAACCTTCCTATCGAGAAACACTATTTTATTTTTTAAAGTGCCATTTTTAAGGCGAACAAAAGGTCGAATTAAGATTTTCAGGTCAGATCTGAATCTGTATGAAAAATAGGTCTGGATACACTTTTTTCTTGGTGATATCGAAAGGTTGAAATTTAGCTTAACATCAGGATTGGCATGTAAAATACATTTTACGTGCTCATTTTACTTGTAAAATAGTCAATGTAAAATAAAAAATAATTGAGGTTCAATTTTTCAATTAATATTTAAAACTTGCACGCAACTACAGTCAAAAGTGGTCGTCTCCTTTATCATTCAATTTTATGTTTTGTTCTCCTCAAATTCACTGTAGATAACTCATAAGTTGTGTATGATTTTATTTGTGAAAGTGAATTATAAAAGACAAGTATAAAACTATTTTTAAATTTGAGCAATTCAAACGAAAGAAGAAATTTTAACATTTTTCACCAAACTTGAATAGGTGACGTCTTTCTCCATTGTAGCATTTGTCGTCTTCAGCCATCTGTGTCTGTGCTAAGCTATCCTGGAACATGTAGCTGTGGTCCCGTCTTTCCCCACAGTAGCATTGACTGTCGTCTTCAGCCAAGTTCCATTTTGCTCCTTGCCCATTTAATACGCAGGCGGTTTAAGATTCTCCATTCTTGCCAGGTTGGGAGTAGCGATGATTTCAGCCACGATTTCAGCTCTTCAGTCACTAAGTCTAGATCTTCTGCACCAAGTTGATCCTGTCTAGATATCCTCTTTCCATTTCTGTAGCCGAGCTTGTAGTGGTGGTACTCCCAGGGATTCGAGTAGTAGAGAAAGCTCTTTCTAGATTTCAGTCTAGGCTTGAAACTCTGTTGACCACGTAGATGGTGCTTTTCATCTGTCTCAAGTCTCCTCTTTTCTGCATCTGTGATTACACTGCCGTATATCTGGTGCACAGACAGTCAGCTGATGTGAAAACATATTCTCAAACCAGGACGGATAGAGCCGGTTGGGAAGGAGTGGAAAAATCCACGATAATACAGGAAAGGGACTTACGTGTGTCTGATTGTACTGGTCGTACTATTTCAGTTGCGATTTTCACCTCTGACGTTGCAGTGGTTTCAACTTTCATAGGCCCACGTTATCGAAAGTTATTAACAATTGATGGTTCTACCGGTCGTACCCAATCAATTAGTAGACTCAATTCTGAGATAACTATTAATTTAAAAACTGGCGGTGTTATCGTTATCTCGTTACACACTGAACCTTCTTTCATTGTGAAAACGAACTGGCTAATGTGAAATATTGCCGAACTTTGATGCTGCTTTGTGCAAATGGCTGCGAGTTTTCTATTTGTGTAAATTACGGCGAGTTTATCTTGGTAGTTTATCTGTGCTCTTTAAGTGAAACGGTTGAGTGTTTTTGTTGCTGCAACTCATCGCAGTGCGTAAAGTGAATTTATTGGTACCGACGCAGATACGTGGCAATGAGAATCCCGCTCCAAGAATGGCGGCAATCGAGAAACCTCACGCTGGTGGTGGTCACTGTAGCGCTCGTCCTAGATACACTTCTAACTACAGTCATCGTGCCCATGTATCCTGATTTCCTAAAACGTTTGCAGGATGCGGCGTCAAATGCAGATTCTGTATTGCCAAGCTCTTCTGCGCCACATGAGGCTGGGGTTATCCAGCAAGGAACCACCACCGAGTACATTCGATCGTCGGGAGAGCGTACAACCGATGACAGCTTGAGTAATTTATCCGCCAAAATCGGGGTGTTAATGGCGTCCAAAACATTAGTTGAGATGATTTCGAATCCGATTTTCGGAAAGGTGGCCGACCGGTTTGGTTACACGATAGTCATGTTCGTCGGCTTTTTCGTAACCTTTTCGTCTACGCTGATTTTCGCATTCGCCGAAAGTTACGGTCAACTGTTGATCGCTAGATCCATACAAGGATTGGGCTCGGCAGCCCTTTTCGCGCCCGGAATGGGCCTGCTCGCCGATAAGTTTCCGGATGAGAAAGAAAGATCGAAGGCGATTGCAATAGCTTACGGTGGATTAATACTCGGCTTGGCTATTGGACCGACATTCGGTGGAATTATGTATCAGTTCTACGGGAAGACGCTGCCGTTCTTAATTCTGGCTGCTGTCGCCTTGGTCGATGGCTGCCTGAGAGCGTTCATTGCGGAACCCAAACGCTTGCGAAGAGAAAAAGGTGCTACGATAAAGGAACTGCTCACCGATCCGTATATCTTGGTAAACCTAGGAGGAACATTTTTCATGGCAATTAGTTTTGCAGTGATAGACCCCCTACTTCCTCTCTGGATGATGGAGACGATGAACGCAAACAGCGCTCAACAAGGACTCGCTTTTTTACCAATCTACTTGACCCTACTATTGGCGTTAAATACGCTGAACCGTTTGAGCTCATGGATTGAAAAGTACCAGATGGCTATGTTGGGACTCCTTCTGCTGGGTGTTTGTTTAATATTGTTACCTATAGCGAAAAGCCAAATTCAACTAATTCTACCCACCGCGTTTCTTGGTCTTGGCATTGGACTTGTTGATTGCTCTTTGCTTCCGCAGCTTCCAGATTTGGTTGACCTTAGACATAAATCAGTGTACGGTACCGTGTACGCTATCAGTCAGTCTGCATTTTGTTTGGCCCTTGTAATAGGATCTCCTTTGAGTGGAATTTTAGCGGCCGATATCGGGTTCCGGTGGACGTTGTCTATCTTCGGGATATCCTGTATCTTATACGCGCCCTTGTTATATTATCTACGAAATCCTGCGAAGAAAGAAGAAGAAAAGCCACTAAAGGGAAGTATTTGAGCTGATGAGAGGAAAGGAAACTCAACTGGAGGTCAAATATTAAGAAATGGATGAGCTTATATTATTCGCTTAAAAATGAAGCTGTGTGTCCGAAAGCAATATGAAAATATGAAATTCTGTAAGTAATATTCTCACTAGTTTCATTAAAAGTGTATTTCTCTCGACTACTTTGGTTTTAGTTTTTGTCAGAGGCGTGCTCCTGTTTCTGGAAGGTGGCGCAAAACATTTCAGCAGGGAACCCATCTCTGAGAAGAACCCTATGTTATGGTATACCACCTTATACCCAGAATGGCCACTTGGTCATTTTCAACCTTAAGTTTTTTTGTTTACTTTTGAAATATGGTTATTAAGTCATCTTATTCATTTTCCTTATCCAAAACATCAAACTAATATTTCGCTGGTTGGCCGAGTGAATAGAGCGCTGGTCTCGGAATCCGGAGGTCCCGGGTTCGAGCTCACGTTAGCAACTCGCTACATTTCGACCTACGTCAGTTTTGGGGCAAGAAGAGAAAGGGCTAAGATAGCCCCAACAGTTTCCTCGACGTCTCTGAGGTAATGCTCGAAAGGGCGCATTCCAGAGCTCGGGTCGAGAGCAAAATAAAAACAAGATGTGGAAACCAAACTAAGACCCCAAATTCCAGAAGTTATCTAACAAAGGAAAAATATAGTATTTTCAGGGTGCTAGTTTTTTTGAAGTTTGCAGAGTTCCTGACAATGAAGTATGCCATTGTCCTCGCCGTAGACATAACACACTCAATATGATCGTGAAAGGTCAACTCTCTGTCCAAAAGGATGCCCAAATCTGCGACCTTATCTAATCTAGTTAGTTTTTTTCCCATTATAGCGTACTCATATTTGGCGTATTGTTTTTTTCGAGTGAAAGTGGTGTAAGTGCATTTCTCAGCATTCAAAGACAGCCTGTTTTCAATACTTCAGCACGCGAGTCTATTTAAATCTCTTTGCAGGCTTTCAATATCTGTATGGTGTTTTATTCAAACAGTACACTTTTACATCATCAGCATAAATCAGTATTTCCGAGTCTTGGATCACTGAAAGCAAGTCGTTCACAAATAGTAGAAACAGCAAGGGACCAAGATTTGAGCCCTGCGGCACTCCAAATGGGCATGCAAAGTTTTCCGATGTACGACCCCTGTATGAAGCATACTGTACCATACCTGTAAGATATGACCAAAAGAAATCACATAAATTATCTGAGAATCCTAAATCATTGAGTTTTTTCTTCAGAATCTTACGATTTACTGGATCGAAAGCTTTCTGAAAATCACTATGAATAACTCGGTTGGTAATATCTTTGTCCATACTTCGAGTTATCATTCAAGCCACTGCCATGATGATAGCCTTTGATGATAAGTATCTCGTCAACATAAAACTTAAAAAAAGTATCTTATCTGAAGTTGTATTTTGCGACCCTCTGCGCGATCTAGGATGAGAAATCTCGATTTTCCCCCAAACACTTCACATAAAGCTTCATAAGACGTTCATGAATATGACTCATGTGAAGATAATCATGAAATTTGGATTTCGGGTGCTTGAGTTGGAACCTGATCAGAAATTTGGTTCAGT
Source organism: Acanthococcus lagerstroemiae (assembly GCA_031841125.1). Lineage (NCBI taxonomy): Eukaryota > Metazoa > Arthropoda > Insecta > Hemiptera > Eriococcidae > Acanthococcus > Acanthococcus lagerstroemiae. The sequence goes on along the minus strand of CM063111.1, from coordinate 13,009,109 downwards.
GTTCGAATTTAACAAAAAGAAAGCTATTTCGATATCTTCCTTATTTTTCTAGGCTGAGTAGATTTTGCCCATTACAATTTCTCTTTTGACCCATTTACCTGGCGAAGAGGGGGAGAAAATTCAGATTTTTCTCAAAGTATTGTTATTCTATTTGACTTAAACTGTCCAGTGATGTATCTTGATGACTCGTTTGATTTGTCAAGTCAACTTCGTTCATGGAAAAAGAGTGAAATGTCTGTATTAATATCCAGATCGGGGCTGAATCGTAAATGTGACAAATCATTCAGTGTTAGTGACCCAAGAAACATCGATTTCGACGGTTCGTCCTATGTATTCTCATATGTTTAAAGTTTACACGTTGATGGACCTTTTCCTGGCCCTTTGTAAGCAAGATGAAGAATTGTTTGACAGCACTTGAAAATTTAAGATTTTCTTGACCCTATTTTGATCCGATAATGTGTTCAGGCAAAATCATCCGCTTATGAAATAAATGGTTAAGGAAACTTTGGGGTCAAAGGGTACAAGTACAATGGAATAACTTAGTTGAGAGAAATTTTGAAAAGTCCAGGAAGGGTAAATGCAGTTTGAACACTAATATTGCTATTGACCCCAAATTAGAGGGAGTAATGGACCGCCATTCAGTGCCGAGAATGTCGATCGAGATTACGACCAAATACATTTTACATATCATCATCTTTAAACTTCAAAGGTTGGGTCTCCGGTCTTCCGTTTAACCGATGAAACCGTCGGACCATCGTTTCTTTCATGGAACGTCCCCTGCTCTTTTTTCCAGTTGGTACTGCAAGATTCTCTTTCGTAGTCTATCTTCAGGCATTCGGTCTATATGGTCTTTCCATTTTTCTCGATAGTTTTCTATCTTTCCCATGGTCGACGATGCTCCTAATTCTTCCAAAATTGGGACACAGACTATCAAACCATTTGGGTAAATTCCCTAGGTAGTAGTCACTCAGGTATCTATGGTACCAGTCCCGGGAGTTCTACGCGTCCACGTCGTACGGGGTGGTAAATCAGTCTCTAGAGCTAAAGTAGAACTCCCAATTATCGGTGGTTAAACGAAGTTGCGTGTATTGTGTGCCTAAGAAGCACCCTAAAAAAATACCATTCAGCAGTTACTGTATGTTGCGGGTTATTTAGAAATTGTACAAGAAAGATTAAGTCCGGACCGCGGCGAGGGCATTCGAAACTGAAGAAACAGAAGTTGGTAGAAAAAACGCGTGTATTAATTGACTAATAGCAGAAGCATTTCTTACCACGAGTGCTAAACATAAACTGTACCTGAACTAACAGATGTCCTACCTGCAGGGTGCTCAGTTCTGGAAAAGTCAGGGATAGGCTGGAAAAGCCAAGGAATTTTAAAATTCGGGAAAAGTCAGGGTTCTTAGGAAATATTTTTGAAAAAAGTATAATGCATGTGTGAGAACTTCCAAAAGTGTACTTTCATTTGTTGTCCTTTGACGTGGTTGAAGCCGAAATGAAGCAAATTAATTTTTTTGATTCTTGTATCTTACTTTTGTTTTTACATTTTTATTCTTCGTGATAAAGTTTCTAAAATTTGAATATTGCGCTCATCTTTTCGTATGCCCTGTAACTTCACTTTGCCACCTTTTGGACTGCTCTGAAACGCGTCTGGGAAAGTTAGGGAACAGTCTGGAAATTTCATTTTAGGAAGAAGAAAAACTAAGCACCTTGTACCTGGGTGATTAAAGGAGAGAAAGGAGAGTGAGTCATGAGAATGAGAAGCAGAAGACAAATGTGGTTCGGGAAAGATCACGTACCGGAGGCACAGGAATGCAGGAGACAAACGACGTTTGTTAGAAGCTCACATCGTGATGCGTAGAAAATAGCCAGACAGGACGATTTATACGAAAGTGTATACCTTTGAGAGGAGAGGGTCGCCGCCATGTTTGCAGACCACCGATAACTCACCTATAAACCCATTGTCCCAGGCAAACTCGAAATAGTTTAAGGGGAGCAGGCAAACGTTTAAGGCCTTAAGACTAGACCCCCGGTAAGGGAGACAACACTGACCGAAAACCTGCAAACCAGGAAGCACAGAAGCAACCCTTCCACCTGGCTATGTCCTCGTGACTGGTATTCACGGATGATGACGACTTTCTACTGGCAACTTAACAAGAAGCCTTGGACTAGATGATTTTAACGGAGGGGGTCTGGTTGGCCGAGTGGATAGCACGCTGGTCTCGGAATCCGGAGGTCCCGGGTTCGAGCCCACGCAGCAGCTCGCTACATTTCGACCTAGGCCGGTTTTTCGGCAAGTAGAGAAGAGGCTAAGACAGCCTTAACAGTCTCCCCGACCTCTCTGAGGTAATGCTCAAAAGGGCGGATACCAGGACTCGGGTTGAAAGCAAAATGAAAAGAGAGATGATTTTAACGGAAACCGAAAACCATTCTGTATATTGTATGCTTGATTTCCATGCACCCTCAGACGCTTTAAATTCACGTAGACAATATATTGTATGCTGAAATTTAAGCTCAACTTTCCCAACGTTGCAGTCATGTTCCTAGCACTCTATTTCGTGTAAGGGAGCTCTTATTGTCACAATTTCCTTTCTTGAAACTGAAGGGAGCAAATGATACTGCTGCCCACAGCTTCACGTTGGGGGAGGGGGTACAAAATCCCTTTCATGTGTAGCAGTAGACTTGTAACATTGTTTGGACAGTTGCAGAAGAGTGTGCGATACCATTTTTACTGAATTTCGAATGTAGAATGGTCGACTCGTCTCCTTTCACCTTCGGGTAGGTTTTACCATCCGACCTTTCGCCGCAGCGCTCGTCGACTCCTACATGACTCACACGTCGAACGCTCTGCGAACCTTGAATCCGAACCTCGGAACTTGATTCCCAGCCAGACCACATACGACCTTATTTTATTTTTCGTAAGACCAGCCAGCGCGCCAGCACCGTGAACACGAACACTCGGCGGTCGCCTTGCACGAACCCAAATCCAGCCAGCGACTCCAAATCTCGTACGTATAATTTCCCGCCGTCGCTGTTTATTCGCGCTAAGTGTCAATGCACACGCGAACCGGTTCGGTGGAACGGCGCAACGGAACGCCTCCGGCCGGCCAGACACTCGATCTTGAATCAACAACCAAAGGCCATCCATCCATCCATCTATCCATCCGTCCGTCCGTCCGAGTTACGAATTTCACGCGTGCCTAATAAAATTAAGAAGGCGAGCCAAATCCTGGAAGGGGTATTCAAATTTTATGCGGCGGGGCGCACAGAGGTACGGAATTTTTCCTTGGGACATTGTGGCGAGTGAGGTTACACCGATAACGTATTATATACGCGTGCATAGTTCTGCTGGAACCCTGGAACGTTTATAATGTAATGCTGTTTTATGACTTATTATCTGATACATCGGAAATGAGTTAATGAAGTCACGTAACGCGTTTCTCGGTTTCTGTCTCGCTCATCTCTGGCGATGGAAAAACTCGATCGGTAGCTTCGACTCGCATCTCATTTGGCCCGGTCACATGTATGCGCTGCTCCAAATCGATAACGAGGGCCCGCTCGTGATTAGATTAGGTCCAGCTATACATAGTATACATGTACACGCTGTCATTATGACACCATTAGCGTTCCGTCTTGCATGCCGAGCATATATCCTTTCCTTTAACCTATGATTTGTAAAATGCCTCGGTGTTACGCCTCTTACCTTTAAATATAATTATGGTAATTTTTCATTTCAGCCTCCTTCGGCTTCGCGCTCTCTCGTCGTCGATCCCGACGATGAGATGCTGTATGATGACTATCACGTCCAGATATTTTCGTTTACGATCACTTTCCGCTCTCTCCTTTCTCGGCCTCAGCGTGTAACGAGTTTCACGCGCGGCAGCTCGGGTGCCCTGCCTGTGAGTTGTGGCCCTCGATCTGTGTTCGGCGGTGAGTCCCGAATCTCGACCTCTCAGCTGCTCGGCTCGGATTTGAAGAAGAGTGTTCAACTGCCAGCTCAATATCACTGAATTTTCTGCAAACTTGTTTCTGTACATTTTTCACGAAGGGCCGTTCTGCATTTCTTCTTCTGTTGTGTGACACCGTCACACGTGTCCATCCCATTAACCGGTTGCATGATCTCGTCGCTGGTATGATGATCCCATAGTCCTGCTGCATCCACTCCTTGAATTGGTAGCCGGGGGCACTCCAGACAATGGCTTTGGTTCTGGGTGTGTCCGCAGTCACAATCTCCATTTTCAGCATGGTTTAATTTAACCAGGTGTGCTGCAGTCCTTACGAAGCCAGTCCGCAGTCTGTTGAGAGTACGCTACTGAGTCCATCGTAACCCCCTCCTAGCTCTCGCGCTTTGTATGGTTCGTGTTCTGCCACTGCCATTCATCCATCTATTCTCGCGGTTGAAAGTAGGGCCTTCAGTGGCTTGAAGGGTACCAGAAAGCTCTTGCATGACTTCTGACTAGGCCTTTCCATTGACTACCCTGACATTGGATGTTTTGGGCCATTTTATAAACGTGTTCGCTCGCAGTCGGCAAAAATAGATTTGCGGATGTTAGGAAGAGCAACCCCATAGGCTAAATACAGCCTCTCTGTCCTACGCGGTCTCAGGCATCCGGCTATTCAGCGGCATGTCTCATTAAGGGGGCTGTGTCGAGAGGCTTTGTATATGTGTTGATCTTCTCCGCGCAGTAAAACCATACAGCTGCCGCAAAGCCGAGGAGTAGGCTTGTTGACCTCATCACTTCTGGTCTTGCGCTCCATTCAGAGGAGGAGAGCTTTCGTAGGATGTTATTCCTGGCTGTAACTGTTATCTTGGTCTGCTCACAGTGCTTCCGGAAAGTGAGGGAGCGATCAAGAGTAATCCCAAGGTATTTTGGATTTTCATAATTCTCCAAGTCCTGCCCTAACCAGTTAAACTTCAGCTTGCATTTTACTTTGACATTCTGGAGGTTGCTGGATTGAGGCGGAGAGAATTTTACTTATACGTAGTAGGTTATCAGGTGATGTAGTTTTTGCTGTTCGTCTTGTGCTTGGTAGTGAGTTTCATCCTGTGCTACAATTGCAAGTTCGCTAGTGTAAATATAACGCCGTAGTACTCGAGAATGGGCTCTTCATTCCTGTAGATGTTGAAGTGCATTGGGGCTAGAACGCTTCCCTGTGAGAGGCCATTCCTCTGGATCTTCCATTCAGTATACTACCAAGAAGTTGCACCAGGTTGTAATCGTTGGTAACATGTATATCCTGTGGAGTAGTCTATTGTGGTTGCCTGTGCCATATGCTGCGATTAAGTCGGTGAAGACTGCTCCCGTTAATAATGTTGACTTGTAATAAGTCCTTAGAGTGGTCCTTGTTTCCGACTTACGATAATCTTCATGGTTCATCTCCTGGATTAGTCTCGTGGGTTCAAAAACCATGTTCTGCAAAGTTTGAGTTAACTCGGAAAGGGTTGACCTGCGCCGCAAAGGTGGAGAAATTCATATGGGAATTAATACTTATTTTTGAAATTTGAAATTCTTAAAGCCAAATTAACCACGGGCAGCAAAATTTAGCTGAATATTCCTATCGTTGTTGTGTTGATTATGCATTTTCTACATATAAGATACGAAAAATGAATTCCGTATGATTACTTACATAATATTGTGCAATGTGATACGCCGTCTTAATTTTCAAATCATCAACTACGAAACCGTATGTATTCAATATACTTGAAGAATTTTAAAATTAAAGTAATCTTAGGTTAGCCCCTGCGTTGTCAAACTTGGTGGGAGGAGGAGAGACACGAACACAGAAAACCCTACTAACAATGTAAGAACTTGAAATTGAGGAAACTGGAGTAATTGAAAATTAACCTCGGGGAAATAATCCTTGAAATGAATTTAGCAACCCTTAAATTCTCCATTTAAAAAATGAAATCACTTTTAAGCTCATGGGGGGGGGGGAGCTGCAGATATCTGTAAATCTTAAATAACATGAGTCGTAAAAACAGGTCAACCACAAAGCGAGACTAGAACGTTTCATGAACTTGAACTGTTCATGGAAAGATCATCAAAATCGGTGTTTTGTGGCTCAGTTTTCAAGAATTATGTTAAATTTTTCTTTGAACCCTAATTTGAGTTTCAGTTTCCAAATCTGAGACCTACGGTGTTTAAATTGACTCTTCTTTGAAAATCTGATGAAGTAATAAAATAGGTGTCGCATCTCGCGTCGATGAATTCAAAAAGTTTTATCAGTTTCTTAATCGAATCGCGATTTAAGCCCCAAAAGTTGAAATTTACTCTGGAAATAGTAAAAATTGATTTTTCTTTGAAAGCAGAGTAAAGTATCGAATTAAGAATTTTCTGGGTCTCTAACTTTGAAAATCTCATCTGATTTCCCTTGGATTCCTGATTTTTAGGTTTTAGAAGTGATCAAAATCAGCTTCTCAAAAACCAAATCAGGTATAAAAATGGCAGAGGGGTCGCTCAATTCGAAAATTCCATCTTCAGTTCGAATCAAGTATCAAAATTAGGGTGGGAGAAATCTGTCGCTTTATTCGAAACTTCCATCATCAGCTCGAACCAGGTATCAAGATGGCGGAGCTGATCGGTCGCTCAAACCGAAAATTTCATCATCAACTCGTTACATTTTTGATCATCTCCTCGGGTAGGACCCTAAAACCCAAATGAGAGCCCAAAGTGGACGAATTTGTTCTTATGATTTTTGGAATAAAAAGAGCTGAAGAGTACAGTTCTCATGGTTAACATTCGTTGTTTTTTTCTTTTTTGTCTACATCTGCATACACACTAAATCTACTTGGGATTAAGTTTTGGTGGAGCGTTATGGCTATGCTCACATGCCAAATGAGCTCCCAAACACCGAATACCGCACCCCTGGTCCCGGAAACTACCTTTTCGACTATCGCATTAGTGATCAGAGAGACAGAGGGACGTATTTAGGCTGACCCGGGCCCTTATTTCGTCTCTCCGCTTGGAATTCGCGCTATCCTGCCAGGGTTACTATGGGACCCCCTACTGACCGAGGCAACGCTCACCGAGCATTAACCTGGCATTCGAATACACCACAGCCGGACGCCCTTCCTTCCTTCACCCCTCACCTTCTCGTCTGGGTACGTATAGCGGACACAGGAAGCTGGTGACGGCGGATTAAGCCCTGCCGGGGGTCCGCAACAGCTGTAGTAGCTCTAGGATGGTACAGAGTTATTGTGTCCGGTGTGGGCTGACCTTTGCCCGTCGGCCCTCTGCCTCAACCACTCATTTGTCTGTATCTTCTGATGATAGTCGAGACAAAGGCCGCCACCCCAGCATTTCCGGAACCAAAGTGTCCGGTGCGAGACGGTCGGCCACGCTGTCGCTCTCTGCCAGAGGTTGTCCTTCGCCCCTCTAGCACAGTACACGCCCACGGGGTTTGGCGCTATCGCCATCTGATATAAGTACGTGCCGAAGTACCCGGTGGTTGCTCAGGACTTGGGTCTGGTGGGAGTTCACTTCCCCATGGGACCTGCCTGCCCATACATCGAGGTTGCATATCAGCGCTTGGGTCCACTCGCCCTTGGTCAACTAGGCGAGTGCGTCCTTACGAAGCATAGACTGCTGAATGTCCAGCTTGACCCGAAGTGCCTCCTGTTTCGTCTTCGCTCTCTTCTGTGTACCGTCTGGTCTCACAGTCAGTCATTTAAGTCAATTGAATGTCATTTATTTTGGAAGAAGGTAATTTAAGTAATTTAAAATCATTTATTTTCAATCGTGGTCATTTAAAAAATTTATAAATCAGCAAATTATACTCTGAAAGAGAGACAAAGAATTTGGAATTGTAAAATTCAATGCTGCAATTTTCATTTGCGCATGCATATTTTTATCTACGGCGTATATTCCAGAAGTGTCAAAACATCTTCACGAATCACAGAATTCTGAGTCAAATGAGTGGCACTTTATTTTGCATATTTCGCCTATTTTGGCATTTATCATGTAGCGCATTTATATTACATTGGGGGGGGGGGGGGTTATTTAAAGGTCATTTATTTTCAAAATTCGATTTTGTTCGACGTATACCTCCGCTATCTCCGAAGAAACAGTGTAATACGCGCTGACTCACCTCATTGCGGCTTTTCGCTGAATCTTCTCCATATCCACTCTCCTGTAGGGTATCTTGATGGCGTCGGCAAATACTGGCGCCCCGTATAGGAATACCGACATGATGACGTCCATATACCTACTACGTCTTTCTCTTCTTCTCCCTCGGTCCTCCTAGGTTCGACATTAGACGGGACAGCTAGCTACTCGATCTCAGCTGCCCGCCTAAAGTGCTGTCGGAGCAGCTACTTTCCACTTAGGTACTTAAGGGTTGTAACGGGCCCAATCTTCACACTTTTAGGACAAATGTGGGTGGGCGGTACCCGCATCGCGTCATGTACAGTACCGCCTTCATCTTTTGTACTGCGAGGCACAGCCCTGCCGACTCGATCCAGTGGGTCAGCATTTCCAACACTTTGATCCATTTGGGGTTATTTGGACTTTTTCAATAGACAACACTACATATGCAACTTTTTCCCTGTTCATCCATGAACATGTGCTAAATTACCCCATCGCGGTACCACTTGGCACACCTATTTCATAATTCGGTGGAAAAATTTGCGGGGGGGCGTCACAGTCTTCCGGGGAATGTATTCCATAATGTCCCATCAGAATTAGCAAACAGATCCCGGTTCTCTAATCCAGATTCTCGTTGTCGTTCGGCCTCGTTCTCGAAGATCCGCGCATCACCTTCGCTCTCTATGTATTCGCTGGTGGCTCACCAGGCCAGTCCGCGATCCTATCATCCGCCCACGGTTGGGACATCTGATGGGTGTGCTTGCTGTGGCTGTGGTCCGGTGTTGCCGATTGAAGACTCCGCTGTTTTGGTAAATTGCCGCTTTTCATACTGTTCGGTCCTCGCATAGCTCCTCTCAGTTACGGTCCACTTTGCTGTTCTTCAGCGTTACATGAATTATATCCTTATATCGCTGGATCTGACCACCTTACCGTACAGGGCCTGTTTTGGAAGTTTGGTATCGTCCATTCCCCGGACGTGTCCTAACCAGCGAAGTTGGTTCCTGGCCAGCATGCGCTCAATCGGTCGCAATTTGCCCGCTCCAGCACTTTTGTATTTGACATGTAATCCTGCCACTTAATTCGTTAAGATATTTCTCAGTTGCCGGTGGTAAAATTTCTCGATGGTCTTTGCATGTTTTCGGTATAATATCCAACATTTGCTATCATGTAGCAGGGTGGGTAGTGTCACCGCGTTGTAGACTATAATTTTCGTTTCTGTTTTGAGCTCGTTACTACGAAGCACTCGCCGTTTCAGCTTGAACGCTGCGTTCCCAGCATTTTTTTAACCGCACCTGCAAGCTCGAGCTTGCAGTCGTATCTCATTACCATCAGCTTTGTTTTTGTGTGATTGACTTCCATTCCCAGTCCTCTGTACGTTTCTACAAAAACATAGATCATTCCTTTGGGTCTCTTCGGCCGAGTGTCCTAGAACCAGTGTTGCCAGATCCCTTTCATGAAAATTCTTGAGATTTGGTTGTGTCGCAGGAATAAATACATCAAAGCTTACATTCCTTTATGCATCAGTTTTTATCAAAAGCTCGTGAGATCTCACGAAATTTCATGAGAGATGGCAACACTGCCTAGAACCACGGTATCGTCTGCATACTGCAGTTCGGAGATGAATCTGGATCGAACATTCTTTTAACCTGGCCAGGTTATGTAATCCACCATCTGCGCGGTATCTTATTTTGACACACCTGTTAAGAAATTAGCGGTCTACACTAATTAAAAAGGCTGTCATGAAGGCGTTAAGGAGGAAAGGCGCCATAACGCATCCCTGACGTACACCGTTGGCTATTTCGAATTTGTCTGTCACGTTTTTACTAGCAATGACTTGGACTTGGTTCTTGGTTCTTGGTGTGGAAGTCTTCGATTATACTGACTACCTTAGCCGGGCATATGAATTTCTTCAGTATAGTCCAGAGTGCCTTTCTGCTTACCATGTCGAAGGCCTTCTTGAGGTCGATAAAAGCTGCGTGTAGAGAAGAGTGCTGCGTTCTTGTTTTTTCCTGTAACTGGCGCAAGGTGAAGATCATATCGATTGTACTTCTGTCAGGGCGAAAGCCCGCCTGTGACTCCGGAAAGTAGGAGTCTGTCCACCATGATTCTAGCTAATACCTTTCCCGTTACGCATAGAAGCGATATTCCCCTGTAGTTTGCACAGCAACTGTTGCCTCTTTGAAGTCGCTTGGCACCATTTCAGTTTCCCAGACCAGCGTGAATAATTTGTGGAGCACCCTTATGAGCTTGCCTCCACCATGCTTGTGGAGTTCCACAGGTAGGTTATCTTCTCCAGGGGCTTTACCATTTTTCAGCTTGCTAACATCTTGATTCACTTCTCCTAGGCTGGGGTGTTCGGCCAGTTCTGGTATTTCTGGGTATTGTGGTTGTGTCTTTATCAGCTCTGGGTCAACAGCAGGCGATTGGTTAAGCAACTCGTAGTAATATCTTTTTAATCGGTCTGTTATTTCTGCTTCCTGCTTGAGGAGTGAGCCCTGCTCGTCCCTTATTGGACAGATTGTATTCTGCGGCAGTCCGTAGCAGATTCTACGGTCTATGGAGCGCGTCAAACTTGGAAGTACAGAAAAAAGTGAGCAAAGTCACCCCGTGTTACGGCGTGCTTGTTTTTTCACAACCCCCTGGAGGGTTACTGCCACCAAAAATGTTCCTTTCTGAGTTTGTGCATGCAAACGTTGCACCTGTTTTAACGATTTGTGTCGCGCCGAGTGCCAGTGAATTCTCGCTCAACTGTCGCTGCTGGAGAAGCGAGGCAGTATGACTGAGCTCGAAATACGAAAAAATGCAGTCCACTGAATTCAATCGCTATGTGCCGACGTCGGGTGGCGATGTCGATGGGCTGCATCACAAACAATCAGACCGGACAGCTCGACCTATACGGTCGAATGAGAAAATCGCCTCGCAGAGCTTTTTATTTCATGCGCATTCCTCGCTCCAGCAGTCTCTTTCTTCAAAAGACAGTTCATTTCAGACAAAAAGTAAACGCATAACTCGAACGTACGTAACGTTTCGTGTGCTCGCTTTTTTTTTTTTTTTTGCTTTTTTTCTTTTGCTTTTTTTTTTTTGTACGCCGCAATTAAAGGCAGACAAGTTTTCCGCTGAGAGCAGTTAAAATAATTGCCTCGGCAATTTATCTGTCGGCGATGGTTCTAGTTAGTTTATAATATTTCCTTATATATCGAAATATCTTTAAAAGACTATAAGGAATTAGACACCGATAGATGTTTGACCAGGCGATTGTCGCGTCCGGTATCTTACCATTTTTGGGCTTCCATATCGAATACCAGTTTCTGCTCCCACGGTCGACACGCGATCTGACCACTCTTTCGATTCGAAAATCGCGTCCGCGTCCTCCTCGAGACTACTGACCTGTGACTGCACGACGTTTTAAAATATCGACTTTTATTCGTATCATTTATTTTCATACGATGTTTAGACGTTTTATTCTCTTTGTAATGATAATTAACGTCCGCTCGACCGATGAAATGGTTTGCGGCTTCGCGGTGTCGTGAGCTGTGCGCGGCGTAAACTCGTGTGCAGCGATATCGACGGCGAGAAAACCGAAAATATTTTCTGATATTTGATCGTTTTCCTGTTCTGCGACTTGCTGACGTCCTCGAGGAGAATAATGTGTAATGTGATACCGTTTTGGTTTTACCGTTTTCTTATAATTATACGGGTTTCTAGATCGGCCGCGATTTCCGAGGCTCAGAAGGAAACCGAGCGAGCACACCGTGGCCAAGGGGGACACGGGCAGTGCCTGCCGTACATTTGTCGGTCGAAATAGTGGACACCGAAAACTAATATACGGTCGGACAGCTTTGCCCGACGTCGTATTTCGATTAAAATCTGGTAGAGTGCCGGGGAAAATGCGGTGTAGGCCTACCTACTTTGTCGTCGAAGGTGTCGTTCGACTTGAATATTCATGTACTCGTACATCGTGTATATTAAACGGATGGTCGGCATTCCATTAATGGAGAGGCCAGTCACAGGTGTTGATGATAAAGTTGGATATTCACGGACGTGAGAAATTAATTTTACCAGAAGTCCATTTGAAACGACGTTGCTGGCGATGCAGCAGGAGAACGGAAGAACTGGAAATCTGTTTGCGTAGGCGATCGATACCGATGTGTTGGAATCTGTGAAGGGGAAGGGTTAAATGTAGAGAGGAAGTAGCTTACAGGTTGTAGGGCATCGGTCTTGGACAGAACATGCGGCGCACTACACGCTGATTTTGAGATCAGGTGCGTTTTCAGAAAAATGAGGGGCCACAGCCATTGTGTACATCAGTATTTTGACCAGAGCTACTCGTGGTAACTGAGGTCCTAAAATGAAATTTTATCCACAACCGGAGCTTGCAAGTCGAATTGTCGAGGTCACCCGACGTAATAGGTGTCTGGAAGTCATATGTAGGCTTCCACGATCGCCAAATTCCATTCGTGGGGATCATGGGACGCACGAAAGGGAGTGGGCGTCAAATGTTAGTAATTTTTCCAAGATTTTATTCGGTAATTTGAGGTTTTGAATTCGCTGAATTCAATTCTTGAAGTAATTTTTACATCCTATCACCTGAGGTATCACTGACGAAACAAGGGTCAAGTATTGGTTATTTTTAAAAGATGGTATTCGATTTGTAGCTTTTGGGAATGCGATGCTCAGTTCTGAGGATAACATTTAATCCATCACTTTGGAGTGAAACTGAAAGGGGAAAGGGTGAAATATTAGTCATTTTTCCAAGATGGTATACTCGTACAATTAGAAGAGTTTGAAGACACTGAATTCAACTCGTGGGATAATTTTTACATGCAATCCTTTAGGATTCAACCGTAGGGGTCAGGGGTAAAGTATTCAATATTTTTGCAACATTAAAAACTTATAAATTTAATAGGCATCAACCTAAATAATAGTTATCTTGCTCGGACCTCCTCACTTGAGGAGTCAGTTATGAAAATCACTTGAGAATCGTATTCAGCGACATTAGGACCTATGAAAAGGGCCTTTTTCCGAAGTGAAGGATACCATGTATGATTTAGAAAATCTAGTCGCAAGGGGGGATGATCCACCCAATTTTCAAAATTAAGTTGAAATTTGATATGGATATAAGATTCACGGGCGGACTCTCAAATGAGAGGCAAAACAGACTAGAAAGAATGCTTTTATTAAAAAGAATTCAAAACAGAAGTCGTTTTGCGGTAAATACAAAGTAGCAGCGAAAGCGGCGAGAAAGCGAGTTGTGCAGAGCACGAAAACTCTGAAAAAAGTGAACGATTGAAAAATAAAAACGTAAGCGATGACGGGGACTTGCAGGAAGGAGCGCGTCGAGTGCAGGTTTGGAAATGGAATTCGATAAGAGCGAAGAAATGACAATAGAGAGAGAAGAGGATTACGTGTACGGAATCTTACATGGATATCTATGTGCAGATATTCTGGGCTAGAGAATCCGAATTCCCAAGAATTTCCAACCTAGGACCCCTCATAGTGCCCGGGGATGAGGCAATGATCCAGTTAATTTTCAAAATTGAGTTAAAATTTGATATGGATATTAATATTATTTAGGTATTGTGAGCTGGAGAATTAAAATTTGCAAGAGTTTTTACATTTTGACCCTCATAGTTCCCCGAGGAGCCTATTATTCACCCAATTTTCAAAACTGAGTTGAAATTTGATAAGGATATCTATAAATAGGCATTTTGGGGTGAAGAATTCTAATTTGCAAGCATTTTTGCCTTGGGACTCCACATAATGCTCCTGGCCAATTTTCATTCAGCAGAGGAAGTGTTTTAGCAAATTAACTAGGAAGGGAATTAAGAGTAGAGGGCTGTATTTTGATAAATCAAAAAATTTGTATACAAGGTGTCTACAGGTTTGGAAAATTTGGAAAGTTTGGAAAAAGTCAGGAATTTAAAAAGTAGGTCAGGAAGTTTGTAAATAGTCAGAAAATTCAACAATATTTTTAAGAAGTTTGGAAAAAAACAAAGAATGAACTCACGGAAAATTTTTTTCGTCGTTTAATTTCACTTCAGCACTCTATATGTATATCTGTGAACAGCTTCCTAATGCTTTCACCCAAAAATCAACTTCAAATTTCAGTTCATTTTAACCATAGCGTCTAGTACATAGTATAAACAAATATATACTGTCTATACTGTAAAGGTTTAAAGAAGAGAAAAAAAAAGTTTGGAAAAAGTCGGGAATTTATATTTTTCCCTTCTTGTAGACACCGTGGTATAACCTCCGGTTTGCAGATGATACTGTTATCATTGCAAAAAATGCAGAAGCGCTATGGAGTATGGCCGAGGACCTGGGAATAGGGAGCGGTAGGGCTCTCCATCAACTTTACCAATATAAAAATTTTAACCAACATATTTCCCTTTAGCGACATTAAAATCAGTAATAACTTGATTGAGGTGGTTTCCAAGTATAAAAATATCTGGGCCAAATGGTATCTTTTGCCAACAAAACTGAAAAGGAACTTGAAATCAGTAGGGCAAATGCATGGAGAGCGTTTCCGGCACAAAAACAGGTACTGAAAGATAACATGAAATTGAAAACTAAAATAAGAATTCTCGAAAGTACAGTTATCTAGGTTTTAACGTATGGAGCCCAGACATGGACGTACTAAAAAATGAGTACAAAAACTACGAACGTTTCAAACTGCAGTCCTTAGAAGCATTCTACACGTCAAAAAGGAGGACCATGTTCGCATCGTGGACATCTTTTGCAATTCTGAGGCAAATAGGTAGTACTATCAAAACGCTTAAATTTAGGTATGCGTGCTATCTTGCCAGAAAATCCAATTTGAAATGGAATGAAAGGTTAACGAACAGATTGAAAACAAAATACGAGTACATGAGTTACCACCCAAACACCCAATGTACAATAGAAGGAACGAAATTGAGAAGACAGAGGAATTCTCATATCTAGGGCAGATCGTCTCCTTCGAAAACAGGCTGGGAAAGGAGATCTCAGCGAGGAAAACGAAAGCGTGGAGAGGATATTGGGCCTTGAGAGAAATATTCAAAGGGAAATAAGAACCAAAATCTAAAATGAAAACATTAGATACTTGCATAATGCCCATATTATGCTACGGGGCCCGAACCCAATGAATTATAGAAACACTCAGAAGTACGCAAAGAGCGATGGATAGAAGTATCCTTGAAATTAAAAGAATGGACAGAATAAGGAACGAAATTATAGGGAGAAGAACAGGAATTAAGGAATATAGGGTACAAAATCAGAAAGCTAAAGTTAGGATACGCGGGACACATAATGAGAATGGATAAAAATATGTAGATTGGCAAAAAGAATAACCGAATGGATGACGTGCGACAAAAAACGGAAAACGGGGAAACCAATCACTAGATGGAGGGATGAGATAGAAAACAGAGTAGGTACTTTTTGGAACAGGGATGCTCACGATAGGGAGAAATGGGAAAAGATCGGAGAAGCGGTATGTCCGTCTGTGGGACAATGGTTGAGTTCAACGAGAATGCAATACAAAATATACATACATATGTAAGCAGAAACATTGTAAGAAGGAGATCAGTAGACGCTGGTATTATTATAGATTTGGACTCCTCTGAGAAAACGTAAACGGGGGAGACCAGTGACGCGATTGGTCAGGTGGCTGGCTCAAACTGGTTCTCTGTAGCCAAAAACAGACAAAAATTGTCTGAACTGAGCAAGGCTTATGCCAAAAAATGGGGCTACCTGAGTGCTGAGTCTGTGGCGGCGTGGATTCACCCGCCCATCGATACCCAATTTATTATGTAACTTACCGGCTCTGAGTGTAACAATCCTCTAAATAAATAGAAAATAAATCTTTTGTGTGATAAGTACTGAGTGGTCCAACAAATTCTCTTTCCCTTTAATGGCTCACGTGGTGAAATTCACCACCACTGCACTGTAACTCCACGCGCTACACTGCGGCTGTTGGTAAGAACTCAGCCTATGTACGCTTGGTGTTGGTGCGCTTGAAATAAAACTTCAATATCCGCTATAGAGTTGGTTGCATACTTTCTATTTTGAAGGGGCAATTCAATATTATTATTTCTTTTAAAATGCTGATAATAATTTTAAACATTTTTAAATAAAAAATTCAAACATGGTATTTCATTGTTCATACTATTTGTAACAAAATACTTTCTAGACATAATTGTCTATCTTTAATATTGAAGACGCAAAAAATTTACCAAAAATATCAATTTTTTAATTAATATATGGGCCCCTTCAATTTTGAGAATAGGCAATTCTTTTTGGGGAGATTTTTTTGTATTTCTGTAAATGAAGTAACATACTAAGGCGAGTTTCCCCAATTAGAAATATTACAGAATTTTTAAATATAAAACTATAATTGACGTGTGCTGTTTAAGGAGGCTTGTCCGTGAGTGGTGACCTTCACTGGTTAATGTCAAAACATGAATTTTTCTTCAGGGACGGAAATAGAGCAAAAACTTGGGGGGGGGCTATCTTCTATATACATATATAAAAATGAATGTATGTCGGTCTGTCTGTGTGTGTCCTTCATATTTCCATGGAAATTTCTATTGATGTGTGTGTCCTTCATATTTCCATGGAAATTTTTATAAATAACACGGCTGCAGACTTTACTACATTGTTCATTCGATCGCCATAAGACTGGGAAGTTATCAAACTTTGAAAAGTTATTCAGTACACACCCGCGAAGGTTTCTGGGGGGTAGTAGTGTGAGTGGGGGTGTGCTCCCCCGACACGCTCCTGTTACTATGACGCCATACTACGGAGTATACACACACCCGCGAAGGTTTCTGGGGGGTAGTAGTGTGGGTGGGGGTGTGCTCCCCCGACACGCTCCTGTTACTATGACGCCATACTACGGAGTATACCTGAGCGAAAACCGTACTGCAGAGATTGACATTTCCATGGAAATTTTTATTAACAACACGGCTGCAAACTGCAGGTGTCTCCTGCCGAGACACGTATTGTAACATTTTATATGCTTTTGTACCCTAATAAAAAAATTTCCATGGACATTTCTATCAACACGGCTGCACACTGTAGTCGCGCAGGGCGCAGTAAAGATCCAGATCAATGTGCACATGGCTAGAGTAACGGTTTTCGCTCAAGTATACCAATGGCTGGAAGAAAAATAAATTTCCCTGGAAATGTCAACCACTGAATTCGTGTCGGGGAGCGTATTGGGGGGGGGGGCTCACGACTGTCGCTGTTGTGCTTATTTTCGCCTGTCCATGGAAATGGAGAATTAAACTTCGCAGTATTGCGAATCAATCCAACCCATTTTCAAAATTTTGGGACCCACATTGTTTCTGAACTATGTGGTTCAATTGTAGATGGGAGGCCTAAAAAGTGGTATGATACATATATGGCATTCGTTGATACTGAAAAAGCTTTTGACAATGTTAAATGGGATAAAATGTTTGATGTTCTAAAAAGGATAGGAATAAGGAATAAACTCATATAACAGACAGAAAGCTAATTTAGGAATAGAAGGAGAAAAGGAGCGGCAAGTATGAAAAAAAGGTGTAAGGCAGGGGTCCTCCTTATCTCCAGTATTATTTAATCTGTACATAGAGTGGTGGGCCATAAAAGAAATAAAAGAAAAATTTGAAGCAGGCGTCACTATACATGGAGAGCGAATAAAGATGTAAAGATGCTCAAGTTTACAGATGATATTGTCTTATTAACTGAAAGAAGGTGTACTGAGGAGATTTTGAGTAAGAATATTGTATAAAAATTAAAAAATAAATAAAATAAACTAAAGTGATGATATGTAATCGATGTGAACGTGATAGCTTAAAATAAAAATTGTTCAGGAAACAATTGAGGGAGTAAGCGAATTTTGCTATATTCGGAGTAAAATAACAAAAGGTGGAAGGTGCAAAAGGGATACTAGTAGTAGAATAGCACAAGCTACATTAGAATTTTGTCGAAAAAGTTAATTTATTCAAATCAAAAACAAATCTGGAAATCAAAAAATTATTTTTGAAAACTTACGAGTATGTTTGGAGTGTAGCGTTGTATGAATGTAAAACTTGAACCATAGGAAAACCAGAGAAGAGAAGGATCGAAAGTTAGAAATGTGATGCTATAGGCAGATACTTCAAGTCAAATGGACGGATAAGATAAGAAATGAGGAAATACTTGACAGAGTAGCAGGTAAAATAGATATTCGGAATTGTTTGAAGATGAGCAATAATAAACTAATAGGGCATAACTTGAGGCACCCAGGAATAATATCAGTGCTGCTAGAAGGCAGGGTGGAAGGAAGGAAGGAATAGAGTAGGTCGGCAAAGATTCCAGTATGTTCAACAGATAATCGAGGATGTCAAATGTAAGAATTATTTGGAAATGAAAGAACTTGCCCAAGGTAGGGAGAAATGGGAAGCTGCCTCAAACTGGTCATAAGACTGATAACCTTCTTATCATCATCATAACATACTAAACGTGTTCTGGTTTTCTTTTGAATTTGTTGTAAGATGTATGGTCATTATTACGTGGAATGTATGGAGTAAAATGTGGATTTACTTGGGTGTTTTATTTTGACTAATGCTGTGGAAAAAAAGGTTCTCAAACAGTTTTGAACTTTGTGCTTTACTAACTTCGGGCACTCACACACTCTACCTTGATCTGTTTCGTTATAAGTAGGATTACGATTAGGCTCTTCTATACTCTTCATCCCTCGAAATTTCAGGGTGATGGTATCGAACTCACTTCAACCTACTCACTTAAGCCCGCGGTCTAGATGACCTGCTTCGCGGGTCAGCTAGTAACTTTATAAAAATTCAAAAATCATAGCCCCTCCCCTCCAAAGAAAACTATAAATTTTTCTCTGTAATACTTCCTTTGTAAGAAAAAGAAAAAGAAGGAAAAAAAAAGAAAGCACATCACAAATGATAATAGCGGTACTCCGTGTAGTTTTACATTTTTCATTTAGGGGGGCTAATTTTAAAACGAAGGGCCTAGCCCCCCTTATTTCAGCCCCTGGTTTTCTTCCGCCTTCCACGAGGCATTTTGGTGATTGTCAACATTCATAAGTTCCGGTCTTTCACCGTAACATATGCAACACTGCTTTAAGTTATGAATCTTTTGTTGACTCTCAGAAAAATGAATTTTTCTCCAGCCAAAATATCACTTTAGACCAGCGTGCGTCCGCGGTATTCAGCGAACGTGGTACCCGAGACCGCGACAATGCGACGTGCCTTGGCCGAGCCCGCGCCTCGCCGCGGTGTTCCCGGGTCCATGTGCGAGCGCAACCGGGTGTCCAGTCGTGCACCGCCACTCGAGACACATCCTGCGAAATTTTGGCATCCGTTCAAGTATTCCGGTCCGCGAACGCTACAAGGTGGCAACCGGCAACGGCGGCAACCGCCGGCGAGGCTTGAGGTCGCCGATCGGAGATTTACAAAATACGTCGCTCCTCGTCGGGCACGGTACCCGCGCCATTCGCGGCGATCCGCTGAGCGGCTCCCCAGTAGGGTGCTGGCCGCTCGCGTTCCTCACTTCGAGGCGACCATCGCGGATCGACGAACCGCAAAGGCGACCCGGCTCGAACCGGTGATTTATACGTTCGTTCGCGTCGATCGGCTGGGCGCCATTCCGCGTTTCCAAGAGGCCGCCGCGACGCGGAGCCGGGGCGAAAAAAGCGTCGGACACGGCGGCTCGGCGCAACCTCGCACCGCTTCGTCGCGCTGTGCCGGCCTCGCTGCCCTAAACGTTCTAAATAGCGATACGTACACACCGGGTATCGGGTACGGCTCGCGGCCACTTCCAAGTAGTCGAGTTATTGGAAACCGCGTCGCCGTCGTAGCGTCTCCGCGCGGCGTCCTCGTCGTGGTGGCCCGGCCGTGCCTCTGCGCGAACGAGCGGACGCGGCGGAGAAGATGGAACGAGGAACAAGCGGGCGAGCCAGTCTCGGCCGGCCAACGAACGCCGCGCCGCCGCGCCGTTGACACTGGATGCGGCGCGGCGGCGTACGTCCTCGTCGTCTTCGACTTCCAGAATGTGCAGGAATGGTGATACGCAGCACCGAACGCGTTACCAAAGAGGATGATTGTATTACGTGGACGTGGAGAGTGGTGGGCGCGCGCGCGTGACCAGTGCTAGTCTAACAGCCTGGGAACCCGACTCCCAGTAACATTCTCACGGTCCGGCATCACGTCCATCTGATATCTCGCGCGCGACCAATACGGCTCATTCCTCGCTCTTCATCTTTCTTCTCGGCGGGTCCGCGCGCCGCGCCTCGCTCGCGCTGTCTTCGTTGCGCGCTTTATCGTCTGCGTCTCTGTCTCTATTTCTCTCTCGGTTGCCGCGCTAATGTCTCTCGCGCTCTCTCCGTTTCTCCGGTCGTGGCCGGGTCGCCTTTCTCGCTCGCTCGCGCTAAGTGTGTTCCTCTTTCTCGCGCATTCCTCGACCTTTGGTCATTTCCAAGTAGTGAGTTTCGTTAAGTCCCTCTGTCTCTCCCCGCCGCCAGCCGTCCTCAGGCTGCTGTGTATATGTAAAGCCGTGCGTGAGCCGCGTCCAGCACGTTAGACGTGTAACCTACTCCCGGACGTTCGCCAACGGATTTTAATTACGGACGCCGAATTACGAGTACACGTTTTTTTTTTCTGTAGCTTTTTTTTTCTTCCTTCATTCTTGGTTACAGGATTTAACGCGTTACTCGAGTCGGTCGCCGGACACTGGTTTCTTTGTTTCGTCTCTCGCATCTTTATGATGTGTTTTATGTTGTACAGAAACCGAACATAATGTGCGCGTATATGTAGCGAACATATTTTCCGGTGAGCGGCAGTGCTAGCCACAGCGGCGCACAGTGGTCTGTTTGGGAAATTTTCTAAAATTTACTGCCATGATCCGTACAAGCATTAACTTCTTCCTGAAGTGGGAAGTCGCCCTGCTGCAGGATTTACCCGGGTGTGGGCTTAGCCTTTCACCGCCCTGTCCCATCTTTCCCCATCCCCCCTCCTGTCCTGGCCTATAACACCCAAAGCTTTTTGCCAAATCGTTCCTCCAGCGAACTAGTAGCCGACCTCGTCTTCTTGACAGGTAACTGTGAGCCCATTCCTCCAACAATTTTGTCCATTTTTGGTTATCCCTGGCCACATGCCCCGCATAACTCAGCTTTAATTTAATTATTGACCATCCTATGTCTTTTGCTTCAGTTTTTTTTTTTTCTTCTTCAACATGGTTCTTATCTTCATTTTGTTCTTGATCATTCATGATGCTTCGAAGCAAACCTCATCTAGGATTTTAGGATCCAAGGCAGTCAGTTAGCCAGCTGGCTTTTTAACAGAGGCGTGACTAAGAACCAATTTCGGAAGGGTTCTCGAGGGAACAGGAACCAAAATTTTTTTTATTCGCTCCGTCTTCATAATTAATATTTTTGGTTATATCCAATGATTTCCAGGGTTGGAAGAGAGTATCATAAAAACTTTCCCTGCAGCTATTGCTCAGTAGAGAAGACTGAAATACTAAATTAAGATCAATATATGCACGAAATTACCAAATCAAGACTAAAATGACCTAAAATGACCAAAATTCACTGAGTGAAGACCAAAAACTGTAGTCTTAAAATCAAAACTGACTAAAATAACCGAATGAAAACTGAAACACGCGCGAAAAAGATTATTTCAAAACACAGTAAATATTACAGAAAAAATTAAATCAAATTCAAAACTCTCCTAAATAACACCAAAAAAAGATTTTAAAAAACTAATCTAGCACTAGAAAAAAGAAAGAAATACTGCAACCTTGCAAGAAGACTAATCAGGGTGTCTACCGAACCAATAAGTCCAATGAAAGTCCTATATTTGAAAAATGGTCCAATAAGTCCAATAAAAGTTCAATAATTTTAGTATAGGTTCAATAAAAATTGAAAAATGAGGAAAAATAATAATTTAGTGTAATTTTTGTGCATATAAAAAGCTCGAAAAAAGTCCAATGAAAGTCCAATAAAAGTCCAATATTTTAGCATTTCATATGCTTTTACTACTGGATATACTTGAGCAAAACTGTAACGCTCCCCCGACACGAATTCAATGGTTGACATTTCCATGGAAATTTATTTTAGCATTTTATATGCTTTTACCAACCCTGTCGAGAGGGGGGGGGAGAATACCCCGGGCTCGGACTTTCAGGAGAGCTCGATATTTTTAAAAGATCTGAATTTCAACGCTTACTGCTGCATCATACTGTACATCAAATCAGCAATCACTCCTTACCCCATAAAAGAAACCTCTTATCCCGTAGCTTATAATTTTTTCCCGTCTGTCCAAAGGAACAAATGAACTGGACGGAGGGAGGCCGTCGAAATTCCCCCCAGGCCCTCTTATTCACTCTACGGGGCTGGCTTTTACTACTGGGTATACTTGAGCGAAAACCATAACACTTCCCCCGTAACGCTCCCCCAACACGAATTCAGTGGTTTCTTCCAGCCATGTGCTCATTGGTCTTGATCTTTGCTGCGCCCTGCGCGACTACAGTCTGCAGCCGTGTTGTTAATAGAAATTTCCATGGAATTTTCTTTCATTTTGTTAAGACTCGAAAGCATGTCAAATGTTACGCTCGTATTTTTTGGTGTGTGGGGGGGGGGGATTCCCCTCCCCCGTGGATCCGCGCCTGAGCCAAGCATAGATGGCAAAACTGAGCGTGAACACAAAAGAACTTCTAAATAAAAGGGCTCGACTCAGGGTTAAGCAACCAACATCTCTCAATGACAAAGTGGAAATACCTGAATAAGCAAATCAAGAGAAAGAGATACGTAAAGATTTGATCAAATATGACGAGGAAACGGTGAGAAAGGCGTTAGAGTTCTTTCTGTCCACATCATTTTTCAGGAATTAAGGTTTTTAGGTCAACAAATAGACTACATTACGTAAAAAGTGCTAAAAATTCCCTTCGTGGCCAACTTTTTAGGTATGACAAAGCTCCCAACTTCTTATTGGAGGAGGATTTAATTTTCAAATTTGTTTGACACCCTGCTAATGAAACTCAGGCAATACCAAAATTTACCATTTCCAGACCAAACAAATAATAAAAAAACTAGAAATTATAAAATCTGGCCTAAGATGACCGGAACCAGAAAAACCCAATGAAATCCAAAATCAGCAAATTTCAGTAAATTACAAACAAACGAGTCCAAGATCTGGCACATTCGAATATCAACCGAATCAAGACTAACAAGATCAATAAAAATGAAAAAAGATAATCGAAAGAAACAAGAAAAACTCATTACGGAACAAGGCGAAATACATTAACATCTTTCGGCAAATGATCAAAACGAGACTAGAATACACAATACCCGCTAAGTGAAAATCAGGAAAGACCAAAACCGAATGAAAAACCACTACTTAATACTAAAGACACCAAACCAAAGTCAAGAAGGGCCAAGAACACCAAATCCAGACGAAGATACAAAGTCAAAAAAGCATAAAAAGACAGTGCATCGAGACAGAAAAAGTCCTAAACAGAACCAGAAAATATCAAAAGTAGCCCAAAAAATACTTAGTATGATATAGAGGGGAAAAACAGGACGAAAAGAGAACAAGATGAAACCCGAGGGCACTAGCGCAGCAAAAGACTAGCTTTGGAGGGGATTTCACTGAAGTAAAGATGTGAGAATTTTCCCGCTCTTTTCGTCCAGTAATTTCTTCATTACCTTTTTATTTTTAATCCGAACATTTTAAAAAAGTTTTGTCCCTAAAACCTTTTTCACATATCTAAATCATTGCTCAGTGCGTGCATTTCATTTCCATTAACATTTATGCAATCCTTGAGGAGAGGAGGAGGAGGAGGAGATACTATATCCCCACGCCTACCACTATTACCTTAAGAACTCTTAGGAGATTTCAAATACAAACCCTTTTTTTGTCGACCTAAAATTACAAATGTTTTGTCTCTTCTTTCCCCCCGCCTAAGAAAGTACTGATCACGACCGCTACCATTCGCGCTTTTTCTTGGGGGGGGGGGGCTATGAATGCAGGTAAAACCATCTGAGATTTTCCAACTGACAGATCGAAATTTCTCAACTGCAACCAATCTCCAAATCGACCTCCCAAATAAATAAAAATGAAATGAAAATCTCTAGCCCTTCTGCTCACTGGTAAGCCCTTCCTTGGTAATAACTTGAACAAAGTGCTGTTTTTTGATACTACATTTTTCACGTTTCGGTCATCCCCACAGATGTCCTTCAACATAAAATATGCAGTTTTCAATGGGGAAAATAAAGTGTCAGTAATTTATCTCCATCGAAAACCTACTGAAGCATTCCGCTTCGACTGTCTTATCAACGTGTATACAAGAAAGGGTACACAACACGGAGGTACCAAAAAAACGACCGCGGCGATGATCGAATCAATCGTGGCATCCGTGGCTTCGAGTCTGATAACGACGGTGACATTTTAAGAGGGCGACTAAAAACCGAAAACATAATATAATACACATCTAATGGAAGTTAACTCGAAACTGATAAAAGAATCCAACCAAGAGGAAAATGATGGAACGATAAAAATGAGACGGAGAAAAAAGGGCGACTTAACCTGTGAATTTATAAACCAAATTTTTCACGGTGTTCGTAGATATAAAACTGCATTCGTCTTTTTTGTGCTGTTCTTATCCCACAGAGGCGCACCTAAATCATCGTCGATTCGAAACGCCATAAAACGATGATTTCCGGTATCTTGATATAATAATGATATTAGGATAGCTAAGTTTCTCAAAATATCGTCTATTGTCTTATTATTATAAAAAATCCAGCCAGCTTCGACATTTCTCACGACAGAAGAAGGCAAGACTGAAGCCATCAATTGCATCTCCTTTAGCTGTATCAGTCACCTGAATTAGTAGGGCGTTGCCAAAGAAGAAGCAGAAAAATATCAAAAACCAGAAAGAAAAATAAAGAAAGTGGGAAAAAAATTCTGAGAAAAATGAAAAGAAAAAGTTCTATTTACCAGAAGAAGAAAAAGAGATAGAAAGGAAGGAAAGAAGGAACCAAGGAAGGAAAGGAAGAATAAAGGGAGAGTCAAGGAAAGAAGGCAGGTTGGCAGAGAGGAAGTAAGATTTTCACGATACATTTTTTTCTGATAATCGAGGGATGTAGCGAAGAGGTTTTTTTTTTTGGAGGCGCAGAAATTGATAAATTCCCAACTGACTCAACTCAAAATTCCCAAGTATCGAAATTTGTTTGTATTAGCTAAAAGAAAACACCTTTTGACTTATGTTGGATTTTCCCAACTTTTGATCCATCTATTAAAATTTCCCAACTCCGGTGTGTGTGGGGGCACGTGTCCCCCTATTTTCATCCCTGATAATCTAATTTTGCAAAATAAAATCAGTGTTGACTTTCGTATCGCAATTTGATTGACCAACAAAGAACTGCACTTTTGATTCATATCGCGTTTCGTACTAATATGAGGCATCATGCCCTGATTAACGAGAAGTACAGTCACTGGGAATCTTCGTCCCGTGAGATCCTCATATCTCATGGGACGAAGATTCCCAGTGACTGTACTTCTCGTTAATCAGGGCACGATGACTCATATTAGTACGAAACGCGATATGTCCATTCGTCCATTTTTTTGGAAGAGAAACATCAACGCAGTCAGTAATACACAATGGTCTGTTTTGGACAAGAGGAGCCTGGAGAAAAGTTGATGGCATCATCACTAGGAAAAAGGTCTTAAAACTACCTGATCTTTACATTCTTTCTGACGGACACTGTCTCGGTGTACAACTTTGAACTTTCATATCTCCTCTCCTCTACTTCGTGCGGGAAAAGGAAAAATAATTTAGTTGTAGTAATTAGCAATATCAATAAAAATAGCTCTCATAATTCTGCAATCAAATGCATCGGATGGAATAATCGTCAGTTATGAATTTCTATCCCCCTCCTTCCTCGTCCCTTTGAGCGAATTCAACCAAAAGTTATAAACTTCTTCTGGTGTAGCTTCTCTATCAGTTTCGGGCATCCTCATAACTTTTCGTTCATTTTTACTCTAGTTATCGCGTGACATAGATTTGGTACACATGCGCTCTGTGACAAGGTACCATAAATCGGAAAAGTGAATTTTGCCCTATAGCACAAAATGTGTTTTCAATTCGGAAATTCCGTTTCCCGGATTTCAACGGAAAATGCTTCTAGACATACCTGGCCATATACAGTAGAAAGTAGTCGTCTAGGATGTGATATTTCAAGTTTGTAAACGAATTACAATTGACAAGCTGGTGTTCGGAAAAGGTACCATAAGTCGAATCGATCTTGTTTACATTTGTGCGGACGTCATCACTACAGCTGCGCATAATAATTATCATTGCGTTACCGATAAGTCCATTGTTTTCAAATGTACGATCTTGCAGAACTCCGTTTCCGGACAGCAGTTTTTCAGAACAAACCCTTAACTTGTTCTTCATACGGACTGCCATCTTCAAAGTAGTCCTCTATGAACACGCATCGATTGCCCGCGAACCTTGCAGGATGTTTTGATACATATGTTCACAGAATATCATAGCAAAAGGCCATAGGTGGATATGAAGGGTAAATTTACCCCAGATGACTGTCGAATTGATATTTGGGTGGTAGGTGGGTACAGCTACGAAATATCCGTGACAGAATTCTCGGATTCTTGACCCCACTAGTTTTTGAGAAACCCCATTTTTTCTGAAATACATTTAAATTCATTTTTCTTAAGTACAACTTGACCAAGTGTCTTGATTTTTGACCGATTTTCCTGATTTTTTAGTATATTGTAGATGCATATGAGGGGCATTCCTCTCACTTCATATTTCACCCTCCAAATGACACTTCCTAACACTGTTCATGTTTTTTACTTATGAAAATACCCGAACAAAAATGAAACTGGCATTTTTAGGTATATTTTAGACCCTTTGATCACGCGAAAATAGGTTAAACAGCGTGACCCACTGTCACCAAATCTTTTCACCGCAGTGCTAGAGGAAATTTTCAGAAAATTGGGCTGGGAAGAAGAGGGGATCAGGATGGGGATCTGTGGTTGAGTAATCTATGTTTTGCTGATGACATCGTTCTGATGAGCAACAGTATAAAAGAAATAAGTCAAATGGCAGAAGATCTCAATAAAGAAAGCCGGAGAGTGAACCTTACAATGCACCTCACTAAAACAGAGGTAATGACAAACAAAGTGGAGGAAAACTGTTGGATAGATGAGGAGAAACTGGATACGGTGGAGGAATATAAATATTTGGGCCAAACGGTGGCCATGAAAGAAAGGGGGAAACGTGAGCTGAGAGTAAGAATAGGAAACGCGTGGAAGAGTTTCTGAATAAATAAAAGCATTCTGAAAAGTAACATTTCTACGGCTGCTGAAGTAAAAATATTGGAACAAGGTGTAGTGCCCTCACCTGGGCCTTGACAGCTGCACTTAAGGAAGAAATCAGAACAACACATACTAAGATTGATGTTAAAATAGACACCAAAAATTGACTGTCTAGCAGACAAGTGAACTGTTTCAAATCCTTGCTGGCTGTCTGGTTTTCTGAATGACTCCTGATTGTTAGTTGATTGATTGATTAATAGTTGGTTAGTTGATTGATTGATTGATTGACTGTGTGACTAACTGACTGGCTATGGGACTGTGAATGGGTGACAGTGTGTTTATCGGTCGTCTGCCTGTCTATCTCAGATCTATAAAAGACAGCAGGGTATTAGAAGAGATACGGACCATTTCCATCCATTCGAATATTTTGCTAAAATGGCAGAAAAGATAGTCATGAGAGAAAATACAGTGAAAACAGAGAATACATTTGATTGATTTATTGACTGACTGTGTGACCGACTATATGACTGACTAGCTTACTGTGTAACTATGTGACTTATTGACTGACTGTGTGACTGTGGGTCTATCAGTTGTCTGTTTGTATACCTTGGATCTATAGAAGGAGACAGCAGGGTACTAGAAGAAATACGAACCATTTCCATCCATTCCAATATTTTGCTAAAATGGCAGAAAAGATAGTCATGATAGAAAATACAGTGAAAATAGAGAATACATACAAAAGTAAGGTTGATTGATTGATTGACTGACTGTGTGACTGATTACATGACTGACAAGCTTACTGTGTAACTATGTGACTAATTGACTGACTGTGCAACTATGTGACTTTGGGTCTATCGGTTGTCTGTCTGTATACCTCGGATCTATAGAAGGAGACAGCAGGGTATTAGAAGAAATACGAACAATTGTCGTCCCTTTTGACATTTGCCAAAATGGTGGAAAAGATGATCATGACAGAAAATACAGTGAAGATGGAGAAAGAAAGAAAAAAGGTTGATTGATTGATTAGCTGACTGTGTGACTAACTGACTGGCTGACTATGTGACTGTGTGTCTGTCGGTTTTCTGTCTACCTCGGATCTGTAGAGGGAGACAGCAGGGTATTAGAAGAAATACGGACAATTTTCGTTCATTCGGACATTTTGCCACAATGATGGAAAAGATAGTCAGGACAGAAAATACAGTAAGGATGGAGAATACACATATAACCAAAACGACAGAAGTAATGTGAATTACGAAATAATAAAAATGTGAGAAATGGCAAAATTGTAGTCTTAACCTGCCTGTTAGACTATTGCCTGTCTAATGGGATAGCTGACTAGCTGTCTGTCTTTCGGTTTGGATGATAGGGTCTGTCTCTCTTGATCTTAGTTTTCGTTCTGGGAGAAGCAACTGCCCCTATGCTCTGCCGTGTACCCGCGTCTGTGATTTGATAACTGCTTTCCGCTCACGTGAGATATGAAAAATGTTTCGTTATCCCAAGTGCTATTTTCCAGAAAAGTTTTCAAAGTTTGAGCGTAAAAATTATTCTTGAAACGCCCGTTGTTCATACATCGTTGTAGCACGGCGTCAATGGTCAGTTTGTAGAAAAACTGTTATTGTAGTTTGGACCCTCCTTGAAGTTCATCTGTTGACGTGACTATGTAACACACCCAATCACGTAGCGAAGAAATAGACTGAGCAATCACATTCGTATTAAAAAGAGAGGAGGGACTAGGCTGGCCGCACGTTTATTTCACGCCGAATTACCTATCTGGGATTAATTTCATTTCGTATTTCATACATACGTGAAGTTGTCTGTATTGAAAATTATGACTATGAGACTTAAGGTGCACCGGAGTATAGTTTTTAAAATCTGCTATGACTAAAGAAGAAATCGAAATTGAAAAGACTCCAGATGCTACAACCGAGGTAGAAGTCCACATTAAAAGGGCTCCAGAATATACGAGTATGTAGTTTTTGGAATGTGCTACGACAAAGGAGGACGTCGAGGTTGAAAGAGCTCATGAGTACCGTTTTTGGAATGTGCAACGACCAACTAGGCAATCGGATTGAAAAATCTCCAGATGCTACAACCAAGGAAGAAGTCGAGATTGAAAGTATAGTTTTTGGAATTGACCAAGGAGGAAGTCGAGATTGAAAGAGCTCCAGAATATAGTTTTTGCAATATACTAGAGCTGAGGAGGAAGTCGAGATTGAAGGGTTCCAGGTGCTACAACTAAGGAAGAAATCGAGATTGAAAATGCTTCGGATTATAGTTTTGGAATTTGCTTTTCGATCTCGAAGGAAGTCGAAATTGAAAGAGCTCCAGAGTATAGTTTTTGGAATGTGCTACGACCAAGGAGGAAGTCGAGATTGAAAGGGCACTAGATACAATATGGCTACCACCAAGGTAGAAGTCGAGATTGATAGAGCTCCAGAGTATAGTTTTTGGACTGTACTACGACCAAAGAGGAAGGCGAAATAGAAAGGGCGCCAGATGCTACAACCTAGGAAGAAGTCGGGATTGAAAATGCTCCAAAGTATAGTTTTCGGAATGTGCTACGACCAAGGTAGAAATCGAGATTGAAAGAGCACCAGATGCTACATGGCTACAACCAAGGAAGAAGTCAAGATTATTGAAAGTGCTCCAGAGTATAATTTTTGGAATGTGTTTCATCTAAGGAGGAAGTCGAGATAGAAAGGGCGCCAGATGCTACATGACTGCAACCGAGGAAGAAGTTGGGATTGAAGATGCTTCAGAGTATAGTTTTTGGAATGTGCTACAATCAAGGGGGAAGTTCAGATTGAAAGAGCTCCAGAATATGTATAGTTTTTGTAAACTGTTATAGTCAAGGAGTCAGTCGTAATTGAAGGTGCTTTAGAATACTTTTCGGAATCAGCTGCGACCAAGTCTTCGAAAGTATAGCCTGGCCTTCGTAGTCTTTATCACGATCAAGCCGGTTAATTTAGGCAAGTCGAGACTCGAGAGCATCGATTACCCTTTTAATCGAGTTAACACCCCGGGTTCGATTGGTACAGATAATTATACGTCACTGCCTGCGGGGTAATCATCGTAACAGGTTGTCGGAATCTTGCGATGGAATTTTGAAGTGTAATAAGCTCTCGTGACTTCACGTATACATAATGGCGTGTCGATGGTGTAAAACTGTTATAACAAGAGCTCGGATGAGAACGCGTGTTGAAAATTAT
Source organism: Acanthococcus lagerstroemiae (assembly GCA_031841125.1). Classification (NCBI taxonomy): domain Eukaryota; kingdom Metazoa; phylum Arthropoda; class Insecta; order Hemiptera; family Eriococcidae; genus Acanthococcus; species Acanthococcus lagerstroemiae. The sequence goes on along the minus strand of CM063111.1, from coordinate 12,978,518 downwards.
ATATGGCGATTTCTTTACAGTTTACACTTTTCGGCGTAATTAAATTCAACCTGCCGCGCCAATTAAATCGTTATTATACACTCGGCATACTAAATAAGACCTAACTCGTGTTACCTATTTAGCGTTGAGAATAGAATGTCAACAGATGATTTTTCAGATGCCAAGCCATGGATAGAAAGCCGAGAGTAAGTTCTCTCGATAGCGTCCGTCGACAACGAAGAGGATGAAACTGTATTTCTCTCGTAACGTTTTTTTTTTCTCCTCTCCTTATTATTTCTCTTACTAGCTTTATACTTGAGAGATTGTGCCGCGAGTCTAGACTTCTTGTTGGACACCCTCAGATTCTCTGCCTATGTTAATTGTGTATTCGGTATTCATCGTGACGTGTTTCTAGCTGCAGCCTATTCGTATAAGACGAAGGACGGCAACAAATCAAGCCTTCGTGTGTTTTATACGTGTATTGTACGTAGGTTGCTATTAAATGGTTGTTACCGTCCGAGTTGGGATTCATCTTCTGTGCATATCTGTATGTACGTGGCTCGGCTTGTGTCGTCGTCAACAGCCGACTTTCATTGCCTCGATCGTGTTTTTTCAACATGTCTGAGTGCTAGAAACAGTCTTCGAGATGTAAAGTGCATGTGGTACTGGTCATTGGATAGTACTAGCTGCAAGATCTTTCAGTTAGTAGATTCTTCGTACCACTGTGTTGGTTATGGAGATGGGTTGGTCTGAAGCTTTGATCCTACTCCGGTGTTGAGCCTTAGAAGGAACTTGAACGGAGTGACGCTTGCGCTCTGACAAAACCAGATTTCTAGTGAGGTCCCTGTTTTCATAGCGGTGGTAAGCTAGAGCAGGAAAAAGTGATCGTATGTCTCATACATTCGTGTGATTTCGGGAGACGATTCAAGGGTGTTGTAGGACAACTACGTCTTCCAATGTTTTGGTATCATGTTCGAGGGCCCAAGTAAATCGTGGATGTAATCGATAATAGAGAGGCGCATGGCGATGCACGCATGCCAGATTTCCTGGAAACATTTCGAACGGGCTTGCGTCAGAATAAATCGTAGATGTAATGGTTGGAAAATACAAAATTCAACCAGAAAGTATCTGTATCTGTTGGAACTCTGACCCGCACCACTCCTCATTTTACTTGTACAGTGATTATCTCCATTGGAAGCTTATAACATATACCAGATCGAAAGACTCCATTACCTTCGAGATATTCGAATTTATTGTATTATCTTACTGGTTCACTATTTTTGAAGCATTTTTAATTGGAATATTTCCCTCGAGAAGGGGTAGTTCCCTTACTACCCTTTTTTGTTATCCGCGCTTAGCCCCAAAACTCATTTAACTACATTTGGCTGCCTAAAGTGCTCTTTCAGTGCTCTAACATATACCGTGTTTATTTGTTTCAGGTGAGTGTCGATTTCTTACAATCATGATGAAGGTTGCAAAACTACCAAATATGAATGTATTTGTAAGTACCTAACATTATAAATACCTTTTGGAGCAATTCCAATGAAAATATTTCCCTCATTTCCCTCTAGTAGGGTCAGTTGCCCTCTTTTGCCCTTCCAGTGTATCCGCGTCTGTTTCTACTTCAAGCAAAATACTCATTTTGAGAAATAATGGCAACAGATCACCCATACCTCGTAGGTGAGATAGTTTCGAGTTTTGTGCTGAGTATCAGCGAGTCTAGGCGAATGCGTGAATTAATCTGGAAACATTTTGCAGAGCTTAATCTTCTTCTTTGATCCTGTTCCCCCAAGTACGGAAGTTAAATGACCTGTTTTTCAGATGTCTTCAACAATGCTCCTGGCCCTTTGCAGCCGCGTTGCTTCTTCCAAGCTTACGCCGGTGAAGATTTGAGCTTGATCTATCCATCTTGTGGACGTTCTCCCACGCCTCTTCTTTCCTTCCACTGTTCCCCGAATTATCGATTTCTCGAGGTAGTTTCCATTCCTTCTGATGATATGGCCAAAAAATCTCAGGATTTTCTGTTTGCAAATGTCTGACAGTCCTTTGTTTATGTTTGGCAAACTAAGAATAATTGAAGCGTTGATTTTTTTATCCGTCCGTGAGATCCTGAGCGTGCGTTTATAGGCTCGTATTTCGGAAGCATCTATCCTTGTTACGTCTGCTGCCTTGAATGTCCATGTTTCCGATCCATAAAACATTACCGAGAATGTTAGCGTCTTGAGTAGCCTTAATTTGCTGTTGGGAGATATGCAGTAATCCTTCCATATTGGAATAAGCGTGCTGACTGCATTCCTTCCGAGGAGTATGCGACGCCGGATTCCTTTTGAGGAGCCACCATCGGCTTGCAGGAGAGATCTTAAGTAGATAAATTCATCAGTCTTCTCAAAGTCCTTCAGTACATTTGTGGTCGGTAAAGCTTGAGAAAGCTTAGTCCGACCTCTGTCTGTGACATCCAGCAAGTTTATGGAGGATTGACTCGGTTAATCAACTCGCCTACGATCTGTTCGAGAGAATCACTAGACCGAGCTCGGCCCGTAGACTGACTCTTCAAGTTGGCCCGAGCTGTCGATGTAGCTGGATTGCCCAGCCACGGAGAGTAAACATGCTGATAGATCGGTGAGCGAGTTAGTGCTTAGGAGTTCCGATCTCTGTTTCTGGCATCCAGCGAGTCCATGGAGGATTGACTCGACGACGTACTTGTCTGAATTCTCTTAACTCGGTAAAACAGAAGTTGGGTAGAGAATTATGTTAAATTACACTGGGTACGACTAAAAATGCGCCGAGTGAAGAACCATAAACTTTCTTTAACCTGTTTTTCTCGCTAATTCCAAGTTCATTGGCCGATTCTTCCCATCCCCCTCAGTTTTCCCACAAAGCGTCTTTAAACAAGGTGTCTACAGGTGCTGAAAAGTCCTTCAAGTTCTGAAAAGCCCTGGATTTTGAAAGTAGGTCCTAGAAGTCCTGAAAAATGCTGAAATTTAAAAAAAAAAATTGGAAGTCCTTAATTTTTGTTAATACATATTTTTAAGATTACACCCCTCAAAAATCAGCGTTCGTTGTAAAATATTAGAATTTTCAATAATAATAATTACTAATAATAAATTTGTTTCCAATATTCAAAAATAATTTTTTTGCGATTCCTGTGATTGGTCATTAATAAGTGTTGCGCGGGATCTATATTCACAAGGAGAGGAGAAGTGGGGGAGCAAAAAGGAGGGAGGCACAGTGGGAATAAAACAGTTAGAAACCAAAAAAAGAGAGAAAAAAAAACAGATTTGCACACTTGTGGAAAGTATGGAAAATATGCCGGCTACAGTCCTGCAAAGGGACCTGAAAAAGTACTTCATTTTTACTTTTCTATTTCTGTAGACACCCTGTCAATAAAGTGGCTAAAAATGACCGACGGTTTTGGTGTTTTCTAAGCCCATTTATGAACTAATGAGTACTGAATCTATGTAACAGAACCTAAACAAATTACCGACAACACTAAGAGAACTGTATCGAAGGAGCTCCCAAACACCATACTATGTTTATGACTGATTATAACCAAAGCTCATTGTAGTACATTTGTAAATTTAAAAAAAAAAACAAAAAAAAACATGCAACTTTTACTAATTGGTAAAAAATTAGAATGTACATGTGTGTTTCTGTGGTAATGGTTGGTGTATATTTCGAATCTAAACTTCGAATTCGGATACAGGCCTTTTCTTTTGGTAAAATGGCCTTCAGCCACTCACTAGGGCCTACCTAATTTGACATTTTTTACCCGTGGAAAAGAAGTTGGTTCTACACTTCTGCGTTTGCTGAATTTGAATCCGGTTTCAGAATTTTGATTGAATGAGAATTTTCAGAGGTTATAAAAATACTGGAATTCAGCCCTTACGTAGGTACTCAATATAATAAATACGCAGTCATTTTACATTAATATTGTTTATTCTAATTCCAGTTCCGACTTAAATTTCAATAAGAATATTTTTCATTCTGAAAATCACTTCTTAATATAGCAAAGGTGTCCATGGAAAAAAGGCGGTTAAAATTTCAAATTCAGAGCCAAAATCATCGTAACATTTCATTCTTGAACACTTTTTTTATTTTCGATGTGTAATTTGAATTTTTGTTTTTAGTTGTTAAAAGGTCACTTTCAGGACAAAAAAAAATTCAATGAAAATATTACGGTTAGATTCGGATTTAAAAAGTGGGTCTAGAAATATTATTTTTCCACCAACATTAAATGTGTCAAATTGGGCTTTACTGAGGGCCTAACGGTCAGTCTACCATGAAAAGTGGTTTGTATCCCAATTTAAATGTCAGATTGGAATTTAAATGAAAAATTGCTTTAGTAACGTGTAGGGGAGAGGGAGGATGTTTTGGGCAGGGCCAGATTTTGGACATTCGATTTGTTAACTATTTACATTGACTCAAAATTGATAATTCTTGGGTGGTATATTGGCAACACTGATAACTAAGTATTCCACAAAAAAATTTACCAAGAGCACCCTGATCCAGGAAAAACAAATGTTTTTCTGAAGAAAAATACTCGTAATCGGCTTTGTGTAGTACGCACATTTACGTCACTACGCGATTTTTTCACTTCTTCATGCAGAAACAAGAAAAGGTTCGCATTCGCACTGAATCTGTTTATCATTCGACTTTTTCTACAACACTACGTGATATTACAATTCATAACCATGATCGGCTCGCCCGGCTATTTGTGCTTATCGCTATTGGTATAGATTTTATGCACAATTTCTCCCACCACAAAAAAAATTACAATTAACAAAACAATCAAGGGTTACTCTTCATCGACGAACGGTATCAGCAGATGATACGGCCGTTCCAAAATTTTCCGTTTGCCATTCTCACCAAGTACGTTCGGGCGACGCCTTGCTTGTCGGGCAGAAGTTTTTCAATGACTCCCATCGGATACTCCTTCGGCTGATTGATTTCCCGCCTGACTAAGACGACAGATCCTTGAAGGTTCGGTCTCCTCTTGTGCCACTTACTTCTTTGACTCACTGCATTTAGATAGTCCTTGCTCCAGGCTAGCCAGAACGATCTTGCTCGTTTCTCCATTTCGCGAAACCGTGCGGATAGGTTTACCCCTTCTGCTCTTTCCTGTATCGCCACTTCGTCTATCCGACGCCCGATCAAAAAATGACTAGGCGTAAGCCAGCTATTTTCACGAATTGCTATGGGTCTGCAGTTTAACATTCCCTCAACTCTAAGAAATTTAGCAGCTCTTCATAGGTGCAGCAGTGATCGAACAAAACAGCTACCAATCGTCGCTTGACTGCCTTTACGGCCGCTTCCAGAGGCCGCCCCTATGTGGTGTTCCTGGAGGAATAAAATTCCACCGAACTCCCAACTCTCTCGTGCGTTTCTCAACTTGCTCTTCGTCAACTCGGTGTAACAATTTAGACGCTCCCACGAAATTTGTACCATTGTCTGATAGACTGAATGAGGTACACCACGCCTGTTAACAAACCGTTGAAAGGCTGCTAAAAAATCTGCAGTGCTTAACGAACAGACTAACTCCAGATGAACTGCCTTCGTCGCTAAACATACAAATACAGCTACATATGTTTTGAAAATTCGAGCTCCTCTTAAATTAACAATTTTCGTGTTGAAATAGCCACAAAAGTCGACGCTCACGTTACTAAAAGGTTCGCTGATCGATACTCGATCTACAGGTAAACTAGCCATCAATTGGTGCTTGCTTTCTGAGAACATCCTACGACAAAAGGTACATTTACGAATAATAAAGCTAACTCTATTTTTTAAATTACCGGTAAACTTGAATCGAGCTAATAAAAACGAAATTACAAATGCCTTATTAGCGTGGAAATAATCTTCATGTACCTTTCGAACCATGATTTCAGTTACCCAGCTTTTGGCCGGTAGCACGGCTGGATACTTACGCTCTGTCGAGATGTGGGGAGCATTTGTGAGGCGTGTAGAGGAGCGCAGGACGTGCTTATCATCTAAAAAAACATTCAAGGAATTTAGGCTGCTCCGCTTTTTTGGCTTACCTCCCTTACTCAGCCTCAAATAATCAACAAAATATTCCCGCATCTGTACACATCTCACCACTGTCCATAGTGCTTCCTCAAGCTCCTCAACGCTCAGCTTACCTTTTTTCTTACTTTTCCACCTATTCACGTACGCCACAATCCGCTTAAGTCGGCTAAAATCAGAGAACCGGCTCAAAAATTCTTCCTCCACAGTTGATATGCAGCTTGCTTTCTCAACTGTTTTCTTCAGCTCTTCCGTTAGATTGAAAACTTCTGCGTTCTCCGAACTGCTTCTATGTCGTATGAACTCTGGGCCGTTCCTCCACAGGCTGGAATTCAGGAATTTGGTTACGCTGATTGCTTTAGTAGGCAAATCCGCAGGGTTCTCATGCGTGTTCACGTATCGCCACCTTTGTATGGGCAGTTCCAGGTCGCTAACAATCTCCTAACTCGATTCTTTATAATTGCTTCCACGGTTTCTCTGGTCGGCTCAACCAAGACAAGACTACCTTTGAATCCGTATATAAATTCACCTGCTCAACGGACATGTTCAAATCTTTCCTGACCCGCTCCATAAAATTTCCAAGCAGCTCGGCTCCAATCAGTTCTAGTCTTGGAATAGAGACCTTCTTTATCGGAGCAATCTTTGTTTTGGCACCAACCAACACCGGCTTGGGATTGTCTTCTGTCCAATCTACTGCATAAATAACAGCTGCGCAGGATCGCTCGGACGCATCACTAAATCCGATAAGGCGAATGCTTTTGTGGTTGAAATTTGCTACATACTTCCTTTCAACCGTGAACCTGCTTAGTGCTTCCAGGCTCTTAGCATACGCTATAAATTCATCCCGCAACTCTATTGGAACGGGCTCGTCCCAGCTGTTCTTCAGCTTCCAAATTTTCTGCATAATAACTTTTCCGTTTACAGTTACAGGTGCTACAAATCCTAACGGATCGTAGACCCTTGCTATGGCCGACAGCATTTGACGCTTTGTTACATCCTCCTTGTAGTTCTGCATTTCTGGAACCGTTACTCCAAAGCAATCGAGCTCAGCACACCAAACAATTCCAAGGACTGAGACTGAGTCCTTGTCCAATAATTTTCTGCTCGATTTCGTCTCAATTAATTCGCCTCCGATCGTGTCTAGAAGCTCCTTGCTGTTTGACTGATACTTTCGCATGAAAAACCCGGCGCTGGCTAATAGATCGTGAATTCTTCGCCGTTTTTTCACCGCGGCTGTAACTGTTTCGGCTCCGCTTAAAAGATCATCCATGTAAAAGCATGTCATCACCGCTTGCGCAATTTCCGGCTCCTCTTTCTCTACACTTTTTGCTAAGATTTCCAGACACTTGGCAGCGATAAATGCTGCTGGAGCTGTTCCATAAGTCAAAGTATTGAGCTCAAACTGCTTCAAAAGATCTTCGGCCTTTTCTCTCCACAGGATAGTTTGCCACGGCCGATCTTCCGGGGCTACCAAAATGCAACGGTACATTTTGCTAATGTCGCCAGTAAATGCAACGTTGTTAGCTCGAAATCGCAATAAAATATCTAATAGCTCTGGTTGCCCGGATGGTCCAGTTAACAATGCGTCATTCAACGCAAATCCAGTCGGCGTCTTAGATGAGGCATTGAACACCACCCTCAGCTTAGTAGTAGTGCTCAGTGGCCTAATAACTGCTTGGTGTGGAATAAAATAACGTTGAACGTTTCGTTGCGTTATCATCCTCATATGACCTAAAGCCTCGTACTCGCGCATAAACTCGCGGTACATTTCTCGTTCATCTTCCTTCTGCTTCCGCTCATGGCGAACAAATTGAGCGACTGCTTGACGCTGATTATCTGCTAGCCTAATGCCGACCTTGAATGGCAATCTCACTTCAAACCTGCCGTCTTCCAATCTCGTAAACGTGCTCATGAAATGCTCATCCAGCTCGTTTTGCTCCGGCTTATCGGTTTCAGTAGCCTCCTCCACGCTCCAAAATTTCTCTAGCCGCTCTTCTATGGTAAACAGGCTGCACTCGCTAGAAGGTTCATTGGCTACACAGCTGCTCTCGACTTGAATTTTTCCGCTCAAGGTCCATCCAAATTTGGAACTTTTTGCAATAAGACCTTTTTCCAAAAAAATTGTTTCCCCATTCTGGCAACGCTCGTAGTATTCTGCTCCAACAATCATGTCGATTTTTGGAACACTGACTTTATGCTCATAAAATGCTGGATCGGCTAACTTGAGATGCTTAAAACGGTTCGCTGCATGCTGGTTTTTTACACCTTCAATCGAATACGGGATCGCGCTCTGCGGCACAACTTCGGCAGTTACCATAATTTTGAAACCGTTGTAACGAGAAGCTAGCTCCATTTGACAGTCATACTCCTTTTGTGTCAATGCTCCACCCACGCCCTTCACATAGCTTATCCATGGCTTTGAGATCACTGGCAACTTATTCCGACGTACAAATTCATCTGAGATCAATGTTGCTTGAGAACAGCTATCCAAAAGCACTCGTATTTTCCCGGTAAACTTGCCACACTGCACATTCACCAGCGCAGAGGGGAGTGGAACAAAGCTTTTTGTTAGGTTAGCAGTAGTGGCGGCTCCTGATACGTCGTTTTGCTCGTTCTTCGGTTCCTTTTTGTCGCTTTCAGCTCGCTCGAAATGCAAGGTGTAGTGATGTTTGCCGTGACACGACCGGCATTTTGGGTCCTTCTTGCATTCTCTTGCTGTATGTTTGACTCCAAAACAATTAATACATCTGCCCGCTCTCTTAATTAGTTCGTATCTTTGAGAGGGTGTCATTGCCAAATACGTTTGACACTCAATCAGCAAGTGACTTTCTTCACATGCGAGACACCCACGTTCGCTCTGAGTTTGCCGTTTTGTCTCAGCGGCTAATGACGTAACCTGCTTAGCTGTTTTCACTGGCGACCTTGAATTCGCTCTCGCTTTCCGTTTTTCTATAGGATTTTTCTCTTCTACTCGCTCAACCTTACTTTCCTCTATCACCTTTACATACTGTCTCAAAAACCCAGTCGCTACCTCATATGAAAAGAACTCCCTGGTTACATTCTCGCTGCCGCAACGGCGGTTAATGAACTCACGATACGCTCGCTTCGTTTTAAGATCTAGTTTGAGTATAACATGTACGCTAAAATCGACGACCACCCCTGAACCTTTTCTCCACTTGCCTCCAATGCTCGCACTGCATTCTCAAACGCGTCGAACGCTTCCGGCACGTGAGACTCGGTTTTGGCTGCTTTAACTGAAAACAAGTTATCAAAATGTACACGAATAATTTTACATTTGTCATCGTACTTATCTAAAATCCGTTTCCATGCGATCGAATACGAAGTTTCGTAAGAGTTAAATCATCCAAAAAATGCTTGACTTTCCCGGTTAGGCTTTCCTTGAGGTAGTGGAGTTTCTGGACTTGGCTTAGCGACTCGTCGTTGTGGATCAGGTTGAGATACATATCCTTGAAAGGTGCGAAATGTTGAATGTCACCATCGAACTCCGGCGGGTTGATTCGTTTCAGCTTGACTTTATCGCTTGCGCTAACTCCGTCGCTTACGCTAACGTTGGCTCGGCCACCAACCAATGATTCTCGTTGTCGCTTTTCGGCTTGCTCATGTCTAAAAGTTCGCAGCTTCCCGTCCCAGCGGCGGACGGTCTTCCCAATTTCATCGATCTCGCTACCTATGCTCTCTTCTTTGTCCATGGACAATTCTTTCTCCAACATTTCGTCGAATATGCTGCTTTGCTCGGCATACGAGTTTTGTAACGCTTCCACCAACACGTCATAGGTATCCACAGTAGCTTTGGCCTTACCTGCTGCATTCAGCTCTTCGATTAAACCTTTACTCTGTCTAATCTTGGCCCTCAGCTTCCGTTCGAGTGGCTGCAACAATCTCTCTCTTGTTGCTTGCTCCGCCGCCTCCTGTGCTTCTTCGCGAGTGTTGGGGCCGTCCGCCGGCATCACTTCACTTTTAAAAAAAAACGCTCGCTAACTACACTAAAATATCGCTGAGAAAAAAAAATTACTTTCGTTCGTAGCTCAGTTGGTAGAGCAAATGTAGTACGCACATTTACGTCACTACGCGATTTTTTCACTTCTTCATGCAGAAACAAGAAAAGGTTCGCATTCGCACTGCATCTGTTTATCATTCGACTTTTTCTACAACACTACGTGATATTACAATTCATAACCATGATCGGGCTCGCCCGGCTATTTGTGCTTATCGCTATTGGTATAGATTTTATGCACATGGTTTATAAAATGAGGAATATCGTTTGACTGTGAAACTGTATAAGTCTCTAAATTGGTTATAAGATAGAGCAAATGTTTCAGAATTTGTTGCAAGTGCCGCCAATTATTTTTCGATAGTCTTAAATAAAAAAATGGCTATGAGGATGTTTTGGACAGTGAAACAAGGGGATGTTTTGGACACATTATTTAGCGTGAGGATTTAACATATTATTATGATAAAGCGAATAGTGGAATAGTATTTTGATTTATTGTATCCGTAACATTGGAATATTGTAGTTTGAATTATTTAATTGTATTTCCATGTGAAAATGCTTCTTTATTACGGTAAACCGCCATTAGACGTGTACAGACGTGGACAAAATATTATTCGCCTGCCCAAGCAAAGTGGCTGATATCTGGTGGATTTTATACTAACTAATTGAAATTAGGTATCTGGAGCTCGTTTTGCATAAAAAATTTACGTTGCATCGAGATTTCTAAATAATGAAAGTTGAATTAGATTTTGATTAGGTATATCGATTTTGCACACAATGAGCTATAAATACACTAATTTGTAGAATTAAATCTTCTCGGAAACCGTCATAAAACGAATTTAAAGTTTTTTCCCCATGTTTGTTATCAGCATGTACCTCATTTCAGATTTCTTTGTATGTTAGTATTGGTGTGTACATGTGAACAACACTAGCGACTCTGGTGAGTGCTGGACAGACCAATAATCACTACAAAAATTCCCATAAGAGCACATGTAAAAGCGCTTTAAAAATCCTACCCGTAAAACGATCAAAAATGAAGCAAAAATTCAAAATTTTCATTTTTCATGAAAGTAGACCCTTTAGCCGGGTTAACAACATTAATTGTACACTTTCAAAAAGTCTGTATTTCCACAAAATCATAATCGAACATACGGGATAAGAATTATTGTAGAAATGGAATGCGCGCCGCTGCATGCGTGACATTGCACTGCCGATACACGCTCACGCACGCTCACGGCTCACGGCCAGTGTTGTTTAAAAAGACGACTCAACTATGTACAAAACCAGTGTAACCATTGTTGGGCGGGAAAAAATTCTTACGCGTTGTAGAAACGCACTTTGTACGACCCTGTTTACATGTGCTCTTATGGGAATTTTCGTAGTGATCATAATATTTTGTCCACGTCTGTATGTTAATGGAAATGCTAATTCTCTTTTTACCTAATAATTATTATTTCATTTATGAAGATATTTACTGCAATGAAAAGTACTTACTTAAAATAACTTTTAGCGTATTTTTTTGCTTTGTTTTTTCACAATATTGGCCAATTTTAAGCATGTCCGAAACCTCCCCTAGTACTGTCCGAAACCTCCTCTTAAGGTGAAGATTTGGGACAAAAGATTCAAAAAATTCAAACATTAATTTCTTCTAATCTACTCGATTAAAAAAAAAGTTTACACTGTGTGGGTAAAGAAAAAAATCACCTCTTCGGACCATGTAATCATTTTTCTCCTGGAATACATTATTTAGGTGAAGTATTGAAAAATCTGATAACTGTCGGAAATATCCTCCCCTTCCCTTACATCTTATTTCTGTAGTAGTTTGAAAATCAGTTTAAAAAACACAAACTGTGTCTCTCTTGCACAAGCGCAAATCTTCGTATTGTAGGAACCTGCCGTTTACCCGACCCTGCCACTGAAAAAAATTAAGGTCCAGATCAAGGCTCCAGGAGCCTATCATATAGCTCGTTGAATAAAAGCCAGAACTGAAATTTTTGAAAGAGAACAATGTGTGTTGTAACTCAATCCAATTTGATCTCATCGTGTCGGAGAGATTCTTATCGAACCCCATTCATTCTTAAAGCAGTTCTACTGGCCAGCAAGGGGGTGTCACCCGTCCTCTCCCATTTGTGAAATTATTCTTGAAAGCTGGGAGATCCTGACCAGTGGTGTACCCAAAAGGCGAGAATAAAATGGATCCCGCCACTTTGCGGCTTCGTCGAATAGTGGTTTTTCTAATTTCAGCAGCCCCTCGAACATCCCATCCAATTTGGTCAAGACCAGATCCTCCCCCCTTGAACATTAAACTGGTTACGCTACTGGTTTTGACAACCGGTCACAATAATTGGGTGGACGCGTAAACGGAGATTCTGTTTTCATTTTTAGTTCTCATACTTCAAAAATGTGTAACACATTTCAGTCGGTAATTAACAAAAGGTCCGGGAATTTCTGCTGAAAGACCACACTGTTGATTTTCTGGTATGGGAAGGGGTTCATGCGCTATATAAAATGAGGACGGGTAAGTGGGTGGGTTTTTCGGATTACGGGGTCCAGGCTCGCACTACTTCTCGAAAAAATACTTTTGGCGCCACCGTCCGGAACAAAACCGCTGGCAAACCGGAAATAGTTGAGAACACTCGAATAGCTTCTGTTGGACTGAGCGTCCTTCTTCTGGTTCGTTCTCGAACAGACCCAAACATATTCCTCTAATTCTGCCGCCAAATCGTGTGGGTAACATCTACCGTTCTCGAATTGTCACATCGATTAGCGATCGAACAAATTTTCTTCGGGGCCCACCGGCCGAATCGCTCTCCAGCAATTACACACATTCGCAATTCCGAAAAATCTGCTACCGCTCTCCGGCCTCGGCCTGAACGTGTCCTCCAGCACCATAAACTTGTCAAGATGGGCACAGATAACGCCCCGAGAATCCCTGCGCTCGTAAAATTAACAGAAATCTATTTCCTCGATTACAATCGAGTCGAGGAGGGGAAGGGGGCTCGAGAAGACGAAGGGACGGAGAAAACATAAACGCGGGGAACCGATTAATTTTTTGTCATTTCGGCGGATTCGTTTCCAGGACGTCCCGCTGCTTCAAAAACCAGCAAAAGCCAGACATTATTTCCAAAGATGTTTATCATTGTCGGTTGAAACAAATAACCGACATGACAAGGTATTTCGGGAACAGCGTTATAAATGAACCTGCGAGCAAGATTTTTAAAATATATACATACGTAAGCCGCTCTATCTCCTCGTTTTGGTGTTCATGGATGGGTCCGACGGCGCATATGGTGTTAACATGCAACGATATAGCAAACAATTTGAGTCAACACAAAACATACCACCCTAAAATTATGTCCGTAATTTTTGCGTTTTGTTTGTTTTTCATCCAGTCGGGCGTGTATGTGTACACGCGAGAAACAGAGAGAGGATATTCTCTCGTCCTTACCTGTTTCTGTCAAGGGGTTGATGACGCGTACACATGTCTATCGCTCAGCCGGCGAAGCGACGTATTTAATTTCGATAAACGAAAACGATATCAAGGGGGAGAGAAAGACAGAGGACTCATTCAGAGTTAAAATTTAAATTTTAAACCCAAATCGGAGCCTTATCAAAATCTGATGTGATATTCAAAATCAAAGACCCAAGGAACACTTATTTCGATATTTTATTCGGTACCTTCCCTTTTTCAAGAATCCCAAATTGATGGTGCGTATAAGCTGTCCTTTTCTGGAAGAGAAAGTTTTTCACCCGAAAAGAAATTAAACCTTGTCACTTGAAAATTGCATAGTGCACCTCACTGCCTTCCCCCTCCCCATCACGCCTTCTTTGAAACTTCCCTGGTGTGCTACCGAAAAATTGATAAAACTAAGGAGACAGAAAGACCTTCCTTTTTTTAAATTTGAAACATTCCCACAACCAGTTGCAAGAATCAAGAAACTGAATTTTTTTTTTGTACTATCAACTAAAGTTTGTAAGTAGTTAGCATTCGGGATTTTTGGTGCCTCCTCCAGAATATAAAATGAAGTTCCTTTGCTTTGGCTGTATTTGAATCTCTTCTCTTTTTATGACTAAATTTGGAACCGATATCAAAAGGGTAATTTTTAGCAATTTGAATGTCTACGTACAGTGTCCACATTGTATTTGTCTACATCCTTCAATTTTTAACCGGTCTAAGTCTTCGTTTGAGAGACCAGAAACCTCACGAATTAAAATGGTGTAAACGTTTTCAGTAACCCTTAAAACCTATAATTTGTGTCTGTAATGTATTTAGGAACTGTAAGAGGCATGAGATATTTTGACTACTCTTGATAATTTGGAGGATCCCTCCTCAAAACTTTATAGCATATTAGTTCATTTATCGAATCCCCTCGTGTTTGCATTTAGAGCAAAACACAGCCCTGCTAGAGATCAATTTCGAAGGGGTTTTATAAGGAGAAAACGGCCTACAAACCCCAAACAATTCTTTCACAAATGCGAAATTTCAAAGCAGTCGAACTGATATGAAAAATGAACTGACCCTGAAGACAATTTCCTTTCTGTGACTTTTCTGAACTCAACCATTCCTTCACTCTCGGTGGCATTGCTGTAATTATAACAGAAACATTTGCATGACATCAATGGTAAATCCAGAAGGGCTGTAGAGGTTTTAGCTCCTCAGCCTTATCAAGGCGACCCTAAGTGCTATGGTATTCGAAAGAAAAGTAAAATTTTCAGTGAAATCGTTACAGGGAAAAGGCTCTTTCAAGTGAAAAAATTTTATTTTCTAATACATTTTTGCTTAAAATTTAAAATATTTTCGTCCGCTCTGCTCGCAGATTGATGATGGTGGGGCGCATTACAGTGCACGAACGCCACAACTGCCCCCTTCCCGGCACCACACCCCCTAACCTGGAATAACCTCGATTGGGCCTGCTTCAGGATACGCCCGATTTTTTATTATTTTTATGCGGCGACTTCCCTCCTTTCCCATTCTTCGAAAATTCGTGGTATTTTCGGATGATTATTTTCCTCATTGTTATCCTCGTCTAGAATGAAACCTAGATCTGCTGTTCATAAGCGCCGACTTATGGAAAATATTGAGGAGGCAGAATCAAAGTTATTACGGTTCTTAGGAGCGGTCAAGAATCTCTCTCTTTGAAACTTCGAATGGTCGTCTTACATCTATTTTGATGCCAAAATTATAGCCTTCTCATTATTACTTATCATATTTTACTTTATTTTTTGTTAAATTAAAAAATTGATGGTAAAATTTGTTGTACTTTTTCCAATTTTGAGTTGAAAATATTGGAGGGAGGGTTTCGCCTCTTCAAAGTTTTCATTGGGAGGGAGGCTTCAAAAAAAAAAAGAGAATAATACCAAGTCGGTGCCTATGCTGCTGTAGCATATACCATCATTAGATATGATGCAAAGTTTTTCCACGCATGTTGATGCTTGTTGGTCTCAAAGTTTTCAGTTGCCTAAATTAATATTTTGTATAAGTAATTGGAAATAATAATCCCACGTCCAAGTAGTTTCAGACATTTTGTATAGTTGGAAATAATAACTCCATACCCAAGTAGCAGCGGTATGTCTGTGCCAGAAATCTAAATTGAGTACAGGCTGGTTGGTGAGTTCAGCTTCACTCAGTAGCGTAGCCAGGTTTTTTGCTAGGGGCGGGGGCAAGCAAAATCTTTTGCCTCTTTTCTATCGAGTTGCCCTAAGCATAGTTAGAATTAAGAAAAAGCTCATGACAGGTTGTGCTCCCCTTGGCTACGCCACTAGCTTCACTGTCATTCTATGGAACCTAACAGGAGGGCATCTGGAAACCATTTTAGACGAATTTGTCCATAAGCGCCAAATAGCTCTCCGGAGGAGGGAGGGATTTTAGGTTATGAGAATAGACGAGAACATTCGTTACTCTTATGAATTTGTACCATGTATCAGTGTAGGGGCACAACCAGAACTTTTTTTTAGTGGGAGCTAGAATTGAGGGAAAAAAACTGGGGCAGGGATGAAAACTCGAATTTGGTACGTGCCTGATTTGATACCTACCTATTTTCGTGAATTGATTTTGAAAAAATTCGATTTTTTTTTTTTTGGGAGGGGGGCTATAGCTCTTTAGCCTCTTCTTCGGTTACGCTCTTGTACAGGTTCTCTTTTCTAGATCAGTTACGAGGGCACGAACTTCATATCCGGGTCAGTCTCACAAAAAATATCAAATTAGTGTTCTGTGATTTTGACCGAATTTCAATTGATTACGGAATTTTGTCATATTTGTTCCGTCTTTAGTAAAGCTTTTAGATGAACGACTCATTGTGACGTTTGTCAGTTCCAATCAGGGTAGGTGGGATGTTGGTTGGATAATACGGACGATACTATGAATTTTCTGATGCAAAATTGCCACTTGGTTCATTTGTTGTTAAGACCTTATTTCAAGAAATGTTACCAAATCTGAACCCCACTACGAGTTTCCGAGGGGTCACAAGCGTCTCCGTCATCACTCTTCCTTCAAAAATTTCTCAACCGTACGTCCGCAATGCAAATTGTAAATGGAAAATTAATCTACGCTAAGTTCACTGGAAAAAATGGTCTCTCACAATTTTTCGTATTAGTCTTGGAACTCTCCGAAACGGAAGTCGAAAATGAGTCCATAAAAGACTACACTTTATCACCGGCCTTATGGGAGAAAATCTGTAACTTTTGACATTATTGTGGTCTCACCGACTTCAAGGAACCGAAAGGGTGCAGATCTCTCCCGAACCGGTTTCTGTACTTTTCTATTTACTTGTTCCCCCTCTTCTCCCCTTCCCTGAGGTACCGTATTTTGAGATTTGTATTTTTTGTTTCTTACCATCATCTTAAGTAACTTTTTTATTAATTTACAGATTTTTACTTTTTTTGTTAGTTCGAATGACCGAATCGAAATATGAGCTATGGAGATTTCAAAGTCGTTGAATATGTTTGGTTTTAAATTCAAAATTGAGGCGACTGTAGTTGGAGCGGACACTCAAAATTTTTATGAAATTAAATATAGATGTTTTTGTAAGGGTTTGTAAAGCCCCCCCCCGGCCACTGATGCGATACTCGAAACGGTAGTTTCCGGTGCCGGGAGTGCGGTGTCATAAGGGCCACTTTGACATACGTGCATCGCCATACGTCCCACAAAAAAAGGGGTTTTTAAAGGTCGCTGAACTCATTTCTGTGAACGGATTGTTCCTAATTTGCAGTCTGTACTGAGAAGGAGCGAGGCTCAAATTTTACATGAAATGGAACATGGATGTCACTTCATAGGTTACTAGGACTGCCAGTTTGGATTCTAGTCAGTACAGCCCTCCCTTGAAAGTTGTGGCATCTGGGAGACTAATGGAGGAAGTAACCTCATCACTGAATACAGTACGGGTATCGTTTCATAGGTGTTCAGGATCCCTAGGTCCGATTTTCATATTATTCTCTCCGAACCTGGAAATTGCACATTGGGATAAAAGGAAAGTGTGTGAGAATCAAATACGCCATGAAATACAATGTTGTTATCATTTTACAGATTTTCAGGGTTGCTGAATTCTATTCTGATATGGATAAAGATTGTGCGACTTGATGTGGGGAAAAGTTTGACATGAAGAGAGGATGTATAAAAATTGGCGGCGAATACAATACGTATTTTAAATGTCGAGGAATACTTGCGCAAAATTTCTGCAAGGGAAAGGGGCTTGGCTCAAATTATGTTACAATGTCTCACATTCAGTTTTCTTTCTGTAATTTTCTATGAATTTTATACTTGGGGGGGGGGGGATCCCAGTACGTCAAGTGTGATTCTGGTACTTCATGAAGGAGATAGTATTGAGAGCTGGTATTGAAGAATAATGATTGTTCAGTGCTTGTGACTACTGGCAACTCCAAGGTTGCATTTTCTGAAAAATGAGCGCTTCTGTCCCTCCCAGCTGCCATAACATGCAAATCAGTTGTAAATGAGTTCGGCGGCCTTTAGAACTCATAAAAGGACAACTATGCTGCATTTCATAAAAATTTTGAGTGTCTGCCTCCTTCTAGGTGTCACAATTTTGACTTTGTAGCCGAACGATAATCGAAATCGAAATCTGCGATATTGACACCTTCACAACCGATATCTCGGTTCGGTGATTCGAGCCAGTGGAAGGAGTAAAAAGTTGTAATGTAAACGTCATACAAATTTCAAAATGTAGTACCCCAAGGGCGAGGAGTGGGAGAAAATACCCAGAATTGGTAGACATGGATGTATAGAAAGGGGTTCGGGAGAAATTAGCAACTCTTCATTTCGCTGAAGTCGATGATGAAACCACAAAAGTGTCAAAAAATGTTTTCTCCCACGAGGCATATATTATTCCATGGGCTCATTTTGACCCTCCGTTTCAACTAGTATAAGAACTTGGGACTTGACATATCCCCCCCCCCCAAAAAAAAAAACAACGCAAACAGCAAAAAACTGAAAAGTAATCGTAATCGAGCAAAAAAATTATTATTTTTACTCGCCAACCCCCTTCCATCAGCCCTCCTTGCTCCAGATCGGCTATTTGCGCTTACGACGGTCAAGCAGTTTTCATCGAGGTTCCACTGGGAAAAACGGTGCTGCGCACAGAGACCCGAGACTTCGAAAATGCGAGCTGTATCGGAAATGAAAAAGTCAAGGACACGCTGGCTTCAGTCATTTCCAGTTGAAGGAAGCAGAGACGATCCAGTCTTCCTCAGCTCTTCGCTTTGGCTGCATTAAAATCGTAATAATTCCACTCCTAAATAGACCACATTCTTACTTAGAATGTTATAAACTGCATTTTTCCATGTGCATAAATTAACAAGATGACGATATCGCATTAATTTCGTATTTAACCAAAAAAAAAAAAAATGAAGGTGATCTGCAAATTACTTGCATGTCAACGTGAAATCTGCATCGGACTCTCCGGGGGATCTTTGCATCTTTGCTTAATGAGGTTTTATTAATGATTCTTCTGCCGGTTATAAATTGAATAATTAAATCAAACAGAAGCGAGATATTCAAATTATTGCTTAATAGGAGGTGGCCTGCCAAGATTCCGTAAAATCCGAAGGAAAACTCTACGACTAGCACCGGATTTAACGGTTCCGTGATTACCAATTCATTCTTGAGCTGAAACGGCCTCGTAAAGGTGGGATGGGGAAGAGAAATGTTGCCCACGTGCCCACCTTTTTTTAATGTAATTTGGTGCACCTGAAACCGTTCAAGTTTGAATAGAAAATAATCCGAATAAGCGGGTATAAGCTGGCAAGCTCTGCGAGAACCGTCGAAAGCGAAGTATGATGGTTCCAGCAAAACGGTGACCTGTTGCTGGCGATGCTGAAAAATTCCAGCAGAGGTGAGGAAGATACTAGTGAGGCCTTCCTCGACGTACTAGAGAGCTTCGTCGCTGAGCGCCTCGTGTCTCACTCTGCTAGTCAGTTAGAGGTGGTCAGTTACTCATTCAGTCTCGTCTAGCTGTCTGTTGGTCTGTCTGTCTAGCTATCTATCTGTACATGAGTCATTTTTACGACTGTCTCAGTTTTTCTTTTTATAAATTCCATTTTTGCGGACATTATTTCAGTTTTTTAGTTCAGTTGCCTTACAAGCCTAGCACGTTGAAGAAAACTCTTTCTCCATACCACAACGAAAAAGGATTAGGAGGTTCAGTAGGTCTCTGATTTCGAAAACCTTGCGAGATTCTTGTTCTGGCTCCGATTTGGGCTCCAGAGAATACAAATTTCACTCTTGCAGTGAACAAAATTTACTTGACTCTAAAATTGAAACAAACATCGAAGTCTGGACTTTTTAAGTCGGTAATTTCGAATATTGAATTCGATTTTTGGCCTAGCCTTACTGGTTGGCCGAGTGGATAGCGCGTTGGTCTCCGAATCCGGAGGTCCCGGGTTCGAGCTCACGTCGCAACTCGCCAGATTTCGACCTAGGCCGGTTTTTCGGCCAGAAAGGAAGAGGGCTAGAACAGCCCTAACAGCCTCGCCGACATCTCTGAAGTAATGCTCGAAAGGGCGGATTCCAGGGCTCGGGTTGAAAGCAAATTCGAAAAAAGGGAGCCCTAATTCTGGCTCCAAAGTCAAAATTTCATTCTTAAATAGACAAAATTTTCTTTACTGGTAATGCAGAAATTCAGAATTCAGGACTCGGAATCAACGATTTTTTAGAGAACAGAAATCTGGAAAAACTAATTGCTGGAGCGCTGAAGCCCGAGCTAATCTTAAAAATCTTGCTTGAACTGGAACTAATTTAGGAGTCTTAGCAGAAGCTGAAGCTAGATTCAAATTCTCCAGGGAGGTGGAGCCAGGTTCGAGCTGCTCCGGTTTTGATGTCAACTCCCGGTATAACTTTTTGATAACATAGTTATAGTCTTACATATCAAAATATTCTACGAAGACAGGACAAAAAAAAAAAGTTCTTTGCTCAGTATTTGCGTCCGAATTTCAAAAGTAAGATCCTCAGTGAAATAGAGAACCTTAGAAGCAGCAGTGCCCTCATTTGCTCTTCTCCGCATTGACCCCACTCCTGAACTATTTATTGGTTTCGCATGAAATCAGTCCTGCGGATTCATTTAGTGGGTTTCCAGGGCCTCTACGCTAATTTTTGATATCCTCTCGCCCCTCCGTTGGACTGACGATCAGAATGCCCTAACATACAATACGGGTACTTAATCATGGGTTTTCAAAATTGCTGAACGCATTTCCAACATTAATGTGACTCAGTTTTGAAAGCTGAGACACGTACTGTTGGGAGTGCAAAATTGGATGTTTTGTATTTCACGGTACTTTTACTTAGGTCAAACTGATAGCAAAAACAAAAAAAAAATTCTGACCCTGAAAACTCTGATACTGACGTCTGTCTTGTAATTTCCAAGTTTTCCGTTCCAGCCCCTCTTCCAGGTGTCCTGTCCACGATCTTGAGTCAAATTAATGTCAGAATCGAACTTAGCGATCTTCAGGACTTATGATTAGGCACCCATCTTGTATTTCAAGGTACCTGGTACCATAATTTTGAACTAAGGGTCACGCAGTTGTCAAAATTGAACTCGGTGACCTCAACTTCCCTCCCTCGGATGATACCTCGATTTCTTCACTCTTACTCATCAAGGTCCTCAAAATTGCACTCAGTAGTATCAAAGGAGTGCGGGGAGGGAAGAAAAAGAATTCTAGAATTGGTTTCATGAAGATGTATAGAAATGATTCTGCGGATTGTTAGGGTGCCTGCTACTTATAGAATTCGGTGCAACCGAAAAACTGTCAAAAGTTCCACTTACAGCATCGTTAAGTTCCGGAGGATGTCGAGGATCACTTTTTTTTTGTAAGTAGTTACAGCGGCTTGTCCGAAAAGTGGCTGAAAAAAAAGTTGCACTGTGGTTTAGTGCACAGAAACCAACCAAAAATTCCATTTAATTATCATCAAAATTATTCCTGGACGTGATGAAAAAATATATCCACGCTGCTGTTAAGATAATATTTTATCGTTATACGTAAATTATCGCTATACACACGCGATTCTTCTGTCACTGTTATCAAGAATTCTGTCCTTATCGATGCATGCTGATTCGCGTGTATCCTAATTTGCATCCTGCTGCTACAATGTGACTGCGTAGTTAACTAAAAATAGTTGCGAAGTTACTTATGAATAAACCTGGAGTTTCCGTTTTGGATTCCGAGTTAGTCAAATCTAATCAGTTATCGTTATTCGCGATTACAGTCTCAAGATATTTGTGACACCGAGCTGTAGTGAACAGTAATTTTCTAATTCCGGATAATACGCCGCCTCCTCCCCTCATGGGTACAATCGATCCACTATTTTGACAGGAGAATATCTATAGAATTTCTGACGTTTTCAGAATTTTGATTGGAATTTTGGATTATATACGAAAGTGGGGACCTTGAGTACCTCATAAAAACAACACAAATCGGCTGCTGAAACAACGTTTTGAATTTTCTTTTCACAATTCGCAAATCGATGTTTCAGGGAAAATTTTTGGCGTCAGAATGGATAAATGGTAATCGCCACAGGATTCTAGGTTATATCTAGAACATGCAGTGGCATTGGAAACGGGGGGCGTTTGCCTCCATCTGTGATGCAGGGGGTTTGAGGTCTGGTTGGCCGAGTGGATAGCGCGCTGGACTCGGAATCCGGAGGTGCCGGGTTCGAGCCCACGTAGCAACTCGCTACATTTCGACCCAGGCCGATTTTTCGGCTAGATGAGAAGAGGGCTAAGACAGCCCTAACAGCCTCCCCGACGTCTCTGAAGTAATGCTCGAAAGGGCGGATTCCAGGGCTCGGGTTGAGAGTAAATTAGAAAAGAGAATGGGGTAGAAGTATCATTCTGCTCTCCCCACCCAGTTTCAAAAAAGGAAATTATAAGAATGAAAACTCACTTACACAGATTGGTACGTGACTAGCAAATACGCTGGATGCCTATTTTCCTTTAACAGGGCGGGGGATGGCTTATTTTCTTCTGAAAACTTCAGTTACCGTCAATAGTAGATGGCAGATGAGTGGTACTACTAATGGATGATTCTGCCAGTATAGGGATTTTCTAATTTCCAATATTTTAAATAATTTTTGGCATTTTTTTCAAGTGATTTTTTCCTTAAGATTCAATTTTCTACATACTCAAAGCTAGATATCTACGCCCAGACATTCATTTTCGGCATTAATTTTCCAGTAAGAAACAAAAAAACACCTTGACAGGGTAATGATAAGTGTACCACAGTAACGAACAAATTTTATAATATAGGTAATTGAAGAAATAGTTATATTCAGTTCAGTACAGGCAAATTTCTTCATTAATATGAAACTGTCTTCTCTCGCGATCTGAGAAGAATAAGAGGGAATTATTTGAGTGATTAAAGTATCATTAACTTTTATCAAGAATCTCATTACCGTGGATACTGAAAAATACTATTGGGCATGGTAATGAGAACCACGGTAATGAGATTTCAACAGAAAAATTGTAAAAATCCAGATTTCAGGGCAACAAGCTCTATCTTGCTAATTGAAAATAGTAGCATTTTCATACGAACACATACTTTCAATAAATTAAGAATAGAAATAACCTACATACTTGGACTAGCTTCAAGCGTTTACTGCGTTATGATCGAACTAAATTACACGAGCATTTATGGTCTGTACCTGTAGTCTTCCAAAGTTATACGTTCGTGTACTCTGATGCGTAGGAACATCTCAAGAATCCATTAAAAAGCCTCAGTAACTTTGAAGCCTTTATACCAGCCTGATAGAATCCAGTATGAACACCTCCTCAGGTCTGCTTTATATGATTCATGTTTAGTCTCGGTAATGACCAAAAAATTCAAGATATACATAAGATCTGCTCCTCTTTCCCTCCACCTCTTATTTTCGTTGATCTCTTCCCATATTTGCCGACAAGAAAGTTTTATCTTCCAGTGTTACTGAAAATCGATTACCGGTCAAATTCCCGAAGCCATATTCCCGAATAGTTAATTTCCCGAATGCCGTTTTCCCGAAAAATTTTTCCCCGAATCCACTTCCCCGAAAGCCAATTTCCCGATTCTTATGTTCTCGATAAACATTTTTTCTAAGTCTTTTAAAAAACTAAATTTTTTTATTCAACTCAACTTGACATTGCAGCCTATTGTTCTTAAGTAATCGAGAATACTATTTTCTTGTTTGTATTCATCGTATCCTCGTTTGTAATTCGAGCCACTTTCTTTTGGGACTTGCTTTGACTCGCTTTCCAAGTGATAATTCGGCGATACTGGTCTCTGTAGCACCTTGCTCTTTTTGGATCTCTTTCAAGAATGAATAGATGTCCTAATGGCTTTTCTCTAAAAGAAGCCGGAAGCGATTATGCCACCCCTCACTCGCATTGTTGGTTTTGTGGAAGTTGGCCAGAGTGGCATCATACTGGTTCCTTCATAGCGAGGAGGGATGGCTGCTCTTCGCCCTCTTTTTGGCCGACCAGTAACGTACGTCTTGTTGAAATAGTCATGACGTCCACTAGCTCGTCCGGCTCTGCTCGCACAAAAACCGAACTCGTTGAGTGTATTTAAAATTTATTAAAGGTTACGTTTCGACGTGACAAAGACGTCTTCTTCTGACCGGAGATAAAATATGAACTGATCCTATTTGTGATTCTTTCGAATACTGGCTTTCGGGGAGAAAGCTTGGGGAAATATGTCTTTCAGGACAATGGCTTTCGGGAATGCGGTTCCGGAAATTGGCTTTCGGGGAGGTGGATTCGGGGAAAAATTTTTCGGGGAAACGGCAATCGGGAAATTGACTATTCGGGAACACGGCTTCGGGAAACTGGGCGGGAACGCTCGGGCCATGTTGAATGATATTTAGCATCATTACAGATCCACGAAGTGAAAATAGGAGCGTGTGTCAGTTTTTTGGGGAGGGAAACGGACGTTATTTGGTTGTGAAAAATGAACCTAAGAATTTGAAATAACAATTTTTCAGAAGTTAACTTTAGTGAATCCGCGAGCTGATTTTTGGCAAACTTCTGACAGTGCGAACGAATTTTGTGCAAACGTGCTCATCTCTGATAACGACAATGTGTGTCCTCGCGTGAGTAAGAGTAAGGTGACACTGCAGTTGAAACTTTGAAAGTGAACTGATCGATCAATCAATTAGCGACTGAGAAAATACGAGGGGTGTTCACTGAAGATTCGGACGACCTTTATAAAAATGTTATTGATAAAAATTTATGAATCCGGTTCGGTTTCTCGTTCAATATACTCCCCTCCGAATCGTATACACTTGGCCTACCTTTCCTGCCACTTCTGCCCCCCCCCTTTCGACAACCTCTTGAAAAATCGTCTCCGCTGCTCCTTAAAGCCTGACTATATGACTCGAACGATATCTTTTCAGGTCCTTTTTCGGGTGGAATATAGGTAGAAGTCGTACGGGGCCTAGTCCGCAAGTGGGAGGGGGATCACCTGTATGTTTAAATGAAATTAAAGTTCCTTACTGAATTATTGCATTAAAATATTGAAATTCAAAGCGTGCATTGTAGGGACGTATTGAAGAGTTGTTCCTTGTTCCTTGGGGGGGGGGGGGTAAATTGTGAAAATTTCGAGACTGACTCAATTCAGAATTCCTGAGTATCAACGAAAAGAAAAAAGAAGAAAAAACTTTTTGACCTGTTGGATTTTTCCAACTGACTCAATTCAAAATTCCCTAAAATCGAAGCAAAAAAAAATTGACTTGCTGGAGGTTTTTCCAACTTCTCAACTCAATTCCTAAGTATCGAAGCCAAAAAAAAACCTTCTGACTTGTTGGATTTTTCCAGCCGACTCAACCCAAAATTCCCAAATATCGAAGCAAGCACAATAAAAAAAAACAATTTAACTTGCTGGGCTTTTTCAACTTCTCAACTCAATTCCCAAGTATCAAAGTAAAAAAAAAAATAAATAAATAAATAAAACTTTTGACCTATTGGATTTTTCCAATTATTGACTCAATTCAAAATTCCCAAGTTTCAAAGCAAAAAATATCTTCTGACTTGTTGGATTTTTCCAATGGACTCAACTCAAAATTCTCAAATATCAAAGTTAGCAAAAAAAAAAAATTTAGACTTGCTGGGGGGTTTTCCAACTTCTCAACTCAATTTCCAAGTATCGAATCCATAAAAGAACCTTCTGACTTGTTGAATTTTTCCAACCGACTCAACTCAAAATTCTCAAATATCGAAGCAAGCAAAAAAAAAACAAAAAACAATTTGACTTGCTGGGCTTTTTCAATTTCTCAGCTCAATTCCCAAGTATCAAAGCAAAAAAAAAAAAAAAACCGTAATCTTCTGACTTGTTGGATTTTTCCAACGGACTCAACTCAAAATTCTCAAATATCAAAGTTAGCAAAAAAAAAAATGACTTGCTGTGGGTTTTTCCAACATCTCGACTCAATTCCCGAGTATCAAAGTAAAAAAAAAATAATAATAAAGTTTGACTGAAATGGTAAATTTTCCCTACTGCTGAGCGAAAAATAATCTCCCCCCCCCCTTCCTATTGGTACGTCCCTGCGTGCGTATATTTGAAGGGTGATCGGACTGTGCTGTAGAAGAATGTAGGTAACACTGTTGTATATCTGTAGCAAAACATGATATTTTTTGTACCCAAATTCTTCCCGGAAGTGTCTTACAAAGTCCCGGAATTCCAAAACTGAATTCTGGTTGACACCCTGTTTGGCGTACTTTGGGTAAATTCGGCTTCCTTCAGTCGGGTTCGGCTTCTCATTCAGGCTCGGCTTACGTCATTCGGCTTCGAATCAGACAAGAATTTGAAGAATTACACTAAACTTTCCAAAGATGGTGCTTATATTTAACTCCCCCCCCCACGCGATTTCGCGCTTTTTAGGGTCGGCTGTGAGTAGCCGCTTTTCTTCTCTTCTCATCCGTTCAGTTCAATTCAGTTCAGTGGCATGTCATTTGAGATGTATTGATCTGAGCGGATTTGAGTCATCTTTCAGTTTAGTGGCGCTTTATTTTTCTTGATCTGAGCGGATTTGATTCACAGTTCAGTTCAGTGGCGCTTTATTTTCGAGAAATTAATTAGTTGACAAAAAAATTAAAAGAATTTATAAGCAACAATTTTGATTTTATTAGGGCCGACAATGAGTCTCTTGCAATAACTTTTTTTTTCTCTTCGTTTTATTTTCTTTTTCTTTTTCTTCTTCTTCAGTAGTGCTTATTGATCTTGATCTTACTGCGGTTCTGCTTCTACGTTCTACATAATATGTTATCAATCTACTTTCTACAACGCTGAGGTTTATCATTTTCCAAATTTTCCAGCATTTTTGGTAACTATTTTGTAATTTGTGTGCATTTTTGTTGAATACTACGTTATTTTGTAATTTGTGTGCATTTTTGTTGAATACTACGTTTCGGATTCTGCTATAAAAAATCTACGATTTGTATGTTCCTAAACATAGTCAAATATTATGGCAGTTTTGATATTCTGTTTGAGGTTTCGAGGGATGAAGTCTCCTTGTACCTGTTTGAAACTGCCTGCTCGTTAATATGTCTTGATCGCATTCGTGATGGCTATGCGTATTCAAATTATAAACTTCATTTCAATGAAAATTCGCCCTTGGTCTGTAGCGCAGGAAAAATAATATTAAGATTTTCGGAAATGCCACGCCATCTGAATTAAACGACTTCAAAAACTATAAAAATCTGTTTTTCGAGAACACGTGATTCAAAGTTCAAGAGCCCTATAGAAACTATATGACATAACATTTACTGATGAGCTTTTTTCAACGTGGATACGCGTTTTTGTATTAGGAACCCCAATTTTAAAACATTCTACTTTTTAAGCTCCTTCCAAGGATACTAATAACTCATTTTATCGACAAATGTCGTATTTTGTTTATTAGCGTCCAGTTGTACAAAGTATAGGTGCCTTTATTTTCCCGCCGAAAGTCGACCCTCTTCGAACAGCAAAGCTGCTTTTTTCTTGAATGAGTCATTTAAAGCTTAAATCCGTGCCGTCGCCACTGGAGCGCAAACGCTAGGCTCGCGCGACTGTACTCGTTGTAAAACGACTTATTTTGCGCACTTGTTTTATAAAAATATCAGTTTCCTTATATCTCCGGCACGAAAAGTCGGTTCGAGATGCGGTTCTCAAAGATTAGATGTAGAAAATCCATAGAATCGATTTCGCGGATGTCCTCAAAAACGTCTTATCTCCGGATAGGACCTTCTTGAAACCCGGTATGTCTACTCAATTTTGGATTTTATTTTTCGGCGGGAAGGCGTAAAACCGACCAATTGTGAAACACCCGGTACAACGGAGAGAGAAAACGATGTTAGAAAGAGGGACTAGATCGGAGAAGAATGAAAACGAAGATGCTGCACCTGCCGATCTGCCGTTCACGTATATGACCTGCGGGGCATATCGTACCGTATAGTTCTCCTTGCCGGCGAACACGTGCGGGGTTACATATGACGTCTGTGTGTGTGTGTGTGTGTGTGTGCATGTGTAAATCACGCCACCGCTTAGTTGTGGGAAGAGTTGGTAGGTTGGGATGCGAGTTTCAGTTTTACCGTTCCTAATCAAGACCTTTTCCGATTATGTGTCGTCGCCGTACTCGCACCGAGTTCGTATACTTATAATAGTGTACACACATACCCGTGGTCTTCGCGCCACAGAGCCACACAGTGCCGCAGAAAGCACAGTTCCCGCAGAGATAGCCGAACCACGGAGAGCAGGCAACCGCTGGTCGATGTCCGTGCACCTGATTGCAGGAGACCGCATTTCAACCTGTTACTCATCCGCCATCCCCCGTGTCACCCAGATAGTATTCACTGATTTCACGTTGTAATTGCGTGAGTTGTAGTTTGTAGGTAACGTTTTTTTTTTTTTTCAAAGACAACCGCAGCCGCAGCAGCAACAGCTCCGGCGAGGACGATTTTTTGAATTTTAACGAACGTCGCGCGAAGCGCGCTCGCGTTGACCGTCCGTCGGCCGGCGCTGTCTGGGCTTCTGTCCTCCGCAGCCCGCCGGCCACCAGTCGACGCTGCGTGCGATAAATTCCCGAGTCCGAGCGCGCGGAGCTGCGGATGACAACCCGTCCGTGCACGCCTTGCGAGTAACCAACTAACCATAGATATAAATTTCCTTTACCGGGAAGCCTTCTTCGGGAACGTCGTCGGAAATTCGATACTTTT
This sequence comes from Acanthococcus lagerstroemiae, assembly GCA_031841125.1. Lineage (NCBI taxonomy): Eukaryota > Metazoa > Arthropoda > Insecta > Hemiptera > Eriococcidae > Acanthococcus > Acanthococcus lagerstroemiae. The sequence continues at coordinate 12,949,847 of CM063111.1, read as the reverse complement.
CTCTTTTTCTTTCTCGCTGACTGCGGAATTGGACGGCGCGGCGGCACGAGTGCTCCCGTGCTTACGGCGCATTTTACTCGGTAACACTTCAGAAGTGGCGGACTTTTTACAGACTTGTACTGTCAACCGAACTGGGAATCAGTGCGTCAGCAGTTGCACCTAGACGAGCACGATGGCGAAAAAATGGCGAGGCGTGTGCTTCTGAGTGACTCGTATGTTTTGCTGTCTGTATACAGGATGTTCTACAGAATGCGCCCCTTCTCCGTGATATTTGTAGTGCGGAAAGTCCGATTGACAGCAGCCCCATAGAGAGAAAATGAGGGACTGGGGGAATTCCCATGGGCTCCCTTTCCTTCCAGGTCATTTTGTTCTTTTGTCAGATACGGAAAACTTATGAGCTATGGGATAAGAGGTTCCTTTCATGGTGCATGGAGCGACTGCTTAGATTCGAACTACAGTATGATGTGGCCGTAAGCGTTGAAATTCAGGCCTTTTAAAAGTATTGGTCCCCCCGGAAAGTTCGGGCCGAGGGTATTCCCCCCCCCCACTCGTCAAGGTTGATTGACAGACGACAACAGACATATCTAATATTTAAAGATCAAACATGTTGAATGGATTGGTGTTGTGCAAACGATTGAAATGGGAGATTTTCTGAGTCGCTCATTCCGAAGACCACATCAGTTCGATGAGACTCCAATTTGGACTCCCAAATTTGCGAAAATTGAGCAAAATTGATTTGGTTTTAAAAGTAGAGCCGAGCATTGAAATAGGAGTTTTCTAGATCGCTGATTCCAAGTATCACATTAGGCTTTCGATTAGACCGGAATTCGGGCCTCAAAATCTGCAAAAATTGAGCAAAATTGATTTGGTTTCAACAGTAAAGCTGAGTATTCAAATAGGAGTTTTCTGGGTAGCTGATTCCGAATACGACATTAGTTTTTCGATCGGACCCCAATTTGGGCTCTAAAATCTGCAAAAATTGAGCAAAATTGATTTGTTTTTAAAAGTAGAGTCGAGCATTGAAATAGGAGTTTTCTGGGTCGCTGATTCCGAACAGTACCTTCGTTTTTCGATCGGACCCACTTTGGGCTCTAAATTCTGCAAAAAGTAAACAGAGTTGAGTTGGTTTGAAAAGTGAAGCAAAAGGTATTGAAATCGGGGTTTTCTGAGTCGCCGATTCCGAATATCCATTAGGTTTCCAATTAGGCCCCAGTTTGGGCTCCGAAATCTGCAAAAATTGGGCAAAATGGAGTTGGTTTTAAATATACAGTGTGTCTAACAGACAGTGTTGGAAGAACGCAAAAATCATTGTTCCTGTTCGTTCTTCTCTAACTGCATGGTTCTCATTCATGTTCTTTGTTCTCCTCACCTTAAAATTACCAACGTTTCCGTTCTCATTTTCATTCCCATTTCCATATTGTTCCCGTTCCCATTCCCGTTCTTGTTCTCACCCTGGTCCTGTTCCCATTCCTGTTTTTGTTCTCAATTCTATCATGTTCTCGTTCTCATTCGTTTTTCAACACTGGGACATTCAGTGTTGAAAAAACACAAAAATCATCGTTCCTGTTCCTGTTCCCGTTCCTTCTTCTCTAACTGCAGGGTTCTCATTCATGTTCTTTGTTCTCCTTGTCTTAAATTACCAACGTTCCCGTTCTCGTTTTCATTTCCATATTGTTCATATTCCCGTTTTTGTTCCTACCTTGGTCCCGTTCCCCGTTCCCCATTCTAGTTCTCAATCCCATCATGTTCTCATTCTCGTTCTGAGGACAAGAACACGCCGTTTTCCTTCTCATTCTTGTTTGTTCTTCCAACATCCAAGTACTGCAGGTTGATTTTTTCATTTAAAAAATTGATAGATAGTTCGTGGTTTTAGGCTTTCACAATTTTACTTTCACGCCAGCTGCAAAGGTGTTGGAAGAACGCAAAAATCATCTCTTTCCCGTTCTTATTTGTCCTTCTCTGACTGCATGATTTTTGTTCATGCTCCTCGTTCTCCTTACCCTATAATTACCAACGTTCCCATTCTCAATCTTGTTCCCAACCTGTTCCTGTTCCCGTTCCCCATTCTCGTTCTCATTCTTGTTCTGAGAACAAGAACATGGCGTTTTTCTTCTCGTACTTCAACTCTAGTACAGTACTGCAGTTTGATTTTTTTTTTTTTTAATTAAAAAAATATATACTTAGTTGGCTTATGGCTTTTAGAATTTTACTTTTGTGCCAGCTGTAGAGGTGTTGGAAGAACGCAAAAATCATCTCGTTCCCGTTCCTGTTTGCTCTTTTCTAACTGCATGGTTTTTGTTCATGTTCCTCGTTCTCCTTTCCTTATAATTACCAACGTTCCCGTTCTCTTTCTCATTCCCAACTTGGTCCTGTTCCCATCCCCGTTTCCCGTTTTCGTCTGATTGCCGTTTTTCTTCTCGTTCTCGTTCGTTCTTCCAACACTGCTAACAGATCATCTAAATCAGTTGAAGTCAACTATTTGAAGAAAAGTCAATTAAAGATTGTTATTTTGGAAAATTTCAAATGATGGTGAATTAAAACCGAGAAAGAAATCCTCTTAAAAGCTGATCATCTGCAGATTGATTTTAGTTCGTGACTGCGAACCTTCCATTACCGAAAATTTGAAGAAAATTTTCGGAAATGAGAGGTTTAGCGAACTTGAACAGATTTTTTGCAAACTTAGAACCATGCGAACGTGAACAAATTTTTCGCAAACTCATTTGCTCATTATTATTTTGAATGTGAGTAGTGATTGCTTAGCGATTCAGTTTAGAAGTACAACAGGTATATTTTAGGTGCGCCTAAAGAAAAAATGTTGAATGTTTACATACCAAGTACTACTGTACATTGTAGTTTCTTACCTGTAATAGATTTTTACACATTAATATTTCCAAATGAAAAATCATACTGTACCATACAGTAATGTATAATGATTCCTTCATGAAGATTTGATGTGCCATTTAATCACTGGTATAATTTTGTTCGATTGTTGATAACATAAAAGTTGTTTCTGAATGTTGGTCATTAGGTCTCGAACAACTGGTGTTGGTATTATTGACTGCCCTTGAAGAATATGACTTTATTTTAAACAATTTGAGCATATTTTTTCAGTTTTCAAAGAATTTTGGTAATAAATAAAAGATTAGTGTCATCTGAAAAGTGCTGCCTATAAGAGGGTCGCAATTGGAATCCTCTTATAGACTGCGAGTCGCGAGTTCGTAATGAACGAGATCAAATGGTCAATTTTTTCCACATTTAAATCCTATTAGACGCCCTGTAAGTAAAGCAAGGTGTCAAAATTGTGTTTTCTGGGTCACTGATTCCGAATATCACATCTGGTTTTCGATCAGACCCCGATCTGGACTGCAAAATCTGCGTAGATCGGGCAAAATGAGTTGGCTTTGAAAGTAGAGCTAAGTATCGAAACGAGAGTTCTCTGGGTCACTGATTCCGAATATCACATTGGATTTTCGATCGGACCCCAATTTGGGTCCAAAATCTGCAAAAATTGAGTTGGTTTTAAAAGTAGGCTGAATATCAAAATGGGAGTTTTCTGGGTCATTGATACCGAATATCACATTAGGTTTTGAATCAGACCCCGATTTGATCCAAAATCTGAAAAAATTGGGTAAAATTGAGTTGGTTTTAAAAGTAGAGCAAGATATCGGGATAGAAGGTTTTCTAGTCGTTGATACCGAATATCACATTCAGGGACGTACTGATAGGGTGTAGGGGTAACTCCCCCCTCCTCGGTAGGAATTTTTCCACTCAGCTGTTGGGAAAATTCACCATTTCAGTCAGGCGAGTTGGGAAAACCGAACAAGTTAAAAGGTTTTTCTTCTTTTGCTTTGATACTTGGGAATTTTGAGTTGAGTCAGCTGAAAAGATTCAACAAGTCAAAAGTGTTTTTTTTTTTTTATTTTGTTTGTTTGTTTGTTTGGTTTTGATACTTGGAAATTGGGTAATTGAGTTGAGAAGTTGAGAAAACCCAATAAGTTAAACGGTTTTTCTTCTTTTGCTTTGATACTTGGGAATTTTTAGTTGAGTCAGCTTAAAAAAATCCAACAAGTAAAAAGTTTTTTTTTTTTTTTTCTTGCTTTGATATTTGAGAAATCTGAGTTGAATCAGATGAGACTTTCACAATTTTTACACCCCCCCCCCCATTAGGAAAAACTCTTTGGTACGTCCATTAGGTTTTGGATCGGACCCCATTTTAATCCAAAATCTGAAAAAATTGGATAAAATTGAGTTGGTTTTAAAAGTAAAGCACGGTTTCGAAATAGGAGGGCTTCTGGATCGTCGGTTCCAAACATCCCATCAGATTTTCGACCCAACCCCGATTTGGTTTCCAAATTGGACTTCATCTCCCTTCGAGGGGCCAAGTTGATTTTGCTGAAAAAATCGAACACCGAATAGTAACCTGGTTTCCTTGAGTTACTGACTTTCAAAATTCAATCAGAATTTTGATCCGACCTTGATCTGAGCTGGAAATTATGCCCTTCTGAGGGGGCTCTGTTGACGTTGCCGAAAAAATTAAATCAAGTACGAAATAAGGATCTTTGGGTCATTGATTTTGAAAATTCAGTCAGGTTTTTGATCGGATCCCGATTTGGTCCTCACGTTTTACCCTTCCCCCTTTCAAGAGGTTTTTTTAGAAAAATTATCCCTTCTCTTTCGTGAATAAGAGAAATTCGCTTCTATCCCTGAAGAATGAAAAACCGTTTCCTTTCTTTGAAGAAAAGAGAAAAAAATTACCCTTTCCCTTGGCTCAGTGAAAGGAACTTTATTTGCTTCTCTGAGAATGAGAAAAACTGAAAAATGGGAAATTTATTCATTTCCTGAAAGAAGGGAAAATAAAGATGAAAATTACGCTGAATGATCGATTGCTGAAATCAGGGCAGTGGAGAGAAGTTTGTGCTCGGGTCAAAGTCTTTCTCACTCTATCCCCTTCCAAAAATTAGATTTTGTATGACTGCTATTGATTGTTCGGAGGTATTTAGTAACTTTTCACACAGAGACATTATTTTCCATGAATTGAAAAGAAATGTTGAGCGCTCGGGCTCCTAGGTAAGGCCGGATCCGAAGTTGAAATATTGAAAAGAATACTGAAAAGTACTTGGAATAAAAAAGAGAGATACTCTTTAAGTCGCATACTGGAAAGTGTACCTGTACTCTTCAAAGATTACGTCTGGTAACCCTGTCTAGATTTGGTTCTCTAGTAGAGTGACCCTTCGCTAATTTTTCGTAACTGTCTTACAATCGTATTGGGGTGAAAGTAATCTGTTACTTATCATTCATCAACACTGCCGCGCTTGGTTAGAACGTCCTATCTGACATTCTTAAAGTTTTGAGGAAATGCAATTTTAAACTAGCAAAACCTGGTCAGAAGGTAGGATAGGACAAAATTGTTAGTCAAATTTCTACGGTTCTACCCCAGATAGGACATTCTACCTAAGCTGAGGAGATGGAGAAATTGTTCAGGAAACATATTATGCAAAAAAAAAATTTTTAATGTGAAAATGTCAGATAAGACGTTCTAACTAAGCGCGGCAGAACAGGTCTTGAGGTACAAAGTGTAGAATTTTCGAAATTTTATCAGTCTCAGCCACTTGTGTGAATAGGAAGGACGCCGTTCAGGCCCGTGCGCAGGGGATGGCTAAAAAATACGATTTTCGAGTTAAAATTAGAATGAAATCCGGTCCGACATTCCATTGCTTATCTGCGAGTCATCACTGATTGTGGTGCGTTTACAAATGTCAGTGAGGACGTTTATTGTTAATTTTGATTAATACACGTACGTATAAAATAATAGGGCCGTTTCCCCAGCAGCGCCCATTTCCGATTCGAAGTTCAAAATTTCAGGATCGTTAGTGCTGGTTAGTGCCGTAAAAATTTTCGTTAGTGCTTCCCCCCTTCCATACTTTTAAAAAAATGAATTTGGGCGCTGCTGGGGAAACGGTGGCACCGCCCATGAGGCCTAGCTCATCGAAACACTCAGGATCGTTAGTGCTACGTTAGTGCTGGTTAGTGCCGTACAAATTTTCGTTAGTGCTGCCCCCCTTCCATACTTTTTAAAAAATTAAGTTGGGCGCTGCTGGGGAAACGGTGGCACCGCCCATGAGGCCTAGCTCTCCGAAACACTCAGGATCGTTAGTGCTACGTCAGTGCTGGTTAGTGCTGTGCTAATTTTCGTTAGTGCAACCCGCCCACCCCCGCAGTCGACCACATCCACATTGTAGGGTACAAAATATAAGGTACCGAAGACCCCATTCCAGAATCGAAGCTCAAAATGTCAGGATCATTAGTGCTACATTAGTGCTGGGCAAATTTTCGTAAGTGCAACCCGCCATCCCTGCAGTCGTTCAATTCCACATTGTAGGAGACAAAATATAAGGGACCGAAGACCCCATTCCAGAATCGAAGCTCAAAATGTCAGGATCATTAGTGCTACATTAGTGCTGGGCAAATTTTCGTAAGTGCAACCCGCCATCCCTGCAGTCGTTCAATTCCACATTGTAGGAGACAAAATATAAGGGACCGAAGACCCCATTCCAGAATCGAAGCCTAAAATGTCAGGATCATTAGTGCTACGTTAGTGCTGGTTAGTGCTGGGCAACTTTTCCTTAGTGCAAAACGTCAACCCCTGCAGTCCTTCACATCCCCATTATAGGGGACAAAATATAAGGGATCGAGGACCCCATTCCAGAATCGAAGCTCAAAATGTCTGGATCATTAGTGCTTGCACAGCACTAACCAGCACTAACGTAGCACTAACGATCCTGAGTGTTTCGATGAGCTAGGCCTCATGGGCGGTGCCACCATTTCCCCAGCAGCGCCCAAATTCATTTTTTAAAAAGTATGGAAGGGGGGAAGCACTAACGAAAATTTTTACGGCACTAACCAGCATCTGAAATGGGCGCTGCTGGGGAAACGGACCCTAAAATAATTGGTAGTTTATTTATCCAAGAGGCATACATGGCACAATAGAAAATTCTTTTTTAAAACTTGAAACCCCTCCCTTGGAACAATCCTGCGCACAGGCCGGACCCCGTTTGTGTGCATCGGTGCTTAACCCAATTCCAGGTTCCTATCCATGAACCAAACATAAGCGAGCCACGTCTTGACGACCATCTCGGCATATTATGTTGGCCGCCATCCAGCATCTCGCCAATAACGTCCACCGCTGTTTGGCTTCCAATTTCTGCGCAGACGATGTGGCCTCCGCTAATTTATGTACTCCGGGCAGGTAGCCCGTGCCGGGCCGTGTCGTGCCGTGCCATGTGCGCTTTGCCGATACCCGTTCTTGCTCGAGCATCGAATATCGGCGAATAATCGAAAAGCAGTCGACGAAATGGCGCGGCATTAATATTAAACAGATAGATTATACGTATATGGCCGGACCACTAATTCATTTTTCCTTTTTGTCGTTTGGCCGGCGCGCAGACCAAATAATATCTCCCAAATAATCGACCGCCGAAGTCCATCGCGAACTGGATGGACCGGGCGAGCGTTCTTTTCGGTGGCCCGATTTGCCGACGTCTATGGGGAGACAGAGAGGCGGAGGAGCAGAGAAAACGCCACTGCAGAATAAAGCCGCTCTCAGCTCGTAAATCTCGCCAAAGCTGATGGTTTTTTTCTTTCGTGCAAGCTTAGCTCCTCGTCATAAAATGCAACAACGGCAGCAGACACGACTCGAATGAGCTGTAGCAGCCATCGGCATCTCATTGCATCCCATCAGCACCCGAATGTCTTACCCGAATAGCATTTATTGTCTGTTATAGCGTCGGTCGTAGCTCGTGCCGCCGTCGCAGCGACCGTTAACCCGTTTCACGTTACTTGCGCGAATAAAAAATTTAAAAAAAAAGTGTTTATTAGTCGACATCTGTAATTGCTGTTGTAAAATTTTCGCCGACCAGATTAACCTTCTTTTTTTTTGCTCACCGTTTCCTGCTTCTTAACGTCGCCAGCGTCAACGTTAATCCGCGATCCGTTTTGATTTAATGGTCGTTAAACGATGAATTGGAATTGCACATCGCACTCTATACCCACAATACACTTGCCAGTTGCTATTCTAGTGGAATTACGTGCGGCTTTTGAAGAGGAAAAAACTTGCTATCTGAATTTTTGGTGGATTGTTAGTACTGGCCCTGCGTCTTGTGAATCAGTTGTGTCGTGTTGGAGATGTCAAATTCGGTGCCATTTTGTTGGTAATTTCAACGAGAATATTTTTGATTAAATTAACTGTTTCCGTGGCTCTGATTGTTTTCGAGTTATTTGAGAAAGAAGATAAAAATACGCAAACAGTAAGAGAAATCCAAACGTTGCCTTTGGCGCTCTCCAGATTCGATACCGAGATTTCCGTGTGAGCAGAATTCGTTATAATTCGCAAATTATACGTAAAAATATGAAAATCTTGATGTTTAGGTGGCCCCTTGGTAGTTTTTCTTATCTTGGAAGCATCATGTTTGGTACCATTTTGAAGGAAATTTTTAAAATAATATTTTTAATCGAATACATTTTTTCCGTAACTCTCATCGTTTTTCGGTTATTGGGGGAGGGGGGAGGGAGAAGAAGTGAAAATGAAAAATACAAGTAGTCTAGTCATCCGTTGATTTCGTTGCTCCACATTTCTCTCGCCTCTCCTAATCTTTTCTGAGAAGGATTCACACTTTATATCCTTTATTATCTGCTCTTCAGAGCTCATTCTTGGCCTTACTTTCCAGTTCTTTCCCTTAGCTATTATTTCTGGAAGCAGGGATGAAACTAAGGGGAGGCAGCTTGCTCTCCAAGCCTCCATTGGAGTTGGGAAATTTTAGTGGATAGATCAAAAGTTACGAAAATCTAACAAGTCAAAAAAAGGTTTCGAGTTTTTGACATTTTCGTGTCTCTACTTTGGCACATTTCGGCCATGGGTATAACACAAATGGGAAAAACGTTACATTTGGGGAGGAACGGAAAGGAATTATCATTTTCATGGAAATCATTTTGACATTTTTATGTGTTTACTTTGGCGCACAACGAAAAAAAAGAGTTACTTTGGAATGTGATGAAAAGTGCATTACAAAAAATAATAATAATAAAACTACTGACTGACTGACTGACTCAGTCACTGGACTGACTTGACTGACTGACTTCACACTACATTCATTTGCGAGTACCACACTCCTTGTATCAGCCTGTATTCCCATGCGAGTATCACGTCCCTTGTACCCGCCTGCACATCATCTTGCAGACGAGTCTGCTTTGCGGACTGCGCCGACTTGAGAATGTCATTGTCCAGTGAACAAAAAAAAATAAGCGCGCCAAAAAATATGGAGCGCAACGTACGCTGCGAATTGTAGCGGACGACGACATTCTCATGTCGGCGCAGTCCGCAAAGCAGACATGAAAATGCTCTCCCCTGGTTGCAAACTCGTCTGCAAGATGATGCACTAGTAGAGCGTGGTGCTCGCAGGCTGGTACAAGGAACGTGATGCTCGCATGGGAATACAGGCTAATACAAGGAGTGTGGTACTCGCAGACGAATGAAGTATTGAGTCAGAATACAGGCTAATACAAGGAGTGTGGTACTCGCAGACGAATGAAGTATTGAGTCAGTCAGTCAGTTTTGACATGGATATGCCTATTGGCTAGCCTTCCCATTCTATTTCCGGCCGACACAAAACTTGATTCCAGTTCAGTTCACAGTTTGATTCAGTTGTGCGTATTGCGTAAAGCCAATCAGTATGATTTTGCTCTTCATGGTCACAATTCAGTTCAGTGATCCCCATTGCCATGGAAATTATTTTTCCTTCTAACCATGTGCTCATTGATCTTCATCTTTGCTGCGCGGCTGCACTTTGCAGCCGATTAATTTGCTTAAAAGTTTGACATTTTACAGCCATGGGTATACCTACTTAAGTGAAAACTGTAACGCTCCCGCCCCCCGACACGCTCGACGCTCCACCCGGCATTTTTCCAGCCATTTGCTCATTGATCTTGATCTTATCTTAGCTGCGCGACTGCAGTCTGCAGCTGTGTTATTAATACATATAGAAATCAGGGATGCGGAGAAGTCGGTAGCTGAAAGTCAGAAGCCGGAAGTTTTTGCAGTTTTAGGATAATTTTGAGAAGCCAGAAGTCGGAAGCTGGATAAGTTAAAAGCTGGAAGCGGAAGCTGAAAGTTTTTCAGCTTCCAATCGGCTTCTTACAGTTTTATGAAAATCGTTTATGTTTTTTATCTAAGAAAAGTAAAAGAAAAAGAGAAAAAAAAAAAGGTTAGTGAAAGTGAAATGGTGAGAATAAATAAAAGAAGCTAGAAGCCGGAAGCCGAAAAAAATTGGAAGTTAGTTCAATATACTGAAGCTGGAAGCTAGAAGCGAGAAGCTAGATGAGAATTGGAGGCTAGAAGCCGTAAGCGGAAGCTGTATCGTTCGGCTTCCGCATCACTGATAGAAATTTCCTTTGGGTGAGATAAAAAAATGTTACTATGACGTCATATTACTGACCTGAGTATACTTGAGCGAAAACCATGTTTGTACCAAACGTTACGCTATCCGACTGTCTTCCAGCCATTTGCTCATGGATATTGATCTTTGCTGCGCGACGGCAGTCTGCAGCCGTGTTGTTGATAGAAATTTCCGTGGAAATTTTTTTATGAGGGTATGATTCACTTCTGTTTACTGTGAAGTCATGCTACTGAGTATACTTGAGCGAAAACCATGTTTGTACCAAACGTTTGGGTTTTTCCCTTTCCTGGCATTTTGTCGTGAATGCCTTATTCATCGTGAAACTGGATACGTCTAAATAGTCTAATAAGCATAGGCCCTTTTTTTCGAATGATTTTTCCTGATTTTTCCCGGCTTTCTAGCCAATCTTCCAAATTTTTCGTGGAATATTTTCAGCTAGTATTGTACACGGCTTCAATCAAATTTCCTATTCATTGAAGACGATTTTTGTAAAAGCGGTCATTACGCTTTATGCTGACATTTATTCTTTAATTTTTATTATTCTCAAAAAGTTCCCTGATTTTTATTAAAATTATAGCAATTTCCTGACTTTTTCCTGACATTTCCAGACTAATATTACCTGATTTTTCCTGATTTTCTCGGGTTTCCAAAAAGTGGCTACCCTGTAAAGCCTTACATTTTTCCTCACTTTCTCTATTGGCTTTTTTATAATTTCGTCTTTCTTCCATTAACTTTTTAGTATTGTACTTTTCATCCATAGTTTTCTCCTTTCCGTATTTGAGAACCTATTTTCTTCTTGCTGCCAGATGTATTGCTTTTCTCAGTGTTTTCCGCTCCCCTCCAATATCATTTCCTTCCTTTTATTTACAAAATTATTTCGTTACTTCTTTTTGACAGCCCCGTGGAGAGAAAAAGAGGGCCTGGGGAAATTTACATGAGCCCCCCTCCTTCCAGTTCATTTTTTACTTTTGTCAGATGGGAAAGAATTATAAGCTACAGGATTAGAGGTTTCTTTCATGGTGTAAGGAGTGATTACTGATTTGATGTACAATATGATGTAGCCGTAAACGCTGAACTAAATTCAGGTCTTTTAAACATATCGGGCCCCCTAAAAGTCCGGGCCCGGAGTATTTCCCACCTTTCTCCCACCCCTCTCAACAGGGTTGCTTTTTGATATTCTTCCTTTTTCTTTTTCAAAAACTCCAAATTCCATTTTGTTTTTGCTTTCTTCTTATTCATATTTTTTAAATTTAAACCTATATTTAATTACTACTAAATTAATTCAATAATAATGATAATAAGAGCCTTTATTTATTTAGACGATGTCTGGTTTGCCTTTTACATGATTTAACTTACTTGTAACAATAGTGTGTGTATAATGTTCTTGCTCAATCAGCTTCTATCGCCTCTTACCCTGCTTTTGGGCAAAGGTCTACCTCAGTCTAATTCATTCTTCTCTTTCGGTCGCAGCCCTGTAGCTATGGAGGTCTGGTTGGCGGAGTGGATAGCGCGCTGGTCTCGGAATCCGGAGGTCCCGGGTTCGAGCCCACGTAGCAGCTCACTACTTTTCGACCTCTAGGCCGGTTTTTCGGCAGGAAGAGAAGAGGACTAAGACGGCTCTAACAGTCTCTCCGACGTCTCTAAGGTAATGCTCGAAAGGGCGGATTCTAGGGCTCGAGTTGAGAGCAAAAAATTAGAAAAGAGCCCCGTAGCTAGCGACCGGGCAGTCCGGGCAATGCCCGGCCCAGCGACGAAATGATTGTTTTTCGACCAGCTGACATATTTTTTCTTTTTGGCCGCAGCAGTCTTTAATATCTAATTTATCAATTCATGATGACTAATTGACGGCTTTTGTGTGATACCTTAGAGGCTACGTTTGACAGGGTTAAAAACTTGCCCGGTCTAAAATACCACTTGCCCAGTCACAGATAATCGGTTGACTGTGGGCTCGTTCGGTCGCCACCCCATGGAAGTGCTTCTTCTTAAGAAATTTTTCAAAATCATCCTGCCATCTGATTCTTTGTTTAGGTTCTTTTGAGGTCTGTTGGTTGCCAGAAAGTTAGTTCGTAAGTCCAATGATTGTCCCCTAGTCTGGCTACGTGTCCTGCCCAGGTCCATTTTTGCCTTCTGATGTGCGTAAGAATGTTTCGATTGAATTTTAATCTGAACTTGATTGTTTTGTGGAATTCGGTCTATTTTTCTGATTTTTAGCCTAGGTCTTCCCATTTGTTCTGTTATGTTCTTTTCATGCGCTGTAGTAAGAGCCCAGGTCTGCGATCCCCATGTTAGTGTGGGAATGACACAGGCGTTGAAAATTTCGTTTTTTATATTATCTTCGTATTGATCTTTTTAAATTTAAACCTACATTTCATTACTTCTAAATTGTGGTCACTTCTACATCCGTTCCTGGGTATGTCTTGCAATCCAGTATTTGATTTTTATATCTTCTTCGCGTCATAATATAATCTATTCGATATCTTCTTTCATCTCTGGGCTTTTCCATGTGTATTCTCTTCTTCTGATTTTTAAACAGAGTGTTTCCAATAACTAATTTATATTCTTCACAAAATTCTGCGAGCCTCGATTCTCTTTCATTTCGCTCTCCTAACGCATGTGTACCACATACCCCTTCTTCCTTTCTTCCTCCTACTCGATTTTTTTCTCTTTTATCTTGCTTAATACTTCATCAATTTTTTCATAATTTTTTTGTACTTCTTCTTCATTTTAACTGCCAATTCGCACATTGCCACGGCCACAGTGCCTCGAACCAATCTACCACCTTGTATCGTTGTTTTTGCATTTACCGGTGTCTAATCGATTAATGAACACACCTAGGTATGTATACGAAAAAAGAGAAGTAGCCGAGCAGAAAACCGGAATGAAATGGAAACATTAAAACATGATTTCTCTAAATGCCTTCTTCGTCTGAAGAGATACAAGACGAGGATGGTTTATGACATATATCGCCATTCTGGAGTTCTGGGAGGAGTATAAGCATAGTAGCCTCTATAACTCTCCGGCAGATGTTATTTCCATTATACGTTATTAATGCGAGCCATATAGTGAGATAGGGACATCTCAGCTCCTCCAATCTTGTTTATTTGTTTTAAACGATGAATTATAAATCGCGTGTGAAAGAAGCGAACAGACATAAGAGGTCTTCCACGTATATGCGAGACTTCGAGATCTCGAGTTCTCTTAATGTTTTTCCTATATACACGTGCAGACTGCAGGTTCTGCATTACGGATGAGTGACATGTCGGTTTATCTTCTTAATGTAACGTGTTTCACCCCTGTACGTCGACCCACACGTTCTAAACCACACATCTCGCCATCAAATAACGCAATTTAAAGAATATGTCGAGCAATTAGAATATTTTCGATTTAGGTTGTCAGTTGAATATTTATCTGATCGTGTCAGGAGGGTAATATTTGATGTTCTTAATTGAAGGCAAAAATTTACCAGCTGTACCCACAACTAGGCGAATGACGACTTCCTGAGATCTCTCCGGTCACTAGCATTGTCGCATTGCACCGAAAAACCGCGAATCGTAGAAAAAACGTCAACAGCAGTACTGGAGATGTGGTGGAAGGGCAGAGGGGCAAGGGCCCTGTAGAAAAATTGCAACTAAATGCGATTTCCTCAATATTAGGTGTTTAAAAAATTGGCAGAAATTGGCAGAATACGTTTGAAGGAACAATTTTAAAGGATTTGAAAGATCGAGGACAGCGGTGGGGAAAGGAAGGCGTGGAAAGTGTCATCTGTACCCCCACATCAGTTTTCAGTTACAATAAACTTTTTTTTATTCAACGAAAAAATGTTAGAAATGGTATCATCAGAAAAGAATCCACCCTGTAAAAGTACAGATCGCCCCCACTGGTCAGTAATACTAAATCCTTATGCTTGGTGAAATAACGAAGTTTTGCGATCTTCTCTCCCCAGGGGTGGTTGTAGCTCCACAAAACGTTTTATAATCAGAGACGAATCAGAAGACTTTCTGGGGACAGAGAGATACATGTTGGGAACTACGGAATGCGAAGTTAATCAACAGCAGATATCTGAGTTGAAGAGGAAAGTCCTGTGCAAAATTTGTCTACTCTGGAGAGTGGCAGATTACATATTGTGAACTACGAAATGCAAAGTTGGTTGTCCAAAAATATCTAAATTGAAAAAGAAAGTCATTTACAAAATTTTTCTATTTAGAGGGAGATTACATGTTGCGAACTACAAAATGCAGAGTTGGTTAACAGCAAATATGTGAGCTGAAAAAGAAAGTCCTCTTCAAAAGTTGGGTATTTCTGCCGTCGAAGGTCCGTTTTACCGGGCGACGGCGCCTTTTCGGGGCTTCCGCTATAGCGGTACGTCCTCGTACACGATTGTGGATTTCAGATTCTGTATGGTCCAAGGGGTCCAGCTGTTCTGAAGTAGGACTGTCCTCTTAGGGCACACGCTGTATTTGCAGCATACCCTGAAAATAATTTCCAAATTTCAGTAAATTTTAGGATATACTGCGCATATTTTCGAGTAATGTTTATCGCGGTTATACTCGTAGAAGGAGAAATGAGAGGGAAGAGAGAGTTGGAATTTTCAGTATGTATGTGTGTGTGTGGGGGGGGGGTCAACTATTAGCTCTTAAACAACTCTATTTGGTTTCCAGTGTTCTTGATCCTTTTTGGTTTGATTTATTTGTGTTTGTATGGAGTTGGTCTATTCAGATCAGTTGTTCGAATTTAGTCCTTCTCAGTCACTCTTGGTTATTATTTCTCATACTGATTGTTTTGCTCCTTTCTGATCAGAGGGATTAAATTTTGTCATTTTTTGTTGGATTGTATCAGTTCTGGTGGTTTTGGTTATTTCTGACTCTACCTCATGTTTGGTAGTTCTAGTTGTATTCAGTTTCAGTATTTTGGTCGAATTTATTTTGGGTCAGATTTGCTGCTCCTGATAGGATGTAATCAGTTTTGGTGCTTTTGTTATTTTTGGATATCGGTTACGTGTTGAATAGGTTGTTTTTGGTCAGTGTTAATATTTGGCTGTATTTATGTGTTATAGATCATGTTTCATTCAGGTTGTGGTTGATCAATCTTCTTTATTTAGATTTTTTAATTTAGTCGTGTCTGACTGAGTTGGTCATTTGTCGTTTTCGATTATTTTTATAGTTCGGTCTTTTTTTTCCCCCCATTTTTAATCGTTTTTAATTTTGTTGGTTTTGGTGTTCTTGTTCAAATTTAAAATTGTTTTGGTTGTAGGAAGGTATGCGTATTCTAACAAAATTAATGCGTGTATCGGAGACTTGAAACTAGCATCTCAACCAGAGATACTCTAAGTTGGCTCCGGAGCAAACTTGCATTTAAATCCAACCAAAATTCTTGAATTGAACATCGGCTCCGGAGCAATTTTGAATTTAACTCCAGCTAAAATTCTTCAAATGAGCATCGACTTCGGAGCAAATTTGAATTTAGCTTCGGTTAGAAGTCTTGAAACGAGAACCGACTCTGCAGCAAATTTAAGTTTAGCTCTGGCTATAGCTAAAATTCTCGAAATGAGCTCCCCGGCTTCATCTACGGCTAGAATTTTCTAGAAAATTCTCGGTGGCTCCGGCCCTACCACAACTTTGCTTGAGCTCCAGCTATTTTTAAGGGAAGAGGAAAATCTGAAGGTATGGGGTATTTCAGCGGGGAAAGGAGAGGGAAAGAGGAAGGCTGAAGGGCTAGAGTCAAAGTCTAAGATTGGTTTTGGCTATAGTAAAGTTTTTAGATTGGCTTTGGTGTTTGCCTCAACAAATAATTTTTCTGGACTCTGGCCACGGCTGCAGCTCCAGGAAAAAATCACTGAAAACTTCGTGATAGCTTTTTGGCTCTGGTCCGGCTACACGAAAGATACGATTTTTACCTCGACTCCGGTAATTTTAAAGGGGAGAGGAAAGGCTGGATGAGCGTGGCAGAAGGTCAAGGGGAGAGGAAAAGGAAAATTAAGGTGCCGGAACCAGAGTTAGAAATTGACCCCGGCTCGAGTAAAATTCTGAAATTGGCTTCTGCTCCAGCACCAGCAGATAATTTTCTGGGATGCTGGTTTCGGCTTTCTTGGAAAATACTCGACTCCGAAGCTCCGAGCCATAGTTACGGATTCGGATCCCTGGTGTGTACTAACGTACGTATACTAACGAAATACTAACAACCGGTATCTTTTGCATCCCAAATTCCGAATTGGGGAGCTAAAATTTCACTAGCTTCTTACTAGTAGACCCGTGTATGAAGGTGATATTAAGGTGGCCCCCATTTTCTTTTGGTGGATTTTGTTAATAATTTTATATGGACCTCCCCTCTCCCCTCCGATGCTTTAATTTCAATAAAAAATTCCTACAAAGTTTCAGGTTGATCGGAGAAAGGGAAGACGTGCTTCAAGCATTCGCCCCTTCTTATAAAAAGAAAAAAAACCTCAGTTTTAACATTTTTAAAGAAATTTTTGTTTCACATCCCCTTATTGCGTTAAAAATGTATCCTCTCAAATTTTGAATGACTCGGGGGGGGGGGGAGTGACCTCTAAAGAGAGGAGAGATAAAATGATTAAAAAATGAAATTCGAAATAAAAGGTTGATCTATAGGTTGTCGGGGTTGCTCAGTTGAATTATGAGAGTAATTCTTACATCCAGCCTCCTAGGGTACCCCTGGAGGAGGGGGGGGGAGTGAAATATTAGTTTATCATTTTTCCAAGAATGTATTCGATTTGTAGGTTTTCGAGGCCGCTCAATTCAATTCTGAGGGTAATTTTTATATTCGACCCTATGGTGTACCACAGGGATTGGGGGAAATATTCGTCAGTTTTCAAAAAATATGTCCAATTCATAGGGTTTTAAAGTTACTGAGTTCAATTCTGAGGAATACTTTCTATGCTTGACCCTACGAAGTGCCATTGCAGGTGCAGGGCCCCAAATATTAATAATTTTTCCAATATATTTGATTTGCTGGTTTGTGGTAATTTTACCGAAATTCAGAAATTTGTGTTTGGAGACCGAGAACGTGCAAATCAAATAATGCGTTGGAAGAATGGCAAATTTTTGACCCCCCTGCTGTTGCAGAGTGGTATTCCATGCGGTTGTACGTAGAAAGTGCTTTCAACCCTTGGGTGTAATACAGTAATGAAATACTAACTGCAGATTATGTACCTCAGTTTCGAAACAATGCGAGGGGCAAGTGCGGATTTATGAGGGAGCCCCCCCCCCTTCGTGGAAAAAAACAACGAAAAAACAAGAAAATAACACCCCGAGATGTAATTGTAGATCCGCGCCTGTCATTTCCGACCCCCCCCCCCCCCAAGATGTAATCCTAGATCCGTCCCTGGCAAGCGGGCACTAAAATGCGCCCCGTGTTCCCGATTTAATTAGCTCTAACCTGACCTCTGATTTCGACCCATCTTTTCCAGTTGTGACATCATAAAGGTTTGATGAACAGTGCGGCTGGTGTCAAGTTTCGTTTATTTATTCAGTTGGAAACTTGCTTGTGGTGGTGTCGTCCTTTACTTTTTTTAACCACTCCGAAAAAATTGTGTTTTCTCTAGAATGCGAAGTTTTCTTAGAAGGCCTGTAATTTTCACGGGCTCGTGAAAATTTGGCCGCCCTTGGAAAACTTCTAGGCCCGGTGCAAATGCATTTTTCGCACCTCCCTCATTTTTCTTGCCGTCACTGTTGACGAAGTAACTACGATTAGGACTAGCCCAAGTCACATACTATCCTCCTCTGTAGTCTGTACCGATAAGGCCTTCTCCAACTCCGAGACCACAGTATAACTCTTCAGCCAACACGATTATGTAGAAGGCACGCGAATGGATGCTCGTTTCTGATTAATCAAAACGAGTCTTTTTGACAAGTTGCCATCGCATATCGACCGAGCTCGGCAGCAGCGTGTCGGCAAAACCAGTAAATATCAGAAGGTTAATAGTAAAAAAACTCGACTCTAGTATTCATGTTTCAGTATCAGCGAGCCTGTAGAGCCATACACGTGCAGAATCATTAATACTGCTCAATAAGCGATAATAAAACAACTTTTACACCGACGAAAGTGTGATGTACTCACACCTGAACGATCGAGGCGATCTGATGCATTTGGAAATCGTACAGAGCTCTCTGGTTCCACCTCCCCCCGCAGGGCCATGGAAAGAAACATTGAAAAAAGCTGCGCGATTTTTTAAGGCTCTCCTTGGAGATCTTCATGGTGCATTCAAAGACTTAAAAAAATAATTAAAATGAGATGGGACAATGTAAAAAAAGATCAGACGATCGAAAAAATCCATCCCGGTGGAATACCCCTTTCATCCCCTGTGTCATCAGGCCAGCCCCCCTCATTGTCTTGAATATTATTGTCTGTTCGACGGTATCGAGAAAGCCGCATCATCGACCTGTCGCAATTAGCGGGCAATGTCGAGGACCGAGGTCTATGCACGCTTCGGTCGGGTCGAGATGGAACGCGATGCTCACTCAATCCGCGCCTTGTTCGCTAGCCGGGGCTGAAAATATTCACACACATTAACACGTGCAACAATGAATGTTCTTCGCTTGTAGCTTGTAACATAAAGACTTTTACCACGCTTTAACATTTTAAAACATACGAGCAAGTTCTTCTTCGAGCCTGGGAATCGGTGAGAAACGGCCATCTGTTGTCCGAGATCTAGTTCTGCTCGTTCTCTCCGCCTCTGCCGGCAATCGGTTTTAATAAATTCTGACCAAATTTGGAATATAGCAGCGGCCGAAGGCCGAGGGGGGGAGCGCCTGCCTGTGCCCGGCGTAGAGCAACATCGTAAACTATTAGCAGCGGTGTCACCGAGTCCCGTCCATCCGTTTAAATTATTTCAGTTCAAGAAGCCCGGAGTTGCCGCCACTGACAGCCGAACCTAACCGGTTAACCATTGTCCGCGTTTACCGGTACCGGTACGAGGAAAAGCGTGTGTGTATAACCATTGTTTATGCAAATGATCAGAACAGAGCCAGCGAACACGTTCGCTACCTTGCTACACCCATAAATATTTGAGAAGCTTGATCGTCTTCGCTTTGCGGCGCTACAGACGCTCTGCTGTACGTCTGCGCCTCCGTGGGTCTGTGCGTACACGGTGAACGTCGGTTCGTCCGCATTCCTGGAGAACGAAACATAGAAGAGGATTCACTGCTGGTTGGGCTGGAAGATAGACGATAGCTGCGGTGGGCAGCGCTCCCACATGGGAGTGTGCGATTAGATGTAGCAACACATGAACGTGTACTCTGTTTTGAAGAAACCGATGGATCAAATCCCAGCTTCCTAGAGCCCTGTAAACCCGAGTATCTTGAGCCGCCATTTTGGTCCTTACTTTTTCCGTCGACGAGCGAACGCGTCGCGGGCGACAATCGAGACTGCCCGCGACGAAGATCGAGGTTACGCGGCGAGCGAAAAGATGGAAAATGGCGGCTTAGCATACTTGCGTTTATGTTGTTCTGGCACCGTACGACCTGTGAGAGAGATGCTGTGAAACCAGGCCCGTCTGGGGACTTGCCAAGGACTCCCATCTTATGAATTTTTTCTAACAAGGAGAGAGGGGTAGTGAAATTCGGTGAAAGGAACTTTTTTTTCGAAGTTTTTCTTCTTGAGGTGCCGTATCCGATTCCGGATGTTGGCGATCGCGGTTTCTAACGTGCGACTTTTCTGGATAGGGTTAGGCCGGGTAGTTTGCCATGGCGCTCTCCACGATTTGTTGCGTTTTAGGTTGTCTTTCTCTGTGGCGAAGAGGGTGTAGACACAGTTCGCTTACCAGCCACGTGTTTTTCGACGTACACACGCACAGTACCAATCTTTCTGATCTAGTGGTAATACGCCCTGTGATTGTAATGCTTTATTCGTTTGAACTGGCGGGGATTACAGGACGCGCTATGTTTCCACCTCGATTGGTACTGTGGCCGCTGTGTTCGCTAGGTTGTGTCAGTGGGGTGTTCGAATATCACTAGTTTTCCAGTATTGGTGGGACTCGAACCCGAGACGCTAGGATTGCAAAGCGGGCACGTTACCCCTTGGCTACACAGTGACGCTCAGAGTTTTTAGATACTTAAATTTCTTATTGAAGTTTTGTACTCTGAAATCCATTCTGTTCTAAAAGTGCGCCGCTGTGTGTGTCTGTAAAAATTAACCTCCAACTCTATTTCACTTTGTCTGTTGAAACTCAGGTTCAAGAAACAATCAATATTGTACGATACGAGACAAGGTACCTACTATTTTTTCCAATTTTTCCTTCAAGTTTTTCAACGTGCAAAAAAACAATTGAAAAAATTGTCAAAAAGAAGGTTCAGATTGATCAAAGGGGGCTCTTTCTTCTTAGCCTCTCCCCAATTATGAGCCTGTGTGAAACGAGATGATACCGTAATGCCGGTGGCGTTTTCTTAACCGAGCATACCACAATGATATGAAGGTTTGTGGTGTTTGCCTAGACCAAATATAGTGATGCGGATCAATCCCTAGACGATCATTTTGATTGGCCGAAGCTCTAGAACCAACGCCATTGTTAGGAAAATATCAGCAATCCTTTCCTCCTGTGTGGTCATTTCACCATATGGGTGTGTGAGACTTTGATTTTGCGACCGAATTTTGAACGGAAAAAATAGACTATATTTTTTCCCCTCAAGACTTATATATTCTTCTCGAATTAATACAAAGGCCAGCAGCGTCGCTTGTTCTTAGAAGAAGAAGTAACGAGCGAAGATTCTTGAAAAATCTTGTAAATCTTGTTTCTGAAACTCTGAAATCTCTCTTGCCACTTTCTCTCATCAATCTGCTGAATAATCGTTCAATTTTATCAGTTTTTTTGGAGGGGGGGGTTGGGTGCTGTAACTCCATTATCCTAATTTCTGGGGGTACATTATACCGCTGTACTCCCTCCCGTTCTGACGCCACGGGCAGAGGCGTAAATTGGGTAGATTTGCGGTTATAAGTGGTAAGAATCAATTCCCAGACGTTGATCTGCAGAAGCTCTAGAGCAGACGCCATTGCTAGAAATAGATCAACAACTTTCATCCCATGTGTGAACCTTACGCAAAGGTATGGATTTTGTCATTAAATTTTGAATGAAAATAGATAATGTTATGTATTTTCTCAAATTTAGCAGCGTAAATAAGGAAGGTGATATTGGGATGTATCCACCCTTAATAAATTGACACTTATTTTGCTCCCCCTTGGATTTTGCTCTCACGAGGAAAAATGTTTGTCTAAAACCCCCGGCAGCCAACATTTCTTCAAAAAAAAAAAAAAAATTAAGACAATGTGCAGAGGGTTTAAAGTTAACGGAAGATTTCCCATGAGAAAACATGTACCCGGAGAGGGCAGTGAGGAAAATTTCCCCTGCCAGACAGAGAAATGTGAATTAGAAGTACTTTAGAATTAATTGACCAGTGAGAAAATACTACCAGCTTGAGTGTTAGGAAGTCTTAAGTATTAAAGAGCCATGAAATCTTAAACAGTCTGGAAGAGTGAGTCTTAACCAAGCCATAAGTCTTAAACTGGTTTTGGAAAGTTTTACAAATGCTTCAAGAATCATAAAATGCCAAGTGGAAAACTGGCCTTTCCTTTCACTTTTTCTCACTTTTTTTTTTTTCAAAAGTCATTTTTAGTCACTTATTTTAAAGAAAAGCTACTTGGTCATTTTTTTCAGTCAGAGTTTTTTATTTTTTAATTAAAAAAATAAAAATAAAATACAAACGTATGTGCAAAACCGGTTGTATACGCATTTGGATGTCAGCTTATCACCGAGTACACCCCTTTATTTTTAATAAATTTGTATCTCGGAAACCAGTTTTCATTTTCGTGGATCAACGTGAGGTGACGTGCTTTTAGGGTGTATCTAATAAAAGATTCAACTTTTTAAAGGTCTCTCCCTTGAAAAGTTGTTCAAGAGCCTCACAGTCTTTTATGCGAAAATGCCTGTGAAATTCATAATTTTTTGCCGTAAAGTGTTCGTGAAGTATAAAAAGTCATAAAAAATATTTCTGAGCTTACATTTTGCTTAATTTCATATAGGAGATGCATTACATCATGATAACAACAGACCGGGGAGGTGAATTAGCTTTTTTCCTCTACCCCTAGGAGTTCTCAAGAAACGCATATTTACATAAAACATATGAAAATATGATTTCCTCTTCTTGAAATAGGTCTTGTTACTGTCTGGACGCACCTTGCTCCTTTTCCCCTCTCCATTCTGTCTTTTCCTCACCACTCTTTCATTCACCACCTTCCCTATGAATTGAAGAAAAAAAACATGTGCACGTGGAAAAAATTATTACCTCTCGGATATACGTTACGCATTTTCCTATAAAAGACTTTGAAGTCCCTGGACCATCTTTCAAAAAAAAAAAAATTGAAATCTTTGAAAATTTTTGTATTTATCTGACAGAACAGTGATTCCGGGAGTGAAACTTTCAAAATGTTTCCCTTTACATGTTTGGAATAACCCTAATTGTATATGTAGGTATGATCAGCTTTGTTGTTAGGTACTGTGACTGTCGAACCTGGATCGGCCTGTAAGAGGGTCAGAGTGAAGAGCTTGAGTACATTGAAAAGGATGTCAGTGGAGTGGAGTGAAAATAAGGTTAAATTGTTCGAAGAGTAGAGCGATTTTCTGATCTAGAAACAACGTGCCCAAAATTCTAGCGAAAAATATTGACATTTTTTTCAAACAGATTTTTATTTCAATTTTAAAGCCAAAAATTTCGCCCGCAAAATATTAAATGCCCTTCATTAGGTCTTGATGTTTGTTTGTTTGTGGGTTTTTTTTTTTTTTTTTTAAATCTGACAACAGATAAAATTTCTACCTAGTTTCAGATTCATCGGATAAAGGGTATCAATTATAGGGTTTCTTGAGTTTCCGAATTCTCTTCTGAAGTCATTCCAGTCGTTAACCTCTACCCAGAAGACGCCACCCTGAGGTAATGCTCGAAGGGGGGGGCGGTTCCAGGGCTTGAGTGAGAGCACATGAAAAGAGGGGTTTTTACGTATAGTGTTTAAAATTGAATATATGGGCACCAGTGATACGTATCAAACATAGTGTTTCTCGAGTCGCTGAGTTTATATTTTGAATCATTTCAACCGTAATCCCTACTCAGAAGGCTCCACAGGTGGCTCAGTTCTAAGCCTAGGTATTTAACTTTCAATATTTCTTATGGGGGGAATCATATGTTGAACTTCAAACCTTTTGCGCAGCGGCTTCAATAATAAATAAATAAAAAATTGGCTGCCTGGATAACAACACTTTTTGTGGAAGCGAAAATCGAAAAGAAAAGAAGGTATATGAAATAAGTATTACCCTGACCCTCAAGTAAGACAAAATATTAAAAATGGCTGCTTTTC
Source organism: Acanthococcus lagerstroemiae (assembly GCA_031841125.1). NCBI lineage: Eukaryota > Metazoa > Arthropoda > Insecta > Hemiptera > Eriococcidae > Acanthococcus > Acanthococcus lagerstroemiae. Next base: position 12,926,046 of record CM063111.1, on the reverse strand, counting down.
TGAGCTCAAACAGTTTAAGAACTCAAAAATACCGTAGTTATAGTTACTTGGGTAATTGAGGAGTGGTTTTCTAAAAGTGCTTGAGTCATGTAAATGTATTTTTGAAAAAAACGTAAAAAACTGTTTCATATCCGTAACGATCGCACAGACTGCAGTCTTCATTCGCTGAGATCGATTTGGTTTTCATGAATTGAGCAGTATGAATACATTTGGCCTGAGTACACCCTCTAGCATACAAATTCGCTGTAATCGCATTTTTGCCAAATTTGAACTTAAATACTTTGGAAAACCACCACTCAGTTCTAACGTACACAGCTCCAGCAAAGACCACTTCACGTAATAAGTTTTTATTTGAAAAACGTTTTTAGGGAGTAAACCATCACCAGTGCTCCTTTCCACAAGAGCCATCGTCTCGAATTCGTAGTTAAAATATCACTAACGAAGTCAGCGACTTGAAAAACCTAGTATCTGGTTTGTTTTTTTTTTTGTTTTTTTTTAAATTTGTTTTTATTGTTTATTTTCAACAATAAGGAGATTAACTTAACAAATACTTATTTCTTTACGAGGAGGTAGCCCTTTTACCTTGCGGTTTATCAGAGCTACCTCCATGTGAGTTCGAGTATTACATATTTCTTATGTGCTAGGTTTCGTTTTTAATAATATTGTTACATTCTTAACATAATTTTTAAAATCTTTTTTGTTCAAGGTTGTGAGGTCAGTCATTACTAAGTTCATCTCATGTCTCTGGATTGTGTTTTGAAAGAAGGTGCAGTTTTTTATGTGCATTGGGTTGTCTGTTTCATTTTGGTTGCAGTTTGTGCAAGTACTGTCACTTTTTACTTTAATTTTGTCTGTTAAATATTGGTTGAAGTTGCCGTGTCCAGTCAAAAATTGAGTGAAGTAAAAATTTGTTTCAAAGTAAGTGCATTTTAGCCGGTTGCGAATGTTGGGTAGAAAAAGTTTGGTTATTTGTCCAGTTTCTGCTTCATTATATCTAATCTGCCATTCTTGGGTTATTGTTTCTTTAATTTTGAGTATATTGTCCCTGGTGGTTTGTCTGGAGTGTTTGTTTTTATTGTGTTCAATTTTTACTTTCTTGATCATATTTGTCTGTTTAATTTGCAGATCAACTGGGAGAATTCCAGCGATCACATTTGTAGATGAAAAAGATATAGTTTTATAACCTGAAATTATGCTGATCAAGATGTGTCGTTGTAGGCTTAGTAACCTGCCTGTAGTTATCTGAGTAATATTTTTTGCATAGGATAATGAAGCATATTCAGTTAGTGATCGAAAGATAGCATTATATAGGGTTATTCTGTTTTTGAAATCATATCCATAGGTATTTCCGTAAAGCGCGCGGAAGGTATTAAAGTACTTCTTTGTTTTAACTATTACATTTTCAACATGTTTTGAAAAGTTTAAGTTCTGGTCTATAATAACGCCAAGATATTTTTATTCAGGTTTTATAACTAAGACTTTATTATTGATCTTAATGTGTTGTAGTAAGCTACTTTCAACTTCTAATTTATCGTATTTTTTGGACAATAGTACTGCTTGGGTTTTTTCTTCATTTATGTTCAATCCTAATTTTTTAATACTATCGTTTATGTTCTTAATGCAATGGTTGATGAGATTGAATTCAGAACCATTTGTTCCAATAATTAACATTAAATCATCAGCATAACTTAAAAGCCGTACATTATTAAAAGAAGGAAAGTTATTATGAACTGAGGACATGGCAACATTAAACAGGAGTGGGCCAAGAACTGAGCCCTGTGGTACGCCGGATTCAAGTTTCTTATTTACGGCGACATTACCTTCAGGAGTGTAATAATTAACGGTTCTGTTCACCAAAAAATTCTTTGTTAGGATAAGCAATTCATTTGGAACGCCGTTTCTTTCTAAAATTTCAAGAATACTAGACCATTTTATTTTATCGAAGGCACCGGAGACGTCAAAACTGACTAGAAGAACATGTCTAGTGCGAGGTATCTGGTTTGCGTGTTAGTACATTGTGATGTCCCTCTCCTGCACCCTTGGAAACCATGCGTGAATTTCCAAAGAGAATCGTGTGAATTTCCGAGAGTAAAATTTTTCAATATGAAGAAACACAGTCGACCCTCTGCCACGTACAATCACTTCGGTTCGAATATTGCTGGTCATAAAAATCTGGTCGAAATTTGAGTGTGTACGTGTACACGTACAGTAGACGCAGGACTGGGTAGTCGACTGTGGGTGGTCTGACGTTGAAACAAGGAGCCGATATTTTGGGTTATAACCATGTTTTGCAACTAGCCGGCATCTTTGGTGCTCGGGGTCGTGTGGTGTATATTTAAGCGCCGAAAAATAAATACGCCGATTTCGGATACCCAGATCGGGTGTAATGTTTCAATGTATTACAGTAGTCAAACACCGACGAGGACGTGTATATGTTATGAGTAATGGGAGGAGCTGTGCACCGTTAAAATTACTCGGAAGAATTGACCCTGACCCTACGTAAACAAAAAAGAAATTGTATCGCGGGCTGGGACATATCGGAGCGACTTTTGTAAAGAAATCCAAACTCAAAGCGATTCTGGTGTAACTGCACCAATTTGAATCGACAAGCCACGAAATTTTAGCATTTGTCAGCCTCCTATTTAATGGCATTTCTCTAATTTGGCGGCAAATGCTTTTTACATGATTTAAAGTCGTGGTTTTTTGATTTGTTCAAAGCTGAAATCCGGATCATGAGCCTGTTGACTTTAGAACTCTGGTAACTGAGATGAAACTGTTTTATGAGGGTAAAAGAATGAGTAGTTACAAATAAACTGTATGTCGCCAAAAGGGCAATAACGATTTGTTTACGAAATAGGTTTCGCTGTACAAAAAAGTGACATTTTTTCGATTTCAACATATAATGTATATTGAAAAAGTGTACCAATTAATGGAGAGCCGACCCTACCATCCTTCCACCCTTACCTCCACAGTAAGACCTGAAAAATTATAAATTCCATTCTGGAAAATTCGTGTTTTTTAATTTTTTAGTTCGAGTTGACACCCTCGTAAAGTTTACTTTTTCTCCTATAATAAAACTAAACTCGTTAACCCTTAGAATTATTGTTTCCTCAAAATTCTTGATAGGTGCCTGCTGGTACGCTAGTGGAAATCAATTTTTGGATTCGAAACAGTTGACAGTTTTCTTTTGGCAGACCCTGATATTTAAAATATTTTAAAACAAAATATGTAGGGATACTTTCTAATGGAAAATCCTACATGTATTTAACTTCATATTCCCTAAGCGAGATATCCAAATATCCTCGTATTTATGTGGTATTACCTAGGCTAATTTCGAACATCCCTGAATATTTATTTCTTGCTTTAACAAAATCTTGGCCGCACTAAAACATACTTGCAACAGCAAATCATTTTAAAAAAAAACCTCTTGAACCTCCTTAATAATGTGCAACTAATGCAGTGCAACAAATTTTGATTTTGATACCTCGAGAAGCAAAACCACTTTCCTAGACCTATTGTTCACACGCTGATTCCTAATCCACTAGTCAATTATCCCAGCAACCTCGGTTTTCCCGCAAACAGTTTTCAAAGTGACCAAGATAGTATATGATGAAATAGCCGACCTGGAGGGGGAAGTGGTTCATAAGGGTGCTGACAAGTATTAAATAATGCTGGAAATTATATTTTTTCACTCGTATAATTTTTCAGTTTATTTTTTTTTGGAAGGGACTTTCAAAGGATTGGAGGGGGGACTAAATATCCCCCCCCTATTTGCACCTATACAAAAAAGTCATGTTTTTATGTTTTTCAAACTCAGTTTTACATAATTTACAAACTGCTGAGGAAAGTACGTATTTCTGACACAAATTTTCATTTACATTCCAAATCTGATCGTTAAACTGCGACACAAGCACTTTTCTCGCTAGAATAAACTGTAGGCCCTCAGGAGAGCCCAATTTGATACTCTAATACCAGTGGAAAATCTAGTTTCTGGACTCATGTTTTATTCTAAATCCGAATATGACCTCAACAGGCCCGTAGCCTATCTGCAACAGGGGGTGCTGACTTTTTACCAGGGAGAGAGGGGGTTGAGGATACACATAGTATTTACGCTATGATTTCTGCGAGGACGTGATATAGTCATGTGGGGGGGGGGAGTAAATTACCCCAAAGGCACCTGAAATTCCTGAAATTGAATTTAAAATATGCAAACATGAGCAATTTTTCCCCTTTAAAACACGCTTTTATAAAAATCCCATTCCCAATCCAAGAGTTCCAAATTAGTTAACCAAGTTTTTGTTCTAAATTTTAAAATGTTTCTGTGATGTTAATTCTCTTCATCTCTTCTTTCTTTCTCGTTCAGCGTAATGATGATTTTTTAATGGTGGTGTTTTTGCCTAGGGGGGCTCAAGATAACTTTGGAGGAGGTTGAGCTCCAGCTTGCCTCCCATGGCTACGGGGTTGGACCTCAATGAACTTTTAACAACTAAAAACGAAAATTCGTGTCGGTACGAGTTGGCTTGAAGACTCCTGATATCCAATTAAGGTCTATTTTCAATGTCATCGAAGTTTCCAAATTTTGAGATTTTTTTCAACATTCTTACCACAACTCCTTCATCATTTCTCCAAGCTGGCACAATTTTTCATGAATTTGACTGGATTTCTGTGTCCGAGCTTGTCGAAGACTCTTGATATCAAATTGAGTTTCTTTTTCAGTGTTGTCAAATTTTTAAAATTCTTAAACCATACATATCGAATAAAAAAGAGCAGTGTCCAGGAATTCAATTTTTAGACTGATTTTAGATCTGACCATGAAATTTTAACAGCTTGAAATTCGACCCGTTTGCTACTAAAAATCAATTTTTAGGATGAAAATAATTTGTAAATGAAGTTTGAGAGTCGGGATCAGAATTAGCATAAACATTTGATTTCAAAATACGGTTTTTTTATATTTGATACCTACAGGGTTTAAATTTCAGCATTTTTGGCATTTGAAAATCTCCTTCAGAGTGAAAAAGTTCAGTGAAGATTTTTTAGGTCGAATTCAAGTTCAGCAAAAGCATACGATAGGACCAGTTTATTTTTCCAACAGTAAAAAATGTCAGATTAGACCCTATTGAACGCCTGAAGGCCATTTTAGTAGTGATGTTTAGTAAATCGTTAATTATTTCATAGTATCGATAGTTTTTACTAAATTCAGTGCTATCAGACTGTCGACTGTTTCATTCAATTTCCGTAGTATCGATACTTTCCACTAAATAATTTGACAGTTTCTTGATTGTTTCAAATTGTCTAAGAAAACACTGAAAACTAGTAAGAAAGATAAAATTCATCGAAAAATGTTCCGAAATTATTCAGAACTGTTAGATTATTTGATAGTATAATGAATTGTAACGAGTGGCTAAAAAGGGCTGACTGAAAAAGGTATCGGACAAGCCTCTAAATTATTCAGCAGCGTGATAGTATCACGACTTGGTAACATTTGATAGGATGAAACTGAAAATATTGAAAAATGTTTCATAGTATCGACAGTTTTTAAACAAGCAGCTAGCTGCTGGAAGAGGGTCGGCTCTCGACTGAAAAATTAGCGACTAGCCTATCTCTTATTAGCGATCCGTGGAAAAAATATCAGGAAAAAGACCTATTGGTAATCATGTTTAAGGTCTTTTGTTCCGGGAAAAAAGTTTCCAGTTATGTTTACTAGTCGCTGAGTTTAGCTTCGGATTCTTAATAATTTCATATGTTATCTGTCTTCTAGTACTGCTATGGTTTTCTTTCCCTCTCGGCCACTGAACTCTTTCATCTTTTAGGGAATTATCAGAGTCATCCTTCCTTCAGAACCCTTCAATCTCCTAGATATAAGAGCTGACAGAGGAAAGGTAATTGGGATAACACTACACACACACCAACAGCATATGGTAGGTCCAAAAGTCTTCAGACTGCGAAGCTGCTGGCTCCGCAACATTCGCACTTCGACCATCTGGTCAAAGATTTCATTCTGAAGAGCAACTGATCAACAGATAAAAGACCAACACAACTCCTAGCCGACCCTAAAAACATCAAATGATTAGCAAACAATTATCCACTTTTAAGGGAATGAAAACAACGTAATATTCACGCTGTTCCTTTGATAATAATTATACGCATAGGTATGACATACATACATCCCTATGACTGATTGGTCTGAATAATGTTACACAAGACATTGGTACAAACATAATGTGCACTTCAACATACTGATTTACTGATAACGTCTTTACATGCTACATATTACAACTCGTTTGCTTTTCGCTACTACTGGTAACTGCTGGCGACAGAAAACGTTTTCTATATTACTCAATTCAGCCAATTCAGGTGGCATATTAGGATGAGGTTCTTCTGTATTACTCAATTCAGCCAATTTAGGTGGCATATTAGGATGAGGAAATTGTAATTCTTCGTGCGCTAAAAACGCCTTGCAAGTTGCTGTATTTGGGTATTATTTACAGTCTGCAGACGCATGTTTACCATCACAGAAAAGATATGACCGCTTATTCTTGGAAGCTTGATTACTAGCAGGGCGTTTCTTGCCTTGCTGAGCCGAGCCCTTTGCCATAAGCGTAGTCACATTAGTGGCAGGCTGGATAGGCGCTAAACCATTAGCACCTTGTCCATTGCCATTGGCACAAATATCAAGGATCTCCTCAATATATACCGACTTCTCAACTTCCTTCATGAGCTCCCCAAGCTCAAACCGCAGCTCGGGATGTTGAAGGGAAAGCCTCTCAAAGGCTTGACATATATAGCGCTTAGGGACCTTCCTCAAAATAGTGTTTTGAATCAGCTCAGGGTCGAACTGCTGTCCAGCATTTTGCAGGTTTAACAAGATATGATTAATACTGCCTAGATTAGAACGAGTATTCAACAACATAGCCTTAGGAACTAAATGAAACAAATCTGGTAACGATACTAGTTCAGCATAATATGACTGGATTAATTTGGTAGGATCCCCGAAACGAGTTTTCAGGGCTTCAACCTAACGTGGATATTGTTTTGAGGTTACACTGAAGCCACAAAGGTACTCTTTAGCTGGCCCCTTTATACATTCCAACAAGTGTATAAACCTCTGTAAATCAGTAAACTTCTGGTTGGAATAGACAGCCGCATCATAGTGTTGCCACCACTGGCTCCACTCTCTCACCTCGCCATTGAATATTGGTGGTTTGCAGTGGAGCTTAAAGCAGTCATCCGAACTGGATGACAGAGCAGGCGACAATTCGGGGGCTGAGACTCCATCAAACATAAAGGCAGCTTCATATAACATGAATGCCTTATCCCGAATTGCCTTAGTCTCCAACTGTCTCTCTAGTGTCTCTTCTGCAGACAAATTTAGAGCTTCTAGGTTAACATCTACTGTCCCTGTACATGCAAGAAGACGAGATGCTGCAGTCTTCACTTGAGCAGGGCTCTGTTGGGAAAGGCTATCCAACATAGCCAACTGCATTTTCAGCACCTCAATTGCATGGAGAATATCCACAACAAGAGGTGGGACATTCATGGTAGCTCCGGCACCATGGGCTGTATCCATAGGTTCATTCGCCTATGACAATAAGAACTATGTAAATCACATATTCCTTATGTCAACACTTTGAATAAACTCTACTGAACCTCTCAAGATGGATCCATCAAGAATGGACAACATAAATACATCAGACTTGTACCAGAATAATTATGTTCTGGTTGCAAACTAAAAGAAAATTTACCACACAAAGAGGGGGGCAAACATTAAGAATTCACTAACCTGAGACATGATGTCTTAAATGACAAACAACACGACTCGCGAACAAACACTAAAGAAAGCGAGAGTTCGAACAAGAATGACCTGGGCATTGTTCTGCTCTGCTTTTTATAATCGTTGGGGCAGGTTGTTTAACTCAAACTATCGACCATTTGGTCGAAGTCGAAAATTGGGATGTCAGTAGTGTACCTCACGATATTACCTCACCGGGGTGGCTCATGTAGTTATGGCTTTTCATTGTCGGGTTTGTTTACATGATTTCTTATCTTCCTGTAGAATTATCAACAAGGAGCTGTATGAGGTGTTACAAGAAAAGGGCCTCAATGGTAATCAGACACCGGGGCCCTTTTCTGTGCCACATCACATTATGGTTTCTTTGGCACATTCTGTTGCGAATTTTGTTTGGTTTTTTCTTTCAGTATTCTATTTAGGGAGAAAAAACAAAAATGAAAAACCGTAATAAAATGTCAAAAGTAATCATAATGTGATCTGGCACATAAAATGGCCTCAATGGTAAGGGAACATTAGGGCCCTTTTCTATGTCACATCACATTGTGGTTTTTTTTGGTACATTTTATTACAAATTTTCATATTTTTCTTTCAGTGCTCTACTTAAAAAATGTGAAATTCGTAATAAAATGTGTCAAAAGAATCGATCATAATACAATGTGGCACAGAAAAGAGCCTCAGTATCCTATTACCATTGAGGCCCTTTTCTTGTGTCAAGTCACGTACCTCATTGATAATAATTCTACATCGAGATAAGAAATCATGTAAACAAACCCGCCAATGAAAAGCCCTATGTCACAGATTTTCGACAAAAGTAGTATGGACCAATCCTTCTTGCGTCTTCCTTTGTTTGTTTTTTGTCAAATGTAAAATGTCGCGAGTCTGAAATTTCTTAAGAGTTAACCTCTTCCTGGTCGTACTAACTTCTTTCTATGGATTGACCATTTTCTTTTTTACAACCACCATTGTTACTTCGCCTTTTTCCCGTCTTCATCATTTTCTCATTTTTTTCTCGCCACAGAGGTTCATTATGAGTGAAGGAGTGAACCAACGTTGTAATATTATCTAGACATTTTTATCAGCTGACGGGGCATGTCGCTCTCCAAACAGCGCGCTCTATGTACGAAGATCAAGATCAAGAGCTGCAGAAGTTGGAAAAGCGATTGCAGTAGGTTCGGCTACTAGTAGCCGACCCTAAAAACTGAAGATGATGGGGAAAATGGCCAACGAATTTTGGAATCAGCGTGAAAAATAGGTTTCGGAAAGTTGACGATTCTTTACTCGGGGCATTTTTGGCATTGCACGCAGTGTGATGTAACAGAATTGTATTCAACTTCTGTTCAACCGAGTTGAGAGAATTCAGACAAGTGGGTCACACGTCGAATCCTCCGTAGACTCGATGGATGCCAGAGACAGAAATCGGTACTTCTGAACACTAACTCGCTCGCCGATCTATCAATCTGGTTACTCTCCATGGTTGGGCAATCCGGCTGCATCGACAGCCCGGCCAACTCGGTGAGCCAGTCGACGGGCCGAGCTCGGTCTACTGATTCTCTTGAACAGATCGTAGGCGAGTTAATTAGCCGTGTACATTAGAACCGTGTAGTTTTGGCCAATAATAGGTATATACATATATACGAATTTAGCTTAAGGGATATTAGCGTCCGATATGTCCGGACCACACGCAGATAAAGCGTACCTGAATTTAAACAATACTTCTGTCGATCGGGCCAGAAGACTGGAATGCCTCCGCATGGATGGACAGGTAGATAGGTAGTAGGTACCCACAGGTAGCTTTAAAAATAATGACGCAGAGCAGCTCGAGCATCGTATTTAATTTGACGTTGTACTCTGTCGCAAAACGCTGATGCGAAATAATTGCCGGTCGAATTTTCGAAATCGAAAATAATTTCGACCAAGTGGACGCCGGACGCGCACACGTAACGTGTGCTGCCGGCCGAGGGCTAAAGTCGACAATTGTATCTTCAGTTTTTTTCCCCCTTTTTTTCTTTTTTAATTTTGGGTTGCGGTTTTCGTCGGCTACTCGTCTGCCGTGTGCCGCGACGAGCGACGCGATGACCAGACTAATGGTTTCTGTCAGTCGGTTATTACCGGGCGGACGATGTTGGAATATTAATGACGAAGGAGTGTCGCTGCCTGGTCGTAGATCTGGACGGTCTCTCGATGGTTGAAATTTCTCTCCGATGCGAGAATCAAATACCGGAAAATCAGTGTAGCCCTCGAGCCCGTCCTGTTCCGGATAGGAAGCCAATCACTTTGGGCAATTAAAAAAAAAAGTTACTATTTTGTCACTTTTTTTTAGAAAAAGCCAACGCTGTTACTTTTTCCCACGATTCTTTTTCTTTTTTTCTTCTAATTTTTAATTTGATAGCGCGGTGTTCATGCAGCAGCAGTATAATTTGCTTCAGCTGGAAAATTTTAAACTTCTGAGACGGTTTTGCTTGTGTTTTTCAAATCAGGGGTAAAAGTCTCAAACATTCTTCGATCACCCTGCTCACGAAATCAGGGTTTTTCTAATTGGGAAATTTTCAGTCCCTTCCCTCGTCAATTTTTTTTTCTAGTGCGTTGCCTCATGCTCTTGCAACAAAGTCGTTTTTTTCTAGAAATTTTCTCACAGTAATGGTGATTACGGAGTTATGTATTCGCATCTGAGCAGACGATTCGGACTGCTTGCCAGTTTCTTGATTTCAGACAATGCAACCTGGACGACCACGCAGCACCGGGTAATTTTTCTTCCATCTCACGTTTTGTCGTCTGTTTTCCGGCGCGGACGCCACACGACCACCCCCGTACAACGGATACATGTAACGTCCTATCGATACATTATTTAATTAAAAACGAACAAGACAAAAAGACCTCCTTAATGATCGATTCGATACCCACGTCTAAAAAGCTTTTGTGTGTTTTCGACGCGGATTTGAAAACCATATCAGAGGGGGAAAAAAAAAAAAACGAAGAGCGAATCTCCTACATAAAAAAAAAGGGAGAAAAAGAGGAAAAAAGAAAAAGAGAAAAGGAACAGAACACGGGACAACGCATAACGGACTCTCGCGTTTAACCGAACCGGTTATAACCATTTTAGAAAATCGGTGTATTTATGAATTTTATAGCAATAGAAAACTACTCATTTTTAAAAGGGTCAAAACGGTACAGGTGTACGAATTGATAAACTATACACAGGTACTAAAACGAAAGAACCCACTAAGGGTGGATTGTAATTTAAGAATATAAAGGGAAAATAACGCCCCGCCGATTTATTTCTCATTTTAAATTCACTCGGCGCGAGTTTTTTTTTATTTTATTTTTTTCTTTCTCTAAATTGACCAAATCGCTCGAGGTGTTTGAAAAATCGAATTTCATCCGCCTTCTGAGAAGTGACAAGAGGAGTTGCACATCATTATCGTTCACCATGCAGACATGAATGCCAACCAGGGAGGGAACCGGATTTTTATCCGTAATGTGAAAACAGTAACTGGGTGAATTTAAAATGTGACCAAAAATTGAATGAATTCAGGGAAAACTGGTTAGAAAATGATTTAACAAAATGTTCGCTGATGTTCTTGAAACGAGGACTATTCATTAAAATTTAAATAATGGCCAGAGCCGCAGCTACAGAAAAACGGGGCAGGGTGTTGATCTGTTGAAGCTCCTCCCTTAAGTGTCAAAATGCACGTTTTTGCTCAAATCTGCATAAAATTCAAAACATTTTCTCTCCCTTCACTTCATAGGTCGAATAGGGTACCAAAATTATGATAGTCCGATAAAAAAAAAATTGAACTGGCTTCCTTGACGATTAATCGTTTGACAATGTTTAAACTTTTCTCCACCTATTCGGAGGACCATATCGACGCAGGAACGGGAGGTTTGGTGTTAGACCCCCCCTCCCCAAAAAACTTGTCAAAAAGAGCATACGAGAGTGTATTTGAGTGCATTAATTACAGCAACAAGATGACGGGGTATGTGCTGTAGCACCCCCCCCGGCTGAAACCTGCCTACGCTGATGACTTGAACTCCGGTAAAAATGAACATTAACAGTGTTGCCAGACGTACGGATTTATCAGTACATGTACTGAAATTTGAGCTCGTACGGATTTCTGTACTGAAATCCGAAAAAGTACGGATTTTTGACCCAAATTACGCCTTTCCTCACTTCTGTTTCAACTAAGTCAGAAACGAACATCAAACAAATAAAAGTGCTGTCCATTCTTTCTAAACATACTGGGTGGTTACTGTTGGTCAAAGCTGTTGGTGTAAGTTCCGGTACGCAGCTCTGCTTAGCTCCGTCATGGAAACACTTTTTTTATATTTTTGTCTCTCTAAGTATAACATGAATCTTCCTGAAAATGAAACCTCTCTTCTTAGAAACCCATCTCCAAGACCATGAGTTCTAACTCTTGATTCCTCTTTACATAAATTGTGATAAGAAATCCAAACATGTCACTTCTAATTTGATTCGGATTCAGTCAACATATTTATGCCAACTAGAGATTTAATTTTATAAATGCAATACAACAGCTCATCAGGGGCTATGGAGAGTGACTTAATAACTTGCAATTATATCTACAATTATTAATTAATGTAAAATGAATTAATTTATCACAATAAGTTGTATGGAGTAAAATAAAATTTAAAAAAAAAATAAGATTACACTCCAACTAAGCTATCGCGTCTTCATCTTTGTGTTAATTTCTTTTTGAAGCAAATTTTTCGGAGGACTGAATGATCATCACGTCATCAAATCGAAAATCTATTTAAAAATATTCGCGACGGGACACGAAGGATGCGCTGCAGGTAGCAAAATTAGGAAACTGGACGAAAATATCATCACATGTATTGCGCTTCTGGGAGAATTTCGTAAAATCTAGAATATCTCATTAGGTAAATATAATTTTTTTTTTTTTTTTTGAAAATTGAAGAGAACTTCATTTATTTCACAGTAAATTTCGAATATAATGTGCTCACATCATGACAGTCAATATTCAGTAATAATTATCTACTCTCTCAAATTCGACTGTACCTTTCATACGCCCTTATCCGGACCGATGACGGATCATACTTTCGTCCAGTATCCTAATTTTGCTATCTGCAACGCACCCTCCGTGTCCTGACACGAATAAGGGTGTAGGAAAACTTGAAAAGTACATAGTGTCAACTGTCAAGTCGAATTTGAGAGAGTAAATTACTGAATATTGACTGTCATTTCCATGAACGTGTCTTGATGCGAGTGAATTACATTCGAAATTAGCTCGGAAACAAATTGAGTTCTCTTTAATTTAAAAAAAAAAAAAATTATATTTATCGAGATATTTTGGATTTTACGAAATTCTCCCATAAGTGTACTACATTAATTTGATCATATTTTCGTCCGGAACACTAGTGCTCCTGATGAGGTATCCTCTCGCGAATAGCTGAAATAGAGCGTACCAAGTACCAACTAGTGAAATGCTGGGCGCATCGCGGAAGCTGGGAATTTCTTTTTATTCAGAGTGAATTCCCAATCTAATCTTCCCTGAAAATAACTTCCCACCCAAAATTTCTTTCCTTCCCAGTTTTTTTTCTTCTGGGAATATTCCCACCGCCCATCGCTAGTACTAAAGCGCGAGACTAGTACCAGCTTCTCTAAGTTAAACCAAAGATAGGAAGTGGGACGAAACTGTATTTCACTCCTCTGTCTGTTAACCTAGTGTAACTAGTTATCAAATTCTTGTTCAATATTAATACTGAAACGTGAAAATTGAAAATACATGAAAAACTACATTTTAGCCGTTTGAAAATGATTCTGTCCTAAAGGAAAAGTTCTCGGAAAAAATCCGTACAAAATCCGTACGCGCCCTTCAGATGTACGGATTTCGGAAAATCCAATCTGGCAACACTGCATTAAGGACTACAACTTCTCTATTTTAAATTGGATTTTGGAACACCATGGAGGCAGATCGAATACGTATTTTGCGAGTATTCGAAATCTGCAATCATCAACTAAAATAGTTCGTCCAATTCTAAAAGATTTTATAATTATTGTTTTGAGCTCTGATTAGATTGGAAGATCTCAGAAATAATACAGTTAAATTGTAATCCAAAATCGATGTCATGTACATTAAATGAGGTAAACCCGATTTTTTCACACAATGTCTGGGATGACGTGGGTGTACTCTGGTCAAGTTTTCGACCTCGGGGCCCCTCCAGGACTTAGTTTCCCAGCCAAAAAACTGCAATTTCTAGCACTTTTTTCAGTTTTCGGCCATTTTGACCATGAAGGAGTGATTTTTCGACCATGACCACGCATAATTTTTCTAAACTAGATAAAATTTTTTACACTTTGAAGTTTTCTTGTCTCTTTAGACCTAATAGTTTCCAAGATACAGCTTTTCAAAGTTTGGTGTTTTTTTTTAAAGTTGCAAATATGTAGCCATTCCTCTTGTTTAATTTCATAAAATCGCCCTGGTATCATCTCAAATCACTTTCATATGGTTCAGCGAAGTAAATTTTTACTAAATTTACGTTTTAGAAAGGTGTGGGTGAGGGGGGGGGGATGATGATTAAAAAGGATGAGTTGATCAGTTAATTTTTTTTTTAAATGACACAGTGCTATCATTGGTAGGTACCATTTGCGAAGAAGGTTCAGTAACTTGAAAGAAGGAGGTGATTAGGAAGAAGGAAGAAAGAGAGGTGAGATGGGGTCTGTATTTTGCATTCCTGTCAGCCTCTTTTGCCTGGAGGGGCTCGATGTCCCTCTATCCCTTTATGTTCGCTTCCAGGCCTCTCCTTTCAGAATGGTGACTCTGGTAAAGCAATTTACCCAAGCTGAACGAATGGGAAATTGGGATTTACGTTGCCTTTTTTCCACCCTGCTGGTCACTTTTTCTACGCCAAGTGTGCTATTCTCTACCTCCAGAACATGTTTGAATTGAGCCAGAAAATTGATGCAGACGAATAGAAGTCATTCACAGCAGATGGATTCTTCACTGTTCGGCGATCGAAGAAGTTCTGGACAGGCATCTGGTCGGACATGACCATCGAACGGGTATTGACGTGCTCAATGAAAAGCTATGGAGGTTTGACTAGGGGCCGAAGCATCACAGAAACCGTGCTCACCCGATGGACATTAAATATGATCTACCTCCAAAACATATGCGCAGACGCCGAGGAGTTCTGCAACGTCGAAGTGCCAACTTCCGAGCAGCATGTGGAAATGCGGCCAACAAGAATCTCCCGTGATGAAACCGACACTCAGAAGCTGAGCAACTGGTTTTTAAAGCATCCTCCGTGCCGCAATACGCATGTCATCATGTCCATTGAGCAGTGGACTGATTGAAGACCAAGGGGTCAACTGTCATATGGCTCGAGATATTGGAAAGACAGCTCTAATGAATGTTGTTGGAGAAAACTTTCAAAATGTCAAATTCAAAAGGAAACTCAATGTTGTAACACTTTCCTCAGCTGTGCGCACTGTGAATGTGGGCAACGAAGAGGTGGCAGTGGATCCTCTCATTTTGTTTCACAGATTGTGTGTCATGAAACAGTCGGATGAAGAAATGCAGATTTTCCTCAATTACGAGCTCTCACCATTTCCGATGTCATTGTTTACTCCAGAAGGAATGAGGAAGGGATCAAAGTCGTCATTCTACGCCGCATTCAAACCAGTTGATATTGAGAACACACAAGGGAAATCCATATTTGTTGTTGTCGATGACGGCAATCTCCTTAATAAAGTAGTGTGGCCAAAAACTTCCTCATTCGAAACTGTAGCTGCCAGATACGTTCAATACCTTGGTGCACGTTTTGGCCAAAATGTTGTATTGTGTTTGACGACCATCCATCAGAAGCTGAGCACAAAGAAACGAAGAGTTCTGAACGGGCCGGTTGAGCCATAGCACATTTAGCTCCGGAAGTAATCTTTGAGGAAAACACAATTCCTCAAATCCCGCGAGACAAGTTTTTGTCTAACGATAAAAACAAAGTGCGGTTGATCCAGCTGCTGAAGAGCAAATTGGAAATACACGGAAATTAGGTTCTCCAATCCGAGGAAAACACGGATAGGCTGATTGTCACCACAGCCCTCGCCAAGGCCAGTGATTACGACGTGGTGATCATAGCAGGAGAAGATATCGACCTGTTGGTCATATTCACTGGTCTGGTAGGACCAACGAACGTGTGTTTCCGAAAGTGTGGGCAAGGAAAAACGGCAGACGTTTTCTACTCAGCTGCCTCCGCAACACTGGGAAACCACCACCTCATCCCATTCGTTCACGCTTTCAGCGGCTGCGATTCTACTTCAGCCTTCTTCGGCCATGGGAAGGCGAAACTACTCACTGTACTGGAGATGAATCCTCAGCTGAAGGAGCAGGCTACAGCTCTCTTAAATCCCACGGCAACAGCTGTGCAAATAGCGGCCGCAAGGGAACAAATCATTGTCACTATGTATAGTGGCAAGCCAGAGGCGTTGACGCACCCCTGATTCCCTGCGGTACCAGCTATTTGCCGAAGTTGCAGCCAAGACGAATTTCAATTTAGCCCGGCTTCCTCTTACTGCTAATGCTGCCAGATTTCATTCTTTCAGGGCTTACCATCGGGTGCAGAAATGGATAGGGCAGGACCTGAGCCCAACACAGTGGGGATGGCTAGCTGCAGCTGCAGAAAAGCCGGGCTGAAATACTCCATTGTCTGCGGCCATTGCAGTGGGCAGTCGTGCGAAAATATAACGGACATCACAATCGACGTCGACGAGCGCATCCCGGACTTGGACGAGAGCTTCGACGACAAGGAGCTATCCCTGCCTCGTCTATCGGAGTTCCAAGACGACCTGCACGACAACGAGTCCCCGGCTGAAGACGGCGCCGACGATTTCACCGATCCCTCCTACACTGTGGTCGATAACACGGGCCTTGGCCCATCCAAGCGGGCGAAGAAATGTTAATTTTCCGGAAAATTCAATATAGATTCCGAATTTGTTTACCATACCTCTCCAGCTCTTTTTGGGGTCCCGAAAATCGACCTCAAGATTTCGCAGCCTCAATTTGCCCCCTCCCTTGCGATCAAAAATTCTTCAACCTTAGGGAACGAACGAGTTTCACTTTTGTTTAGGGGTGGGGGCACTTTTTTGCTAAAATTGAAACTAGCCCTTGCACAGGTACCTTGAACATTTGAATATTTAGACCAACGCCGACTATTGACCGACTTTGCCCAAAATGTCGACTTTTCTACCCCTACTTTCTTGTATGGGTTTACATTTGTTCCCTTTAGCGTGTTGTTCAGGACATGTGTACGATTACAGGTACCCACCCCTCGCTCGGAATGCGGCTGCTGATCAGCTGAACTTGACGGGGTAAATCGGTGTACATTGCTCAAAATTTCGACTTCTCTACCCGTCTTGTTTTCATGTGGGCTTCTGTTTATTCCCGGGGTGTTTTCCGGAGCATTTCCAGGATTACACGTCCTCACCCCTCGCACGAAACGCCTCTGCTTATCAGTTGAACGTGACATGGTAAATCAGTGTACACTGCTCAAAATGTCGACTTCTTTACCCCTCTTGTTTTTATGTGGGTTTCTATTTGTTCTCTTCGGTGTGTTATTCAGTGTATTTCTAGGATTACACGTCCCCACCATTCGCTCTGAACGCCTTTGCTCATCAGTTGAACTTGGTGTGGTCAGTCGCTGTACATATTAGCCTCCTGCAGTCGGACGTACAGTGTGACGTGTTCGTACGAATGAACGTACCCGTACACATTCTTATCTGTGAACGTTCGCACGGACAATCCTGAAAAAGTGTACGTTCGTACGTACAGTTTTCAATAAATGTACGTTCCTACGTAATGTGCAGATTTTAATGCCTGTCTGTTCGCGTTCGGACGATTTTCATAGAAACTGACGCGTGGCGTTCTGTGCACTGCCTTTGTATGTGGTTAATGGTCCCAATAACTCATAATTTTCTGTTATTTTTTTGGCTAGGATTTAATTGCACGTTAAAACAGATCATATGAACGATAACAGGAGCATAGAAAAAAAAATCAAAATTCTGTGACAAAGTGTAATGAACGATAAAATAGAGTAATCCACGATGAAAAATGTATAATATCTAAAAAATATTAGTCACGTTGAAAAGTGTTAATGAACTATTAAAAATGCACATTAGCTATAAATGGTGCACTTTACAAGAATTCAAAAACAAACGTTAGAAAATACTGCTGTCGCATCACCCTAGGTACTACACGTTGAGTCAGAAAGAAAACTTTAGTTAAATACTGGAATGCTATCCTTGAAAAACGGTGTCTTCATTGGAAAATTTCGCGCTTTCTTCGACTTGGCAGGCCGACCCCTCTTTCTTTCTTGACCCAGGGGACAACTTTTGCCTCCGGTGGTATATGCTTACAAGTTTCAGTCTAATTTGGTGACCGAGGCCATGCTTGCAGAGCAGGCACTTCTGGAAGTACGGAATATTATTCTGCATTGAAAAATATTTTATCAGTGTGTTAGTGCAAGTCATGTCGAGAAATGTATTTTCATGAGAGTGACGCAAATTATCCTATCGTTTAAGCTACTCGTCTTTTTCGTTCGTTGGTAATTATTTTGTTGGCAACATGTAACGGGCAATAATTCATTTTACTATCTTTTGGACCACCTCTTTTAGCGTTCTGTATCCTATCGTTCATTCGCATTTTTTTATCGTGCAATTAAAGTTTATCCTATTTTTTTCAGCAATTTCAAATTCTTTTTTTTAAGGAATTTTTTTCATGAAATGTATAATGTATACATATAAGTATGTACCGTAAGGCGTGCGTGAGTTCCAACACTCTGCGCCCCCCCACCCAGTTTGGGCGGGGGATACGATTTGCCAACGACAAAGAAATTTCTTAGGATGAAAAAGGAATTTTTGTAGACAACGAAGGAATTATTTTTATAGACAGTGAGGGAATTTTTGTGGACAACAAAGAAAAATATCTACTGATTCTGTACCATCACAACAATGGATACTGATAACAAATGGACGCTATTCGGCGTAAGGAAACCAACCAGCAAAATCTGTTTTTGAGGACAAGCGATTCGAAGTTCAAGAGCCATGTAGAAATTATATGACATAGTGTTTACTGATAAGCTTTCTTCAACGTGAGTACACATTTTTGAATCGGGGGCCCAATGTTGAAAAATTCTACTTTTTTAAGGAGTGGAAAAAATTCTCTAAAAGATATATTCAAAGGAAACTTTAGCTATGAAAACAAAAGCGAAATTTTCAATATGCGTGTTTTGCCTGTCCTAATAAACGGATGTCAAACATGGCCATTAAATGCAAAAATTTTGAACAGAATTAGGGTAACTCAAAACTCAATGGAAAGATCAATGCTGGGGATAATGAGAAGGGACAGGATAAGAATCTCGGTTGTCGAAAGAAAATTAATATTTAATTTGGCAGATCAAAAGAATGAAATGGTGGTGGGCGGGACACATCTCCCATCTCAGAGACGAACAATGGACCTATAAGGTCACCTTTTGGCAACCGCTGGACGGCAAAAGAAGAAGAGGCAAACAAACATTAAGATGGAAAGACAATATACATAAATTTCTAAAAAGTAACAATTTCGAATAATAGCCAGGAATAGGTATGAATGGAGGCATCTACAGGAGACCTTTGCCCGGCATGGGTCAGGGGAGGAGCGAGCCTCACTCTGGGGCCGCTAATTCATTATAGGTATCTCTCTATATTATAACTAATATTGTTTATTTATTCCCTTAAATAAAGGTATTTTGAACTTGAATTTGATGCAGAAAAGGAAGGATTAATTTTACGAGTACGTTTAGTTTACTTGTGATTTTTTATTGGAGACAGGGAAGGAATAATTTTAGGTTTCACCTGTTTCCATTCCCTCTTGTTGCATGTTTTTCTTTTATTTCAATGCATACCAAATTTTATGACTATTGGCTAGTCTGATTGTAATACAACATTATATGGCAGATGCCTAATAAAGCACTATTTTCATATGTTTCTTAATTCCATAGAGTTTGGATAAATAAGTTCTTGGGGAGTAAACTGAGAAAACAATTTCAGATTTTGTATTCATCACTTCCATTGTGTGCGATTATTTGAATGAAATGTCCCCTTTATTGTACTGGGAAAATTATACTCAGATGCCTGAACTCAAAGACTTGACTATCCATCTTCTCAGTGTACCAGCCTTGAGCGTTGAGGACACCAATCAAAAGAACTAGCTGCCACATAATGTTATATTACAATCAGACTAGCCAATAGTCACAAAATTTGGTATGCATTGTAATAAAAGAAAAACAAGCAACAAGAGGGAATGGAAACAGGTGAAACCTAAAATTATTCCTTTCCTTTCTTCAACAAAAAATCGCAGGTAAACGAAATGCAAAATGAATCCTTCTTTTTCTGCATCAAGAAATAATGCACAAAAATCACAAGTAAACTGAACGTACAAATTATTCCTTCCTATTCTCCATAAAAAAATGAACACAAGAAATTCACAGATGAACAAATGAAGCCTAAAGTTATTCCCTCCCTTTCTCCAACTAGAAATTTCAGATAAACGAAAGGTAAAATTAATCCTTCCGTTTCTGCATCAAAACATGAACACAAAAAATCGTAGGTAAGTAAGCAAAACTTACAAATTATTCCTTCCTTTTTGTCATCAAAAAATGAAGACAAAAAATCACAGATAAAAAAATGAAACCTAAAATTATTCCTTCCCTGTCTCCAATAAAAAATCACAAGTAAACTAAACGTACTCGTAAAATTAATCCTTCCTTTTCTGCATCAAATTCAAGTTCAAAAAACCTTTATTTAAGGGAATAAATAAACAATATTAGTTATAATACCTATAATGAATTAGCGGCCCCAACGTGAGGCTCGCTCCTCCCCTGATCCATGCCGGGAAAAGGTCTTCAGTAGACGCTTCCATTCATACCTATTCCTGGCTATTATTTGAAATTGTTACTTTTTAGAAATTTATGTATATCGTCTTTCCATCTTAATGTTTGTTTGCCTCTTCTTCTTTTGCCGTCTAGCGGTTGCCACTTGCCAAAAGGTAGCCTTATAGGTCCATTGTTCGTCTCTGAGATGGGAGATGTGTCCCGCCCACCACCATTTCATTCTTTTGATCTGCCAAACTGAAATTATTATTAAATCTTAATTTTCTTCTGATAATCGAAATTCTCATCCTGTCCCTTCTCATTATCCCCAGCATTGATCTTTCCATGCTGCGTCTCTCGACGTTCACTTTAACCCTGAACATCTAGAGGAAATATTGTTCATTCATCGTGATCACTTTTTATAAGGCAGTAACACATGATGTCACCGGAACACTCGTTATCAATATTGGAGGGAAGAACCAAAATCAAATATATATTATAGTCTAATGGGAAGTTAACGAATTTTTCCATTTATGTAGAAATTTCTCTAAAATAAGTGAAAGGTACAAGAAAAGAAGCAGGTAAGTCACTTTTGTGGCGGAACGAGAAAAATGAAACACAATTTGTTTACATACGAGGTTCTTTAAAGACCTGAACGTGAATTTTGAAACCCGTTTTTCTGAACTGTAGCATCCTTTCAGGCATCCTACCATAGCTGAGCTACTTCTACTCAATACGCCCCTTCCTACGGTATAAATAACTCAATCTCGCCAAAAAAGTGACTTACCTGCTTCTTTCCCTGTATCCTTCAAGTGGAATTGCGAGAAAAATGGTAAGAATGAAATTTGTAGGAAACGGTATTTAATATAAAGCAACTTATAATTTCCAACATTCTCTCGCGAAATATTACAATCTGAAAATTGACTATACCAGTAAATAGCTCAACATTTTGAATTATTATGTATTTCGGATTTACGTTATTTCTAATTAAATTTAATAATACCGTCAACTTTTTACTACTGATTGCCAAAAACTCGGTTAATTTGAAAAACGCGCAAAATTATAGTAATTTTTTGTTATCAGGGTTATCAAATTTGGGGCGAAATATATAAACAAAGCCAGAGTGCCATTCCCCTACAACAATTGAACTGAGTATCTCTATTTCTTTATACAAATACAGTGATTAAAAATAATAAGTCACTTCCTGTTTAATTATATCAAATATTAGAATCGCGGCAAGTTTATGAACTGGAGACTGGAGAATTGGCAGTACTTGATGAACAAACGAATTAAATTAAACAAAACTTGGGTTCTCAAAATAATAGATTATAATTGCCTATTTATCTCATTATAATGCATTAGCGTTAATAGTCAAGCGATGAGCAGCATTCTCTTCCGTCAATAAATTGTCTATCATTTATTTTCTTAATAATGTCTTACCGAATTTCATCAATTTCATCCCTATACTCATCGGGTACTCCAATTATATTACCCCGCAACCCGCGCATACTAAATTAGTTGTCTACATATTACTTTGTACGCACGAACGTACACCTGTTGAAAATTGCACGTGCGAACGTACACTTTTTCAGAACTGTCCGTACGAACGTTCACAGATAAGAATGTGCACGAGTACGTTCGTTCGTACAAACACTTCACACTGAACGTCCGACTGCAGGAGGCTAGTACATATCGGGTGTCCCAGTGTGGAAAGGTAAGCTGGAATAATGTTTGAATATTCGTTCGTCAGAACAAAAATCATCCAGTATTCCCCCCCCCCCCCCTCCCCCAGAATTTCCTAGTAGAGTTGATTTCACCCATCTGAAGTTAGTTTTCTAAGCTACTATGCAACGTAGGAAAGAACCTCCTTCTCACTGTAGCATTAATGCTCCGAATTTCCGACTGCAACTGCAAATTAAATAACTCCGAATATTTTCCAACTTATTAAGGGATGGCGTTATTGATACGATGCTCACTGATGCGATACTCGGAAGGGTAGTTTCCGGGGCAGGGGCACGGTGTCTGAGGAGCCACTTTGGCAGGCTTGCATCACCATACGTTCCACCAAGTGAGGGGATAGCGTCCTATGCCTCCTATGGCAACAGCCCTGGCCGGTAGATCTTATTTTTTTCAGGTTAAGGATTTTTCCAATGAATTTGTGATACTGAGCAGCGGCGAGGAGCAAGGTTTCGTGTACGTGATTAAGTCGTTCACGAAAAGAAATAAAAAAAGAAAAAACAATAACATCGAACTACGTCGTTAACCGACATACTAATTATTTAGCTCATACGTGTACACACGGCTCGGGTGCATGAAAATCGCCGACTCGGCCTTCCTGTTTTCCGCGTCATTTGCGGCCGATCGGTTGGTTTGTCTTCCGAATAATTATCCGAGGTTCGATAATTCGGTGCAGTGGTTTGCGTACACAAATGACCCCGCAGCACCGGCATCGGCACCGTGGTCAAACTGGATGTACATATAACCCAGAAAAATTAGATCGAAAACAAAAATCAAAATTAGACCAAAAATGCAGCGAAGATTCTTTCGCACACCAGTTTTAGGGTGTCTACCAGTCATGAAAGTCACGAAAACGTCATGAATTGAAGTCAGTGGTCATAAAAGTCATGAAAAAGTCAGGAATTCAACTGTATATTTCATTTGCTTTTCCCAAAAATTATAAAATCTCTCCAAATTCTCCTGGAAAAATCATCTTCCTTTTTAAATGTTAACTCCAAAATATTTGCTAAGGAAGAAATTAAACAAGTATCGCTGAAACGTCAACATTAGTTTTTGTTTCTACTGCTTAGGACCCGTAATATGAGTATTGTGAGCCCATGAAAAAAGTCATGAAGAAGTCATAAATTTCGTAAATTTGTATTTGGTAGACATCCTGACTTTGGACTACTTCCCGAATGAGCATATGGAGAATCCTCCATTGTAACAGTGGACTATTCTTCAATTCTCCCTCAGGAGACTGCACGTCTCCCAACACTAATGAATTTCACAATTTCGCATTTGGTAGACGCCTTGATTGAGCATATGGAGAATCCTCCATCATAGCGATGGCTTTCTCCCTCAGGGGGCTGAACATCTTCCTAAGTTCAGTTTCTTCCAAAATTCTCGAGAAGTATCGAGTCTCGGTGCCAACTTTTCTAACAAAAATTGCTACCCAATAAATTCTAAGGAAAAAAGATATTTTATAAATTTTTCGTATCTGCCTCGAAGTACCCTAAATCGGGGGTTCAACGTGATTTTTCATATTCTTACTGATGAACACATACTTTACGGGAGCCTTTTTTTTCGACTTATCTCAGTCACTCACACGGACTTCGGGGAACTAAAGGAATACAAATCATCATTCGCGTTTCTTTTAGTGTCAAAAAAGACGTTTTAATTAGTTTCCACAAGTTTTTATGAGCACGAATCTTGAAATCGACGCACCGGCTAGGGGGTTTCAAGATCAGAGCACGTTGTAGTTTGGCTGTAAATTCAAAATGATGTCACTAAGGAGAGGTCGGGTTCAGAAACGTGCTGTAGGAGTCTGCATTTCCGTTTCAGGGCAAATTAAGGTCGAAAACGAGTTCAGCGATCTTTGAAACCTCAGATATCCACAGGTCGATTTCATCAGCCCCCCAAGGTGGGTTATGAAGGAGGAAATGGGGCAAAAATTTGTGTATAATTTGTGCAATTTGTGTACGCTCCCTTCCTCCACCATAAACGATCAAAGTTTATGGGCTGGTGAAATGCTAGCTCCCCCCCCCAAATTGAGTTGGAAATCTGGAAATAGGGGCAAAAATTTGTGTATAATTTTTGTAATTTGTGTACGTTAGTCCCAGAATTTGTGTACGCTCCCTTCCCCCACTATAAACATTCAAAGTTGTGAGGGGGGCTGGAAAAATCCTAGCTCCTCCAAGTCGAGTTGGAGGTCTGGAAATGGGGGCAAAAATTTGTGTACGTTGGTCCCAGAATTTGTGTACACTCTCTTCCTCCACTAATATGAACGATCAAAGTCGGGGACTGGGGATATTCTAGCCCTCTAAGTTGAGTTGGAGGCCCGGGAATGGGGGTGAAAAAGTTTGTACAATTTGCCTAACTTGTGTATTCACCTCCGGCAACTTGTGTATCCTATATCCACCTCTAGCGACCACATAACGTAAGCGGTGAAAAAACGACCAGTCCCCAAAATGAGTTTAAGGTCCGGGAATGGGGCAAAAATTTGGGTACAATTTGTGTACACCGATACTAGAAATTGTGTACGTTCCTGGCCTTCCCCCGGATCGATAAAAGTTTGGGGAGGGGAGCTGGAGAAATGTTAGCCTCCCAACCTCAGATGGAGGTCTGGCGATGGAGGCAAAAATTTGTGTACGATTTGTGTATTTTGTGTATCCACCTCCCCAATTAGTGTACCCGTCCCTTCCACTCTGTGGGCTACACAAGATAGGTAATCATTCAGGTGCTGTCCTCCCCCCATCATAGGTTGAGATAGAGATCCGGAAATGGGGGCAAGAATTTGTGTACCATGTGTGTATTTCCAGATCATGAAAGCAGCAAAGGGCTACTAGGTGATCCAAACAGGAACCACCCCAAGTCCCCAAGTGACTCAAATTATAATAGGAGAAAATTTAACTAAAAATAAGGACCTCTCAATTCTGGGACCAACGTACACAAGTTACACAAATGTTTGTCCCTATTCCCGGACCTCCAATTCAACTTGGGGGGCTAGCATCGTTTATAGTGGGGGAAGGGAGTGTACACAATTCTGGGACCAACGTACACAAATTAAACAAATTATAGACAAATTTCTGCCCCCATTTTCAGATCTCCAACTCAACTTGGAGGAGCTAGGATTTTTCCAGCCCCCCCTCCACAACTTTGAATGTTTATACTGGAGAAAGGGAGCGTACACACATTTTGTGACCAACGTGCGCAAGTTACAAAAATTGTACGCAAATGTTGGCCCCTACTCCCGGACCTCCAATGCAACTTGGGGGGATAGCATCGTTTATAGTGGGGGACGGGAGTGTACACAAATTCTGGGACCAACGTACACAAATTATACACAAATTTCTGCCTCCATTTCCAGTTCTCCTACTCAACTTGGAGTGACTAGGATTTTTCCAGCCCCCCCCCTGCACAACTTTGAATGTTTATAGTGGAGGAAGGGAGCGTATACAAATTCTGGGACCAACGTGCACAAGTTACACAAATTGTTTACAAATTTTTGCCCCTATTCCCGGACCTCCAATTCAACTTGGTAGGCTAGCAACGTTTATAGTGGGGGAAGGAGGAGTACACAAATTCTGGGGCCAGCGTACACAAATTATACACAAATTTTTGCCCCCATTTTTAGACCTCCAACTCGACTTGGGGGGCTAGTATTTTCCCAGGTCCCACACATTGATCGTTTGTAGTGGCGGAAGGCAGCGTACAAAAATTCTGGGACCAACATACATAAGTTACACAAATTATGTACACATTTTTGCCCCCCCCCCATTTCCTTCTTCATAATTCACCTTGGGGGGCTGGTGAAATGAACCTGATATCCACATCGTGCATGTATCATATTCATTTTTTGGTCCCCTCCGCCTTCTCAGATACTTCGTGTTTCAAATTAGGGGCCAATTGTTACCACCAATGTGATCAACGTCCATTTTCAGGTGAAATTAGCGTCGAAAACGAGTTCAGCGACCTTTGAAACCTCAGCATTGATGTCCATATTATGCTTATATCATCTTCATTTTTCGGTCCCCTCCCCCTTCTCAATTGCTGTGTGTTTCAAATTAAGGGCAAATCGTTGCAGGCAATGTATCCAGTGACTCTTTAAACCCGTGGAATGACATGCGTATTCATATGAAATTTTGAATTCCGTCCTCCTCCCTCGCCTGTAGTTGTTTATATCTGCTCTGTCGCCTTTTTTGAATAGTAACCCTACTTCTGATAGTTTCCATTACGTGGGACTTACCTCTTTCTCGAGGATCAAGTTGAAGATTTTTGTGATTACTCGAGTTAGTTCATCAGCAAAGTTTTTGATTTTCTTGTTTCCTAACCCATCTTGCTGATTTCCCCGCCTTTAGCTTACCCAGGACGGAGAAGACTTCTCCTTCCAATAACGCAGGGATTGCCTCTGCATCTTCTGTTTTCTTTTAAACTTGGTGTTAGTGCTTTCTTTCGTCTCTGCTCCGTGAAGCGTCTGGTAAAAATTAGTTGCTATCTGGACTAGCTGGTCCATGTGAAATTCAATTTTGTCATTTTTATTCCCGATTTTTGGAATCAAATTAAGGTCCCGGAATATTTGTTTTCTCGATTTTTCCGTGGCCCCCGAACCCTTGATAAGATCGTATAGCCTTTCCGTGTCAAACTTCAGTATATCTTCTCTAACTTTCTTTTTCACTGTTTTCCTGAGGTCTACTAATTCTGTTTTTTCTCGCCGGTTTTTATTCTTGGCCTTCACTAAAAGGTTCCTTTCTCATTTTTTGGTTGCGGAAACAATATTCTAAGGCGTCGCGAACTGGAAGCTATACGCTCTTTGTCTCCAGCGATGTTTGTAGACTAAATATTAAACTAAAATGTCGTGAATATGATAGTGAAAAATCTGAAGATTTCAAATTCCCCATTTGTGGAAAAAGAGCGTATTCGCAGTATACGCCCTACTTCCACTCGGACTGTCAACTGTGTGAAAAGTTTTCAACTAGAATCGATATTTTTCGACGTTCTTGTGAAAAAACTGAATTTTGGGAAACGTTCAGCCCCCTGTGAGAGAAAGTTCCACCGCTATGACGGATAATTTCTGTTACGTTCATTACGATTTGAATCCAAAGAGATTTATGAGAAAAATTTTTCGCTGGACGTCTTGTTCACCTGGAACACCAATTTTCCTGGGCTAGTACATAATACGAAACCATAAATTCGTGTTCGAGTATAGCAGTCGCGAGAAATCGGTTTCTTCGTCGGTTGTGAATTTCGAAAAGCTCTTTGAAATTTAATTAGTTGCCGAGGTTAAAATCTCGTCCCAGCAAACGTATAACGAGAGTAGAGTAGGGTCGTAATTTTTTACGACAAATTTCGTAGTACGTTTCATCTGCTGCACCGCATCGACATAACACGCACTTGTTTATACCTTCGGATATAATATTGTTCTAATTTCGACATTTTTAAAAACTTTATTACCTAAGTAGGTTCTGGAACACATGTCCGCCTGCGCACACGGGGAAGAAGACACGAGGGAAACGCCACATGTGTTTGTCTTTTCGGCACTTTTTTTTCGGCTAGAGTGCATTTTACGAATCGGTTTCCAAGCCCAACGAGCTGGCGGTCTCTATACCCAGTTCCTGGGTTCTGTTAAATTTACATGTGCCGAATGAACAGCGAGGATGTTTAAAAAAAAAGTAGCTACCTAAAAAAGAATGTCTCGTCTGGCTGAGCTGTCATTTCACAGACGTGTGTTCGGAGATTTCGGCATCGTCAAGAATCTCAATTATCAAAAAAAGGGGGAAAAAAATTAAGTACGAACAGGAATGAGATCGCACGGAACTGACAAAATGAAAATAAATATTCAGTAAGAAAATATTTAGATGTACATCACAAACTGGGCCGACAACGTAACCAAAGTTCTCAATAATAGAGTTCGAAGTTACTGAAATTAGAAAATTAGACTTTTCAAAAAAAAAAAAAAATGGGGGTTGAGCATGTAGAAGAACTACATAGTAGTAATGGGGATGGAGAGATAAGAATGGAGAGGGAGAACCGTCTTCTTTTCTGATTTGCTCTCAACCCGAGCCCTGGAATCCGCCCTTTCGAGCGTTACCTCAGAAACGTCGGGGAGGCTGCTAGGGCTGCCTTAGCCCTCTTCACTTCTGGCCCAAAAACCGGCCTAGGTCGAAATCCGGCGAGTTGCTACGTGGGATCGAACCCGGGAGCACCGGAATCCGAGACCAACGCGCTATCCACTCGGCCAACCAGACCTCACGTGGAAAAAGATGAGAAGGGAGACTCAATTTTATGAAGTGAATATGACAAAGCATTGAGAGATTTAAAGCAAGGGAAAGCTCCAGGAGTGGATGAGATACCAGCTGAATTATTACAGAACATAAGAGAATATGTGCTTCATAAATTGTACAAATTAGTATGTTATACTTATGATAAAGGCGAAATGCAAGAGGACATAAAAAGAGTGCTATTGTAACTACACCAAAAAAAGCAGGAGCAGATATGTGTGAAAATTATCGAATAATTAGTCTTCTTTTGCATGCGTCAAAAATATTAACTAGGATAATTTACTGGAGAATTGAGAATAGAATAGATGCAGAACTAGGAGATGATCAGTTTGGATTTAGGAAAAAGTAGAAGTACTGAGGAAGCAGTGTTAGCTTTGAGATTAATTGTAGATGGGAGACCCAAGAAGGGGCAGGATACAGACAGGGTGGTGCATGAGAACTCGCACCAATTTAATTTGCCCTATGGTGCGTGCTCAGGATACACCAGCGTGTACTATACATATTATATTATATAGGTGGACCTAGAGAAAACGCACCAAATGTGCAAAACGATGAAATATTCTTCGGGGAAATTCTCAGATTATTTTCGGAGAATTTCATCAAAAATCTTCGGGAAAATCTCCGATGATTTCCAAAGAATTTTATCAGAAATCTTTGAGAACAATCTTCGGGAAATATCTCCGATGATTTCCAAGGAATTTTATCAGAAATCGTCGAGAACAATTTTCAAACAAATTTTCCGATAATTTTTAGAGAATTTCATCGGAATATTTGGAGAAAAACTTCGATGGTTTTGAAGAATTTTATCGAAAATCTTCAGGAAAAATCTCCTATGATTTCCAAAGAATAATTTTATTAGAAGTCTTCGAGAAGAATCTCCGATGATTCTTAAGGAATTTCATCGGAAATCTTTAGAAAAAACTTCCAATGTTTTACAAAAAATGTAATCAAAAATTTTCGAGAAAATTTTCGATAATTTTTGATAAATTTCATCGGAAATATTCGAGGCGGAGGGGGGCGGGGGAACTCTGATAATTCTGATGATTTTTTAAGAATTTTTAAAGAAATAAAGGATTTTATCGGAAATTTTAAAGAAGATCTCCGATGATTTTTAAGGAATTGCATCGTAATTTCCGAAGAATTGAGACTATTTTCCTCTCATGCGATCATTTTTTTCGAAGATTTTCGATGAAATTCTTCGGAAATCAGCGGAAAACTTTCTCGAAAACTTCCCATGATTTCAAAAAAGTTTTATCCGAAAGATTTGAGAAAAATCTCTTATAAAATTTCACTGGAAGTCTTCGATAAATCTTTATTTTTTCGGAGAATTTCATCGGTAATCTTCAGAAAAAAATTCCAACGATTTCCAAAGAATTTCATCAAAAGTCTTCGGAAAAAATCTCTGATCTCATTAAATGAGTGGAAAATAGTATCAATTCTTCGGAAATTACCGGAATTTTTTTCCAAAAATTTCTAATGAAATTCGTTAAGAATCATCGAAGATTCTTCTCGAAGATTACTGATGAAATTCTTCGGAGATTATCGAACATTTTTCCTGAAAATTTTTGACAAAATTCTTTAAAAACTATCGGAGTTTTTCTCCGAATCATTTTCGATAATATTCATCAAAAATTATCGGAAAAGTTTCCTGAAGATTTTTGAAGAAATTCCTTGGAAATCATAGGAGATTTTCCCCGAACATTTCTGATGAAATTCTTTGGAAATCATCGGTAATGTATCCCAAAAATTTCCAATGATAATCTCTGGAAATCATCAAAACTTTTTTCTGGAGAAATCTTTTAAAAATTATCACAGATACTTCTCGATGATTTCCGACAAAATTCTCCTGAAATCATCGGAGATTACTCAATGATGTCCGATAAAATTTATCGAAAATGATCGTTAATTTTTCTTAATATTTTCGATAAAATTCCTGTGAAATTGTCTTTGGAAGTCAAAGAAATCTTCTCGAAGATTTCTGATGAAATTCTTTGGAAATCGTCGGAGATTTTCCCCGAAGATTATCGAGGAGATTCTTCGGAAATTATCGGAATTTTTTTCCCAAAAATTTCCGATGAAATTCCTTAAAAATCATCGGAGATTTTTCTCGAAGATTTCTAATGAAATTATTCTTTGGAAATCATCGAAGATTTTTCCTGTAGATTTTCGATAAAATTCTTCAAAAACCATCGACGTTTTCTCCGCGTATTTCCGATGAAATTCTCTAAACATTATCGGAAAACTTTCCTGAAAATTGTTATTAAAGATTTCTGATAAAATTCTTTGGGAATCATCGGAGATTTTCCCCGAAGATTTTCGATGAAATTCTTCGAAAATCATCTGAGATTTTCCTCGAAGAATATTTCATCGTTTTGCATATTTGGTACGAGCTTGACGGCATAAAACTTATCTAAATACTCAGAGGGGGGTTGGAAACTATTGGTTTTTTACACACTTTGAATTGCTTTTTCCAGGCTTGTTTTCTGGATCCGCGCTGATTAAAACCCTGTGAAAATTCCTCAGTAATTTGTCAAATCCTTGTTTGTGACGCGTTAAGATTTTCTCAAATTCCATTAGGACTTTTCAAGAGTTATAAGACCCCGTCCAAACCCATTGAAACATTTTATACGTTTTTTAGACTTTTCACAGTTTTCTTATTGTTCTTGTAAACTTATGTTTGGCGTGTAGCCTTGTATGGATGTGTAACTTGGACGATAGGAAAATCAGAGAAGAGAAGGATCGAAGCTTTTGAGATGTGGTGCTATATGCGGATACTTAGCATGAAATGGACGGATAAGGTAAGAAATGAGGAAGTACTTACCAGAGTAGTAGAGTGAACGAATTGGGTAGGTCGGTTAAGATTTCAGTATGTTCAACAGATAATCAAGTATGTCAAATGTAAGTGTTATTACAAAATGAAAGAACTCGCACAGGATAGGGAGAAATGGAGAGATGCATCAAACCGGTCGTAAGGCTGATAACCTTATCATCATCAGTGTTATAATTACATACTCGTATTTAGAAATATTTGAGAAATAATCTTTTGATTTTCTTGTTTTTCCTTTTGTTTCAGAATCGAGTGATGGAACCCCAACTCATCAGTATCTCATGTGTCGATTCTCCTTTGGTATCACAATATTTGCTGCTGAAAGAACTCATTCCCAAAACGCTGTAAGTTGCATGTATTTCTTCCTTCTTCCTGCTGCTTTCACCGAGATCGGGTGACTGACCCCCCCCCCCCCTCACTCATCAATATCTTTGTCGAATTTAAAAAAGAAAATTCTTTTCCTTCTTGCTGTCACAATATTTGCTAAATAAATATTTTTTGTTTTTTCTTTGGAATCAAGTGAAGGACACCCCCGCCCTATCAATGTAGCTTTGTTAAACTGCGAAAAAATCATTTTCCTTCATGGTATCACAATATTTTCTCCTGACTAGGCTCTTTTCACTTGGGGGGGGGGCTACCATACTTATCAACTTGTCACAGTGTCCCTTTGTCGAATTGCAAAACATACGTAATCATTTTCTTTCATGTCATCGCAGTATTTGCTTATAAAAAAGCTCATTTCCAAAACTGAGTTTTGGGAGTTTTTTTTCAGTTATATTTTCGCGAATATTATAGTTTCGATAATGAAATTTCTAGCTCATATCAATTAAGGTTAAGTTAGAATTTATCAAAAATAGGAGGTGAAAAATCAAAATCGAGACCTGTTCTGTGCTTCTTGAACTATAAATTCAGAAGTATGGACCTCTCGAGTTTCGCAAGACCACTCGTCATGTGAATGATATCTGTGCGCTGCTAACACAGGACAAATAGAAATGATACAAATCTAGGAATGTAGGTTTTATTCAATATAGTGACTAATGTAGTTTCCAAATTTAAATTTTCTGATTTCTCAGCGTACCATATTTGAGAACCTCTAACTTCATAATATCGAGAACTGAAGTTACGATAACAACATTTCGTCAAGCAATACACAGTTATTTTTAGATCAGATTTTTTCAAACTAGACAACGCAAGATTAAAAAGGCAAAATTTGAAAAACTGCGAAAGTTTAATTTCCAAATAAGTGTACGAAATTTTCTATTCGTATTTTTATAATGTGTCATAATCGTGAATAATTACAAAAACAAATTATGAATATCAGTTCAATCTTCTGTTACACTAGCAATCCTCAATTTGGTAATTTTCGTAAACTAAAAAATACAAATTTTGGGAATTCCTGGTCCTTCAACCTGTGGTATCGAACTAGTGATTAACACTTTTGGTTGAACTACCACAGGAACCGTTTTAGCATTCATAAATAAGTAGGTACATACCAATAATGTTGTTGCTTGGAGATATACCATTTTGAGAATCCTAAATGCTTGAAGATTTAGTCGAGGTGATGCGCTTGAGCCATCCTGTCTCCTGGTGAAATATTTCATTTATAAAAGTCAAAACCAGCATCACCTTTTTTTGGAAACCGCAAGCCATCTTCACCTCTCCGCATTTAGTAAAAACCGAAGGAAAGAGAGTTAGTATAGACGAAGAAAGTCTTACATTATTGACCTTCCCATCCCTCTCCAACGAAATCTGAACAGAGTCTTGATGAATCAGTTTTTACAGTCTGAAGAAGTCTTTGTGAATCTTGGCAGTTGACAGAATGTCGTGGAGTACTAATGTCCGTTATAAGCCTTAAGCTTTTCTGTATGTCCTAAATAGTTTTTTTTCTTCTTCTTTCTTTTCTTTTCTTTAAATTAAAAAAGTTATATAAGTTTTAACCAGGGACATTCAGAAAACATTTATTTTTTTGATTTCAAAACGGGAGGGGGAGATTCCAATTTTAGCGAATTTTGCTAAATGACAGAAAATTTTGAGACCGCAATAAAAAAGTGAACTCTTTTTAGATTTTACGATATGTGGATCCAATTTAGTTGAAATACATTGGTATCGTCACTGATAATGAGAACATTTTTGGTTGAACTGCCATGTGAACCCTTTGAACATTCATAAATGAGTAGGTACTAATAATATTGACGCTTGAAGGTGTAAAATTTTGAGGATCCCAAATGCCTGAGAATTTAGTTGAGGTTGGCCTAGCATTTTTTGATGAGCTTCAGCCATCCTGTCTCCTGATGAAATGTTTCATTTGTAAAAATAAAACCATCACCTTTTTTTTTTTTTTTTTGGAAACCGTAAGCCATCTTCACCTCTCTGCATTTTGTAAGCAACGAAGGAAAGAGAGGTACATGATGAAAGTCTTACATCATTTGACCATCCCCTCTCCTCTCAAATGAAATCTGAACATTGTCTTGATGAATCAGTTTTAACAGTTTGAAGAAGTCGTGATAAATCTTGGCAATTGACAGAATTGCGTGGAGTACTAATATTGGTTATGACTTATGAGCCTTAACAAGCTTCTGTATGTGCTAGATAAACTCTATTTTTTTTTAAATTTAAAAAATCATACATTTTAACCAGGAACATTCCAAAATTATTTCTTTTTTCGGAACAGAAAAGGGAGATCCTAATTTTAGCAAATTTTACTGAATGGCAGAGAAGTTTGAAATCACAATAAAAAAGTTGACCCTTTTTAGATTTTGCCATCGGCAGATCCAATTTAGCCGGTTGAAAGACAATTTTGCTAATTTATCAACTGGCGAAGATGTTCGTGGAGATTTTCCAAACCTCATTCGGTGTATAAATCATATTTCAGCTGGGGCTTAACGAGCTTCAGGGGCTGAAGAAAATCATGAAGAGTCTAAAGAACGTATAAAATGTTTTTATGAGTTTTGACGTGGTCTTATAAGTCTTGAAAAATCCTAATGGAATTTGAGAAAATCTTAACGCGTCTCAAACAAGGATTTGACAAATTCCTAATGAGTTTTGACAGGGTTTTAATCAGCGCGGATCCAGAAAGCAAGCGTGAAAAAAGCGCTTCAAAATGTGTAAAAAACCAATAGGTTCCAACCCCCCTCCGAGTATTTAGATAAGTTTTATGCCGTCAAGCTTTTGACAGATTTGTTTTACTATCTGATTTCTCGTATCTTAAAGCGAAATACCTTGTGAATTGTACTACCAAGTTTCTCACACTGACAGCATTCTCAGCTGGGTGAAACAGTTTTAGGAAAATTCTCAAGGTGTATCGCAATACAATTCAATTTTCATCTCTCGATCAAGTGGAGCAATCCTTGAAATTAGTTCGAAGTTTCAATGCTCGTGATCATTCTTGTGTGAAACTTCACGCAAAATATTTCCACGGTGGAATTTCCTCGTTATGCTACTTAGTTGTTGAGAAGAATAGAATAAACAGATTTCTGTGGCACTGTTTTGCCTTCTGGGGGAGAGGGGCTCGGAAACATTCGAATTTTCAGGAAGTCTATTATGAATCCACTTTTCTTCTTTTTGAGGTGTAAGTGAAAGTAATAGTTATCTTGGTAAGAAGTGTGTTTATTTCACTAAAGCAGTAGAGACTTGTTGCAAAACATTTTCGGGGTGTTACCCCATGCATAGTTGTGAATCTTTGGGGTAACACCCAAAAACGGTTCTTCTACAAATCTGTACAACTTCAGCGAAATAAGAGCTCTTCTTAAGACAAGATGAATGTTTCATTTTGTGGATCAGTGTTGCCAGACTTTTTTGTCATGGAGTCGCCAATTCGACTTCTCAGTGTCGTCGCAAGCACTGTAAAAATCGCCGAAATTTGCAAATCCCCAATAAAATTATACAGGGGTGGCCAAAATTAGGCGGCAGGCATCACTTTTCTTGTCACTAAGAGGGCACTTTACATAGCCCAGTTGGCGTAAATTTGCCCAATCTGGCAACACCGATGTGGATTAGCACTTTCGCCCGATCCTTAATACCAAAATATGTGACGTTTTTTCGGTATGGCGGCACGAGGCGGCATGGGTTTATCATAAATGAAAGATTTCAAACTTCACAGGAGAGCGGAACCGCAGATCTTGGGCATGACATCACCTATAATCGGAACTCAACTACCGTGAAATATGAAATCGCATTCGATTTATCCGCGCTACGCCCTCTCCCCTGCCCCTCGGCTCGGATCTTGATACAGAAAATCTTTTGAAAATACTGTCTGGTTTACTAACCGTATAAAGATAATTAATTCCAAGATCGGCGTCGCTGATTGCATGGTTTCGCCTCTTTCACGACACACGCGGCTATCAGATGAACTTGAAAACAAATTCAGATAATTGCATAATGATCTTAATTCCGTGTATTTTTCGGTTTGTTTTTCTCCGACGCGATTTATTTGAATAAAAGTCTGGTCCCGATGTGGGTGAAACACCTCGCGCAGACAGCCGTAAGAAGAAAAAAAAAGCGTAATTTGGTAGTCTAATGGAGCAATGGCCTCCTGCTCTCGGGAATAAAAATAAAGTACATATTACCGCATACGGCGATACGGGCCCTCATTCCATCTCAATTCGAACAGTCTTTGTACTTAACGCCTCCGAGTTGGACCAAACTCGCAGTGTACAGGCTTTAGCTTGTCTTCAAATCACGTCTGTGGTACCGTCTCGCAAAATATGCATTCGTGCCCCTTCCCCCTCCAGTATACACCGAATGAGATTGTTGACATATCGCCCGGGAGTGACCGATCATTTTCAGAAATGTTTTTTCTCTATCCCCCTTCCCGCAATGGAGAGAAAACGAGTATTTTTTCTACCTGAAATTCGAAAAGTCACATGGGCCCCAGATAGTAACCCCGAAAATCTGTGAATCGACACCTATCTGCAATTTTATTTTTCTGAACAACTTCCTCAATTTTGAAGCCGTCATGAGGGGACGACCGGGAAATAAACAGGCATAGTAATGGACCGAGGCTGGCAACAGGCGAGCTGCCAAGCAAACAAACAGAAAGGGGATTGATGCACTGACAGACAAAGTGACAGGCACACAGTTCGAGGCCAAGAATCCTGCCACGCTTTTGCCTTGGAAAAACATTATTTTCATTTTCTGTACGGGGTTGGAAAAGTCATGAATTTGAACTGGATTTCTTCAAAAATATTTTCGACACTAGTGGGGGACCATTCCAGTGGAGTCGTTAAAGATCATTCGATAGCAGTTTGGTAATTACTTCCTCTATAGCAGGATTCTACAGTAAAAGGACTATTTTCGCAAATCCTTGTTTTAGCCTCCTCCCCATAAATGGCAACTGTTATTTTTCTTATGTGGGTCTCGACTTGGTTCGACTCTGTCCTCCCCTCAGCGTATTTTGAGATCCCTCTACTCTCTCCGTCCACGTTTAATTTCCCTATCTGATGCTAGAACCTGTGAACACTGCTGAAGTTGCCGCCCATGCTCCGCTTTGCTCTATGACGTGAAATTTGTCCAATGATCATTGTTGCTGTATAATTCTTGACTCTCAAATGCTATCAATTTCAAGTCTGAGGTATTAACAGTTACAGTCTGTAGGCTAACGTGTTCAGAATGGGACTTTCGGGAATTGGGATTACAAATTTCAAAAAGGCAGATCTGTTATTCTAAGATCCAGTCAGATTGAAAGAAAATAGTCAGCTGGACTCAAATAGAGAGACCAAGCTGGTCAACATGCTGGATACAGGAAGTCAGTCAGCAATTCCATGAGTCAGAGAGAAAGGAAAACATACGAAGAGACGCATCCCCCAGGATTTTTTCCTTGATCCACCGTAGCAAACAAGTGAAATCCCCTTCTGCAAGATATATCTCTGCTGCAGAAAATCTCCCTTTTGTCCACTGCAGACAAGTTGTTGGCGAAAGTAATCAATAATCGGCTGGTACAAATCACAGAGCGAGTAACTCCAGTCCGAAATAACAGAGGCACCTCAGACATGATATTTACCTACTCTTCGTCAGCTTATTGGAAAAAGCCAGGGAACAACATGTGGAACTTTTCATCTCCTTTGTGGACTTGGAAAAGGCGTTCGACACAGTTAGAGAAATGTTATGGAAAGTCATTCAGAAGTTTGGCTGTTCCCCCAGGATGCTGCAGATCATTCAACAACTTCACACTCAAAATGTTCCTCAGGTCATGCTTCGTGGTGGGCGCAGTGCTCCCTTCATTGCCTGCTGCGGTGTGAAGCTAGGCTGCGGGCTGACACCAACGCTATTCATTGGTTTTACAAATGCTGTAATGCACCTTGTGGACCTTAAGCTGCAGTCTAGGAGTCTTTGCATATCACATCGCGTGGATGGCAATCTGTTCGATCTGCGCCGCCTCAGAGCTAAAACTAAGTGCCGCAGGACTTATATCCTTGAGCTTCAATATGCTGACGACTGTGCCTTAGTGGCTACATCTGCTGAGGCTCTCCAAGCCACCCTAAACTACTTCAATGAGGCTTACACTAGTCTTGGCTTGAAGGTTAATGAGGGAAAGACCAAAGTGCTGGAAGTTGCAGAGATCCTCCATGAGTTCAATATCAATCAGGAGGCCCTAGACCTAGAGGGAATCAACGACTTCTGTTACCTTGGCAGCATGGTCACAGAGAGCCCGGATCTAGGAGTTGAAATTCAGCACAGAATTCAAGCTGCGTTCAAAGCCAGCTACAAGCTTAAGAACAGGCTGCTCAACAATCGGGATATCACACCAGCTACCAAGATCAGTGTATATAAGGCGGTGGTGTTGCCCACTTAGCTATATGGGTGTGAGTCCTGGACCCTATATCGCAAACAGGTTAAGCAGATGGTTCCACCAAAGACAGCTGAGGAAAATTCTGAAAATACGTTGGGACGACTTCATCTCAAACAAAGAAGTCTTGAGGCGAGCTCAGGCGCTGCCAGTGGAAGTCCTTATCGGAAAAAGCCAATTAAGATGGTTTGGGCATGTATGCAGAATGCAGGGGATTGAGCTTCCCGAGGTGGTGCTGTATGGGGAACTAAGTGTCGGCAAAAGAGCCTCTGAGGGCCAGAAGCGCAGATACAAGGGCCAGATGAATGCTCTGCTCAAAAAGATCGGAATCTCAAACTCGTGGCGCGTCCTGGTCAACGACAAGGGGGCAGAGCAGCCAAGATGAAGAGTGCAGCGGAGCGCCTCAGCCGATGTTCCAGTGTGAGTGTCATCACTGTGGCAGGCAGATATCGTCAAGAATTGGGATGATTGCACGCAGCAAGACCCCCCTACGTTGCTGAAGAAGTGGACCAGCAATAGTCGGAATCGACTGGGAGTAGGGTAACGGTGAGGTATCGCTGGCGGATTGAGCGTTTGAATATTTGCAGCAGAAAGATGATCGTTTCACGATTCACAAAACTTCATTATCGCCGGTGTTGTTTCACCTGCGAAGAACAGCGGCAGAGCTCATCGGCTCATTTCAGTACACGTGATAGAGATTCAGTGTTCGGAAGTTTCTTCGGCCGAAGTTAACTAGGCGAATGCCTCGCTGTTGCGGAAAAAAATACTCTCGGTAACCGAAGAAACCGTGTCCCGTTTAATTTATTTTCCCCGAGCGATAACCTTCGGCGAAAATCAAAAAAAAAACCTTCAGCGTGAACCATACAAAGAAGCATGCCGCCGATTTTCACGAATTATCATCTTCGTTCCCGTAGATAAGTTGATAACGGGAGTCCAATGTGTGCACCCCGCTTTCTCGACAACAAAAATACGGACGAACGTTTTTCTCGAAACGTAATTACGGCTCTGCAGCTTCCATCTCAGAAAACCGAAACCCTCGTTTTAAAACAATTCAGTGTCGTTTTTCGTTTTATGGACCCGACCAGTCACGAAGGCGAAATCACTCGAACCTGCGCACTTCTTCCGGGTTATCCCGCCGAGCCTGTCAATTCGCCACGGAGCACGGACACGGTCCCGCTCCCGGGGTCGCGGTCCTCAACTATATGAGTCAGGATACGACTCCGAATTAATCGTATTAAACGAATTGGTAATGCGCCCGCCGGCAGTTATACGATTCCCATTGTTGGGCAGGTGTGGAACTATCGTACAGCTCGTTTTGTACTTTCACCTAGTTATTTAATTTTACTCCTCGTTCCGACCTTTTATATGCAGTTTTAAAGGCGCAGCGCAGCGCGGCTCCGGGCTCAAAGAGAGCGCCGCTCTGAAGTCACCCTATTGTCCAATCACGAACGGTCTCCGGGATGCTCTTTGACGAGCCGCTGAGGACCTTTAAATTACACCGCCGACTCTAACGTATCATTTTCTTCTTCTTCTTTTTTCTGGCCGTGTGATACTGCCTCGTTTTGTGTATATGATTGCGAGAGGTAGGTCGACATATTATCGTGAGAATGGATGATAGACCACATGTAGCCGAAGACAGTTATATGTAACAAAAAGCTTATAGTCGATAGCTGCGCTGCCGTTGAGGACACTGCTGAGTGAGGACTAATTGTCCGGCAGCAGGAAGTGGCTGTAAATCAGCGTCCCGGGTTGTTTGCCGTCATAGTTGCAAATCGGTTTGGTCATGCCGGCGAGGAGCGGCGGTATCTCATGATGATACCCGTCATTTCATGATCGCAAAGCGGTCCCCCGGTCCGCAGTGGTTGTGTCTTCCTTCCAAGGCCCAAGACCTCCTCGGAAAAGTAGTGCACTTAATCCTAAATTATAGGAAATTTTGTATAGCCTGCGTGATTTGAAGAATTGTGTCACCCCGTCGGACCCCCTTCGGATTTCTGTTTGAAAAATCTGGCTGGAAATAATCAGGATTTTGGCTATAGCTGGACTAGTATAGCCCAAAAAGGAAGATAATATCAAAAACCACAGTTCTGTGGATTCTGCGAAAAAATTTCAAACAGTCCCCCGCAAGGTCGTAAATGAGGGTTCAAGTAACTCTACGCTGCCATAAATTAACGTGCTTCGTGTCGCTGGCAGCACATACTGAACAAGAAAGAATAATTATGCCTAGGCAGAAAAAGTATGAGCGTTGCATATGTTCGTGTACCAATTTTCCGATTTTGTGTACAACCCCTTCGCGAGATAATGTCAAACAACAAATCTAGGTCAGTGTGCTGCTGACAGCTGGTACTCCAGAAACCGAAAATATCTTTGGATTGAGACGAAACCGGTCTCAAATAATTGTTTTGTGTATTTTTGTGTGGAAATGTTCAGCCCTCTTACGTAGCCCTCCCTCAATCAGCTGGGAAGGATGGAAGTTTCTAGCAAACAGTATACTGAGAATTTGCGTATCAATGTGCACCAAATTTTAAAATGTGTGTACAGTCTAGTTGTGGCAGACCCGTAGCCACGTGGTTGCCAGGGGTGCTGAGCACCCCCTAGCGCTGGCCGGAGCCCCCCTTGGCTAAATTTAGTGAATAAGAATAACGAATTCCTTATATTTTTCTCGCTAGTTTTGTTCAAAACTTTTCTTTCCACCACATTTTAATGTTTATAAACTCGGCAACACTGATTTTGCTTTGAAAGCAAGGATGCGAAGAAGCCAGTAGCAGGAAGTCAGAAGCCGGAAGTTTCTGCAATTTTAGGACAAATTTGAGAAGCCAGAAGTTGGAAGCTGGAAGCTTTTTTAATTGACTTCTTACAGTATTCTTCTTAAAGATTTTTTTACTCAAATTCGAAAGCCCAAAAAAGAAAACTAATATACCTCTTCCGCTCCGTTTCACTTCACTTTATCTTCCCTCATTTTCTAAAAAAAACCTTCCTTAATTATAATTTGGTGAAAATAGGTAAAAGAAACTGGAAGCTAGAAGCTAGAAGTCGGAAAAAAATTGGAAGTTAGAAGCTCATATACTGAAGCTGGAAGCTAGAAGCTAGATGAGATTTGGCGGCTAGAAGCCGGAAGCGGAAGCTGTATCGTTCGGCTTCCGCATCCCTGTTTGAAAGATAGACGAATCGTGTGTTTGTCATTCCTTATATGTGACGTGTCACAATAAAAGGGCCCGAGTGTCCAACCAGCAGTTTTAGACACACGGGCCTTTTTCTTGTGTCACATTACAATTCACAAACACCCAAGGGTAGGCTCGGGATCCAGTTCACTTTTAATATCGATGGTTATATGCCGGAATGGCTGTTTGAGAACTGATAACTTGATAAGTCCACAGAAATAGAATTTTTTACTTCCAAAAGTTCGAAAATTTGATCGTCATTAAAAGGGTTAATGTCGTTCCACGCGATATATTCAATTGTTTTCCCAGTGTGGGTTGTCGGTAAGTTGAATCACGTGGTCTGATTCTGAATTTAGAGACCTAATTCAATCAGTGGCGTAGCTAGGATTTTCCGGGGGGGGGGGGAGTACGATTTTTAAGAGAGAAAATTGGGGTATATTTTAAAAATCGCCGATATTAGAGGACTATTTTATAAAAATGAAAGTAAAATTACTGTTCGTGTGAAAATTTTTCTTAAAAAAACGATTTTAAAGGCGCAAAATTGCTCACTTTGCATATTTTACATTCAATTTCAGGTGCCATTGGGGCATTCTCCCTCTTTGCTTCCCCCCCCCCCATGGCTACACCACTACCTCGTATACGTAGAAATCTTCACGTTATATACTGTGTGTATCCTCAAGCCCCCTTGGTAAGCAGTCAGCACCCCTACCGCAGATGGCTGGCCATGGGCCTGGGTTGTGGGTTTATAAGTTTATACATACATATACATATAACCCAAAAATGGAAAATATATACTCCCCCCCCCCCCACACACACACACTGAATAAAATAATGTCATTTAATTAAAATGAAACTAGTTTCGTATAATTGTGTAATTTTTGTGTGACAAATTTCAAACTTTGCGTATAACTCTTCACGTGCCATAGTTCAAAAACAGAAAGAAGGTACCCTCCCCCCCTTTTTCTCTCTTTCGGTGCTAGTAAATATTATCCGATCGAGAAGTATCTGGTTTCAAATAATTGTTCCAATTGTGATAGAGGGGATACGTAATCCAAACGTCATGACCTTTTGTTTTTTTCTTTTTTTCAGCAATATACGTTAGTAGACCAAATCAAATTGTCAGAAGCCCCCCCCCCCTAAAAAGTCACTTTAATACGTAAGTTTACGATAGATATTCAGTATTACATCGACATACCTACTGTAAGGGGCTTTAAGGCCCGGGGCCGGATTTGGAGTCCTGGTAGTCCAGAAAAATTCCTCAAGGAAAATCTCAAGAAAATCGGGAGATTCCCTATTTGGAAAAATATGAAAGATACATCGTTTTTCGTGGTAATGAAAAATCGATTCAAGTATTGAAATTGGTGGTTCTCGGGTCGATTTACTTGTTTATTCGTTTGTTTTTTCAATTAAATAAATATTTCGATTGAAAAATCGGCAAATTTCCAAATTAAAAAAAAATCTTGTCGGCAAATTTTCCTTTTTACCCCCCCCCCCCCCCCAACTGAAAGTCAAGTTTCGTCTCTGTTTGCGCCTATAGTCTGAAGGGTCACTTCAGTCTTAAAATGCACACGAGTCGCAGTATCATCCCATCGAGTTTTAAAATCAAGCTTGGAATAAGTTCGCCTATTGTTCAAAATATAAGCATTTCAGCCAACAAGCAAACAAACACACAAACAAAAGAGAAAATTAAAATATAGAAATTTTACAGAAACAGGACTGCGAACCACTAAATGTTGAATTTCAGAGAGGGTAGGAACAAAACCCTCCGCAATTCCAGTAATCTGTTTTGAAATATGTGAACAGGTTCGCTTTTGCAGGAAGGGGGAAATATGGGAGAAATTCTTTAGGATGGAAGGGGCTTTAGGTCTGAGTCGGACTAGGTCGCCTAAATTTCCCTCAAACTGCGCCTCTGCAGTTTGTGAACTGAGTCTCCCACTAAAGAAGTCTACCAGGTGTCATAAGTGGAAATTTGAAATTTTATTTCCACTAGCACTAACCTTCGCGGTCTGGTTGGCCGAGTGGATAGCGCGCTGGTTTCAGAATCCGGAGGCCCCGGGCTCAAGCTCATGTAGCAACTCGCTACATTTCGACCTAGGCTGGTTTTTTGGCAAAAAGAGAAGCGGGCTAAGACAGCCCGAACACCCGACGTCTCTGAGGTGATGCAGGAAAAGGCGAATTTCAGGACTCGGATTGAGAGCAAAATTAGAAAAGAACACTAACCTTCGACGTCCTGAAATGTAACCCACATATCTATCTTTCTCTCGAATGCTAACTAGTGAAGCTCAGTTTCTTGTAGCTGGTGACTCATACCGAACTCCCCTCCACATGTAAAAGTTTACCAGACATTCAGTGAAAATGGGTAAAATGTTTCTCGAGAACAGGGCTGCGAATTACTATAACGCATCCCGCGTTTTCATCAAATTCTAAAAGGTCAACTCAACAACAGTTTTTTCCTCCGTTCTTGTTAGAAATTCATTAGAGATACCACCGTCTATTCGGTCTCGTAAATCCAACTTACAGTACCTGTTCCAACTTCTAGAACTTCAAGTGAAAGCTCTTCGATCTTGAATCGTTTTAACTACACGTGTGAAATAGAAAGCATCCACAGGGTTAAGAACATCAGCCACGAGAAACAACTGAATCAATATGATAGCACACAACACTTCTGTTTCCATGCATCATTACTCGACGCTCTTCTGAATAGTCCAATCTGTCGGGCCATCTACTTCCGCAACAAAAACCAACAAGTAAAAAAACAATAGCTGTATTCTATACACAACTATGTACATAAAACTATTTAACACATTACAGGCATTGGTATACATTAGACTTAATCGGTATGCATAGTAATGGAAGACGTAGGATTTTGTTGTTCAACTAACAAATAACTTGAACTTAAAATAATAATCCTGATTAAAATTCTTGAAACAAATACACCTACGCATAGGTATTGGTCCAGTTCACAACATTTTGTAAGAAGAAAAAAAAACAGCAAGTAAAATAATGAAAGACACGATAAAAACAAATACATAGGAAATAACAACAGAGACCAAGAGAA
This sequence comes from Acanthococcus lagerstroemiae, assembly GCA_031841125.1. Lineage (NCBI taxonomy): Eukaryota > Metazoa > Arthropoda > Insecta > Hemiptera > Eriococcidae > Acanthococcus > Acanthococcus lagerstroemiae. The sequence goes on along the minus strand of CM063111.1, from coordinate 12,881,560 downwards.
CTTTAGAGTGTAGCTCGACCTCACCAAGGCCTCCATGGCTTGTCTTCGTTCGCATCCACATAACCCTCTCTCACAACCAACGACAATGGTTTCTGCAGCGGGGGACTATACGGCCTGTAATCGTAGTGGCTGCCCATAGCACTGGAACCAGGACTGCGAGGTGACGAGTAACTTGAGTGAACGCTATTCGGCGAATGACACATATCCTCGATGGAGGAACTAGACGGAGGTATATTCACGGACAGCCTTTCAAATGCGATCGGAGAGTTGCTGCTGGCGGCCGAATCCGTGGACGCCGACCTTGAATGGTTAATCATGGCCAGCGGTGGCGGCGATGACGACGAAGACGAGGGCGCCGGCGATACGGATAACCTCTGTTGGATATTGCTGGCCGAAGTTGACGGCAGGATCAAGGCGATGTCGCCGTTCGGTAATCGTGTTGGAACCAGTTGCACTCCGGTGTTGGCGCCGGCACTCAGGAAGATGCGGGTACGTCCTATTACTGTACACCTTGAATTTCTATATTCTTTTGCGCTCTATAATTAGATGTTGATGCATACAACACGAAAATCATAATTTTATCCTGAGTTCATGCGAAATGACAACGAGACGAAGCAAAATAAAATTAGCGCAGTGGCGAATATCTCGCTATTCTAGTGGCGCTGGCGATAGTTGCGATAGTACACGAACTCACGAAGTACGTTGAAGGTAATACAACGCCGCGCGCCGTGATGTTTCAGCCAATTACACAGTGATTGAGGTACGAGGTTTATAGAAACCGACGTGAGGCGTTCTGTGCACTGCGTTCCTATCTTCCTATGTGCAATAATTATAGGAGACAAAATCAGGCCCAAAAAATATTATAGTAATGTACAGTACAAAAATGAACATTACGAGAGATAAGAAAGGAAGAAATTTCTGTCTCGGAAAATTGTACAGCACTGTTACACAGGGTAGCGCAGCAAGTTCGTGTGGGCTGGGATCAGAGTTTAGTCTCAAAACGGGTTGAGTGGGGGGATGGGGGGTAGAAAAAACAATGTCTGAATTGTGGCCTATAGAACGGAATGAGATGTTCGGATTGCGCGGTCGCCAAGGGAAAAAAAGTCCGAATTGCGGTCACTGCAATTAATACCTTACCAGATACCTACATGATTTTAAATGAAACCACCTGAGTCTTTTGAAAGATAACATAATAAGTATTCGATTGCTTATTTATTAGGGACTGTTAAGTTCATCTTGAGAAGAACATTCATTTAGTTCTGAGCGCGCTAAACTTCCGTAATAGATAATCACTCAATATTTGTTTTTTTTCATTAAATGATTAAAACTGATTTTTTTTCTTCTGTTCCTTGGTAATGGAAATATTTTGTGAACTTTGACTTGTCGCGAAAACCGAGCTATCCGGCCCGGTCGGTCCGCGGAGGAGGCAATTCGGCGGTGGGGTAGCGGGACCCGGCGGTTCCGGAGGGACCGGAACGCCTCGTGACTGGCCGAGGACCGTGCCTCGTCGCGAGTCGACATTTTTTAAGTTCGGGAACGGCCGAAAATTGGGACGATCAATGCGCGGCACCAGATAAAATACGATTTGCACAGAACTGATTAATATGTATTAAAAGTAAAAAATAAGACGTCGATAGTATGTACAGGCGCAAACGAAACAGAAAAAATGAGGATGCAGCGAATATAAAAGTACTTTTTTTTAAGGCGGCGGGACGACGGCGGCGCGGAAGGGTTCACAGGTCGTATCGATGACCGTGCGGCCTAACTAACGTACTGTTCACAACTTGGCCAGGATGCAAGGGAGCCAGGAGGGGAGTGGACGGGAAGTAGTCTATGTCTGATTGTCAAGGATTCTAACCCTTTTCACTTCGGTCGTACCGGTGAAGGCGCGATCGTAGTGGGTCGCGGAGTTAAATGGCAACTTGGCGGATCGCCTCCAAGTACGCTATTTAACTAGGACGATAACTAACAACCCTTTACTTCGGTCGTGTCGGTGAAGACGCGACCGTAGTACGCCGCGGGTTAAATAGCAACTTGGCGGATCGCCTCCAAGTACGCTATTTAACTCGGACGGTAGTGAATGTTCCCTTTACTTCGATCGAGTCGGTGAAGACGCGATCGTCGTAGTAGGCCGCGGGTTAGATGGCAACTTGGCGGATCGCTCCAAGTACGCTATTTTGCCCGGACGGTGGTTGTTGATAAGCTAGGCGTAGCGAGAGAAGGTGCAGCAGTAGGCTATTCGGGAGTAGCAGGAGTTTTGGCAGGAAGCAGAGAGGTTTTTTTAGGCTGAAGAGTAGATTTCACTTAGGCTGGAGAAGATAGAGTTTTTTTCGGTTGGAAAGAAGCGGAGGTTTGTAGGCGTTGGAAGAAGCAAGAATTGTAGGCTGGATGAAGCGAGAAAGAGAGTTTAGGCCGAAGGTGCGAGCGCGGTTCGGATCGACTGGCTTCGAACGAACTGCCAGACGAGTGTCTCAAATGAGGGTGGAAACAGAGATTATATTGGGAGGCACGGCGTCTTTTCGGGTCGCAGGATCTGGAGGGATTGGATAGAAAAGCGGAGCGCTTAAGAATGTGCTGCGGCTCGAAGACCGAATTCGCCGATATCGGGAGAAAGAGACCGAAAAGACAGTATGAATACCGGGGCTAATGGCGAGGGACAATTTATAGGTAGCCGGTGTGCGAGCATCGCATCTCCGGACGTTTTGGATTGGTTTCGGAAGGAAGCGGAGAACAGGAGGGATGCAGTCGATAGACGTTCGCGAGGGTGAATGTTAATTAGGCCGCGCGTTCTACCTGCGGAGGTATTCGGACAGTTCGTTTGCAAAATGCGAATTTAGGACGACAAAAAGTGTGTCGTCATTACAGACTTAATGAAATATCATGGCTTTTTCGATTTCGAGTTTGGTTGAAATATCATGACATTCATGACAATTTTTTGAAATCATAACTGTTCATGCCTGCAAATGTGTCACAAAACTCGAAGAAATTTCTCATTGACAGAATTGCAAGAAGGAGAGGGGGCGCAGCCCCTTCCTGCCCTGATTTTGGTAAGAAATTAACACGAATTAGTGAAAATGGGGCAGGAAGGGGCTACGCCCCCTCACCCTTCTCATTATTCCGCAAAGACTGATTATTGTTCGAGTTTGTCTACTATTCATCTTCGCTTCGCTCTAAAATATGCGTAGTAACGCACTTCACATGTAGAATTATAAAGTACGACTCGGTACGCGATCTTGTTTCAACTCGTAACGGACACACGTGAGGAGTACATTCGCACCATTACACGTGCACTTTTCGAAGCACAACAGCGCTGCACTGCTACGGTTCGTTTTACCGTGTCGCGTCGCTCGACAGATCGTTGTACGTACCCTCTAGTGAAACGAGGAAATACCTAGAAATTCGCATCTGCCCTAATTTTATTTTTCGTCGTCTTGTTGTCATTTCGCATGAACTCAGGATAAAATTATGATTTTCGTGTTGTATGCATCAACATCTAATTATAGAGCGTAAAAGAATATAGAAATTCAAGGTGTACAGTAATAGGACGTACCCTTGAACTACACGTGTGAAATAGAAAGCATCCACAGGGTTAAGAACATCAGCCACGAGAAACAACTGAATCAATATGATAGCACACAACACTTCTGTTTCCATGCATCATTACTCGACGCTCTTCTGAATAGTCCAATCTGTCGGGCCATCTACTTCCGCAACAAAAACCAACAAGTAAAAAAACAATAGCTGTATTCTATACACAACTATGTACATAAAACTATTTAACACATTACAGGCATTGGTATACATTAGACTTAATCGGTATGCATAGTAATGGAAGACGTAGGATTTTGTTGTTCAACTAACAAATAACTTGAACTTAAAATAATAATCCTGATTAAAATTCTTGAAACAAATACACCTACGCATAGGTATTGGTCCAGTTCACAACATTTTGTAAGAAGAAAAAAAAACAGCAAGTAAAATAATGAAAGACACGATAAAAACAAATACATAGGAAATAACAACAGAGACCAAGAGAACTTTAGAGTGTAGCTCGACCTCACCAAGGCCTCCATGGCTTGTCTTCGTTCGCATCCACATAACCCTCTCTCACAACCAACGACAATGGTTTCTGCAGCGGGGGACTATACGGCCTGTAATCGTAGTGGCTGCCCATAGCACTGGAACCAGGACTGCGAGGTGACGAGTAACTTGAGTGAACGCTATTCGGCGAATGACACATATCCTCGATGGAGGAACTAGACGGAGGTATATTCACGGACAGCCTTTCAAATGCGATCGGAGAGTTGCTGCTGGCGGCCGAATCCGTGGACGCCGACCTTGAATGGTTAATCATGGCCAGCGGTGGCGGCGATGACGACGAAGACGAGGGCGCCGGCGATACGGATAACCTCTGTTGGATATTGCTGGCCGAAGTTGACGGCAGGATCAAGGCGATGTCGCCGTTCGGTAATCGTGTTGGAACCAGTTGCACTCCGGTGTTGGCGCCGGCACTCAGGAAGATGCCATTCTGGGTGCTCATGGCGGCCCCATCCGATGGCAGGATGTGCACCTGCAGATTCTGCTGGGCTACGCGGCTGGACACCTCGCTGTTCGGCACCGACGCTAGTGCCGTCGAGTTCAGACAGTTGGTCAGATGCTGCACCAGTCGTCGACGCACGATCGGCTCAAGTCCGGGGAAACGATTCACCTCGCTGGCGCACTCGCTGAAGCCGGCGCGGTATTTGTCAGTGAGCGTGGACATGGCGGCTTGCTGTTTGTGCAAAGACTCCAAATGTTTCACGGCCATTTCCAGGATGTCGGCCTTTTCCAATTTCGAATGTCTGGCCGGCTGTAAAGATAAAAGAGAGAAAAGAAAACGAATTAGAAACCGGTCACGCCGTTTTAAAAATAAATGTGGGTAGGCGATTTAGGACGAGTCCAAGGTCGAGCTATGAAATGGCCATTTATCTGCATTCGGCGAGGGGGTGACAGTTCGGCGGGAGGTCTCGATTTTGCGATTTCTGTGCAGTTACCCGGACGACCAGGTCAGGTAGTGCGAAACGGGCAGTTCGAGTTTTTGTTCGGGTCACGTGCAAACGGCACTTTACATTTTGGTGTTTTAGCGCCGGTTCGCAATCCAGTCATCGAGACGACTCAACACGGAACAACCTTCAGCCTAATTTGGAAGTCGAATGAGCCGCCTCATTTAGTAACGTGATAAATGAGAATCGGTACAAAGTACATCATTTTTCATTTCGCAAATTGATTCGGTTCTAGACGGGCTGGAATACTATAGAGGAAGTACAATAGACTATGGTGCGAACAAAAGATCAATACTAGGTTCACTAACGGCTGAATGGACATTCGTAACAATAAATAATCTGGTTCTATTTTATGTGAGGAGAGCTATATGGTTACGACATTATTGGGTTCGCTTGTTGTTTTCCTTCTTCCAGAGCTCATATTGTACCAAATTCAGAGTAGACTTTCTCCTTCAATTATCTCAGGCAACGTTTTTAAATGCTGGCGGTCGTAATTTTGTCCGCTGCTATCGCATCGTTCTTTTTCTTCGACATCGTTTACCTACGTGAATATTCGCTACGAATTTCAAGAACTCAACTGCTTTGGATGTTGAGTGTGGCCACTCAAGGGAAGTGGATTTCAAAATATGCGGCCAGGCGACTACACAACTTGACGAATGATCAAGAACCTGTTGTTCCATGAGCGTGTTTTGTAAAGGAAAAGAAAGGCCAGCCATTGTATTGAAGTTTAGTGTGAGTGGCCGGGTTACTTCTGGACTGGGTCATGTTTCATCGTGAAAACGTAATCCCTGTCGCCGAGAATGGAAGTGTTCGGCTGACCATCAAGACTGTCTGTCTGCGGGTCAGTCTGTCTCTGCTCTGTTAATGCCTCAGTAAATCCATCTGTTTATTACAGACACGATTTCTTTCACCTTTCCTCTCCTTTCTGGAAAACTGTTGATCACAGTGAGTCTTGATATTATCGTATGGTGTATTTCTCTGTCTTTAAAAAAAAAAACAAAAAAAACAAAAAAAAACAAAAAAAAACAAAAAAAAACCTACAGCAGGTAACTCAGTCGTCAGTTCTGATACTATGAGTAAGGTGCGGCAACGAGTGGGTACGGGATACTCCAATCCTCAATGTTTGAAAAGTGGGCACTTAACTACCGCAAAATTAGGAATGAGAATTTTTTTAATTGGTATTTACCCCCCCCCCCCCCCCGAAAAAACTTACTATTTGCACTTCTGTCTCTGTCTGTGACAACATTCTATTTATAATTCTGCCTGTCTGTGACAGCCGATCAGCTAAGGGAGTACTAACTACTGATGTGATAGAAGGGGAGGGGAGGACAGACAGCTAGGTTTAATTCACAGTGGGGAAAAAAATCTAGATACGTCTTAATTCGTCTGAAACAGTTTATCGAGGTTTTCATTAAACGTACAACAGACTTATGTATTGACCATCAAAAAGTCTTACCTAGTGACAAAAATCCTCAACAAACAAACAAATGACAATGTAAGTGCTTTGAAAAGTTTTGAGTAACCATGAAGTATCTTGATGTTTTTTAAAGAGAACTCAACAGTTTCAAGGTGTGTTATAGTTCTCAGCCAGTCTTCAAATGAAACTGAAAAACTGTCTCAACAAATCTAATAGATATTGAAGTGTTTTCATGAGTCCAAATGAGTCTGAAAAGGTACTGAATGAATTCGAACAATGTCGCAACCGGTCTCATTATAGTTTTAATGGACAAAACCATAATAAAGCTAGCTCATCTCTTAGGGTCAAAGGCCGGACCAGGCGGCCAGTCTTGGACTTGCAAGGCGATTCTGTATTATTTCAATATATTACATCTTATTCTCATGTCAAGGTGGACATATGTTATATGGGGTTCTGAATTTTACCCGACGCTTACCCTTGCCAGGCGCCAAGAGCTGTCTTAGCTTAGGACAGCTTTAGTCTCGTACATCAAAAGATCAGAAATCAAATTTCAAAAAAAGTAACTTTTACTACGTTTATACACTACCAGCGAACCTGTGTCGAGTGGACAAATCAAATATTCAAACAGGCGAGTTCCCTCAGACTTTGTAAGATGTACAACATCTGATGTAATAGTGCAGGGTGTCTACAGAAATTGAAAAGTAAAAATACTTTTTCAGGACCCCTAGCAGGACTGTATCCGGCATATTTTCCATATTTTCCCCGAGTGTGCAAATCTTTTTTCCTCTTTCCAGTTGTTGTATCCATTTACCCTTCCCTCTTTTTTGCTCCCCTACCCCCTCCCTCGTGAATATAGATCCTGCGCTACACTTTCTAATGACCAATCGTAAGAATCACAAAAAATTTATTTTCGAGTATTTCTAACAAAAATGAAGGACTCTTAATTTTTTTTTTCAATTTCAGCACTTTCCAGAACTTTTAGAATCTACTTTCAAAAATCAGAATTTTTCAGAACTTGAAGGACTTTTCAGCATCTGTAGACACCCTGTAGTGTGATAAAACCAGAATTACAGTAAAAGTAAAGAGAACTGAAGTTTCAGTTATGTATCAATTCATACTTCTTTTTGGTTAAACAGTGTGGTTGGTTGGTTCATACAAAGTAAGGCAATGGTAGTAAGATTCGCAGTGGTATGTACTGATCAGAATTTTACGTCAACATCAAACATCATTATTGGACCGGAATATCACGGGTATTGTCAAAACTAGCCAGATCATGGAACAACATGGAAAGCTCCAAAAGTGTAGTTACACCAATTTTTTATTTATGTTTTATTATTATTAATATTATTTTTTTTTGGGGGGGGGGGGGAGGTTCAAGTTTTGATAGCCAGTAGCCAACACACTATGTCTCAGTTAAATGCATGAAACAAATTTCAGTATCCAATAACTTCTCAGGGTGTCTACAGAAATTGAAAAGTAAAAATGAAGTACTTTTTCTGGACCCTTTGCAGGACTGTAGCCGGCATATTTACCATATTTTCCCCGAGTGTACAAATCTTTTTCTCTTTGTTTCAACTGTTTTATCCCCTTTACCCCTCCCTCCTTTTACTCCCCCACTCACCCCTTCTCATGAATATAGATTATGCGCTACACTTTTTAATGACCAATCATATTTACAGGAATAGCAAAAAATTCGTTTTTCAGTATTTCTAACAAAAATGAAGGACTCCTCGACATTTTTTCTAAACTTCAGGACTTGAAGAAATTTTCAACACCTGTAGACACCCTGTTTCTCCACTGGAAAGCTCCCAAGAAAGGAAAAATTTTGTTTGTCAACTTCCCACGTTACCATCAGAATCAATGATCATGCTCTTCCCTCTTCACGCACGCAGATCTCAGAGAAGCCCTAATAACATTTTGTTCATCCACTGCCCACATGATTATCAAAACTGATGATCATGCTTTTTCCATTTTAGAGATATCTAGTCGCACTTGAAATCGTCTCGTTCGGTCTCCTCCTGTACACCTCATCCAGCACGAACTTCCACTTTCTCGAATCAACGCGTCAAGATAATGAATGCGCCCTCCCAGCATCACCCCCAGCTCGTGTACAAGAGAGGAATCGAAAAGAAGGGCCCGTGTCGTGTCCTGTCGTGACTCGTGGGTCGTGTCCTTCAAGCACTAAAACGCACGGGCACCGGCACACGAGCACGAACAGGACTGTCTGCCTGTCTGCTGATTACTCGTCCACGATAAGCGCAACAGCAAGACTTCGCCTACGGCCACCTTTGTTACATCTCGATGATTTTATTCGCCCCGTGGACTCGCCGAGTAATTAGTGTGTCCATAATCAGTCCGAGCTGGCGCATTAATCACAATAACTATACACGACTGGTACTTACGTCTTTCTTCATAGCGTCCAAAATTAACGTTTTCAGTTCGTTCAATGAATTGTTAATCCGAGCTCGCCGTCTCTTCTCCATGATCGGCTTGTTACTCTGCAACACAAGACCAAACTTTGGGTAAGAAAAACGCGTCCGACTAATCGGCGTAATCCTATGATACACAACCGGATTCTATCCACCGATTTTGTTGTTCATATATCCGCCACGATACATTCATACGTAGCGTGAAAACCATCGATTCGAACCCTGTAGCGCCTATTCGCAACGGTCTCTGCGGTCTCCGCAATCGCGTTAATAATTTAATTTACCGCGCGAGTTCGAATTAGAGAAGCATAAACAGCCAGCGTTTTACAAAAATTTTCGTCGTTAATATGGTTAGGTGCTCTTGATGGAAAATCGTGGTCCGTAACAGCGTCCATGAGCGTACCCAGTAGTGCATTCCCCTTCATGGTTCGTTCAATTTTGGCGCGATATCCGTTCCACATCATAGAATCGAGCGTAAATAAACTTTTCCCCCGTTTTTTTGTTTCTTTTTTCTCTCTCTGTTTTTTCCACTCGCTCGCTCGCTCTATCCATATCCATACGCTGTACAGGAGTGTCTACCTGTGTATTAATATCTTCATTAGAAGCCGAACCCATGCCCATGCCAAGCGGCATCAAGAGTTCCGCTCGGTACCTGCGAACGCGCGCACACACACACACCGCACCACAGCTTCCATGAGAACGTTCCCAACAAAATGCGAACAACGTCGACTTTACGTCGTCACTGTGCCCAGGGCGGAGGGCAGCGAGCGGGCCCGACCCTGGGAAACATCGCGTCTACTGATAAGACACTTTTCCGGTTCGGATTCGCGCGATCCACCGGCAGCGGCACACCGGCACCGGAGCAACGCCGCCCGCGATCATTGTTTTCGAATAATGTCACGGGAGAATATTCCCAGACTAGTTTTGTTTTGTTTTTATTTTATTATTTTTTTTTTCACTTCTACATCATCAGTTTATTCCGAGTGTGCGTCGTGTTACCGCAGCCAATTCGCTCCCACCGCGTCACCGCGCCGTCGCCAGCTCGCAGGTTCGGCCTGCACAAGATCGGGAATGCGTAATCCGCACGCCACGGCTAGGCCTTCAATTAGCGCGCCGACACGATCGGAACACAAAACGCGCTCTCATAACCGGGGTAACACGCCCTCCCAAATGAACCCACGGGTGACTCTCCGGACATGAAACCATTCCCATGGTGTGACGGCATCGCCGTAGGAACCGATGCTGGTACAGTAGCGAGGTAGGGCAAGTGCTTGACGACGAGCTCGCGGGTGACATGAAATAGTGACGGGTTCTTGAGGAAGAGGATAATGACTGAAGAAAAATGGATGCAAGAGGATAGGACCACCCCCACCCTTTCGACCTGGTGAGAAGTTACATCGAGGAAGTAAAAGAGACCTTTGCCTTCAGGGACATGCCTCACTCATAAATGCAAATCTTCACAAACTGTATGTGAAGCTGACCAGAAACTTCTAGACCAGCGATGCTGAACGTCTGTAAGGAAGACTCGAAATTGACGTTATTTCTAAACCTGTTATGATCGGAGTAGATAAGTACACAAATTGACCAGAGGGCCATCTAATATGTTCTGTAAGGAGGACCTGAGTAGATGAGAATGTAAACTGACCAAAGGGCCATCTGATATATTCCGTAAGAAGGACTCTAAAAATAACATTTCTGGAGAAATGGGGATAGGAAGGCTGCCTACCTCAAAGGGTTTCCCTCTATTCTAACGCAGGCTCGATCGGGGTAATTCTGGGATATGGGGTGCGGTGTTTCGGGGCCAATTTGACGTGCGTGCACCGCCATACGCCCCATTATTATCGAAATTAACATTTCTAAGACCCACTTTCCCAATCTCTAATCAAACCTCTAGTTAGCTAATCTTTAGTTATTCTTATTCGATACTCCACCGCATAGTTATGCGGTATTTTAACCGCTAGATAAGTGCTAACTGGAGATTGAGAAAGTGGGCCTAAGTCTGTTCTAATTAGAGTAGATGAGTACATATAAACTGACTGAGAACCACCAGATGTACAAAGGGCATCTGATACATGGTTCAGTGTGGTCAACAGAAGAGGAATACGCGGTAGAAAACACCCTGATATAAATAGATGACAATAATGGCTGACCTCATCTTGGGAGGTTATGGGCAATGAAAATGAAAATACATTATTTTACATAATATTTTGCTGTTTTATCAATTAGTAGACAGATCAGTAAAGTAACAGGATGAAACCAAATTTACGTCGACCAAATAATGTGGTAGCCGCAATTTTGATGTTTCCTACCACCCCCCCCCCCCAAAAAAAAACTGTTTATACAGCCCCGATACAAGACTCCACCTTCTTCCTGGAAAACCACAGTGGTTTCCACATTGGCTGAGAAGATATGGATGCACTTACACACTTTTCCTACTATGAATATCATTACTATATGCAAGAAGTTCCTTCTTCCAATCCACTCCATTATCCTTCGAAAACTCAACCAAAAGCATAGTTTTTTCTGGAGAAAAAACTGTGAAGTCCTAATTGACTCAACTCAAATTCCCAAATATCAATCAAAATTTTTTTGTATTGGCTTAAAAAAAACCTTTTGACTTATTGTATTTTTCCTGCTTCTTATCCACTCCAGTATCCTTCAAAAACTTAACCAAAAGCATGAAGTGACAGGATAAAACCAAAATTCAGGGACGTATAGGAGCATATGGTCCTATATCATCAGCAGAGCTTTCAACCACTTTACAAACTAACACAATAACTACACCGAGCGAGATATAGATTTATGTATTTTGTCTAACCTTCAACATGCGTTTCAACTTCATGTGTGTTCCATCCAGAATAATCTTAGCAAACGCAAAGTTATAGGCTACAGCCAGCCAGCCTCTTACTACATGTATCGTACCACAGGAGAAAACTCCAGTGGTTCTTGAGATTACTTCCAACAGGATGTACCGGCCCTCGGCACTGATGCGATGCCCGAAAGGAAAGTTTCCGATGCTGGGGGTGCGGTGTCTCAGGGGCCACTTTGGCATGCGTGCATTGCCATACGTCCCACCACACCACAGGATGTACCAAAAAGTTTTTTTCTGGGGGCAAAAATTATGAAAGTCCCAACTGACTCAAACGTCCCTGCCTGAAATGGTAAATTTTCCCAACTGTTAAATGAAAAATTACTACTGGGGAGTAAATTGCCCTCCCTATTGGTACGTCCCTGCTAAAATCACGTCGACCAAATCATGTAGTAGCAGCAATTTTGATGTTTCCTAACACTATTCCCTCCCTACAACTCAAAAATCCGTTCACGCAATCTGATACATGACTCCCACCTTTCTAGAAAACCACAATGGTTTTCACATTAGCTAAAAAGATAATGGAGGCACTTCCACATTTTTCTTGCTATCAATATCATTACTATGTGCCAAGTCCCTTCTTCCTATCCTCTCAGTATCCTTATAATGGAAGGCTGTTTTCAAATAACTTTTTCAGCAGTCAGTTGTTAGAATAGAGAACCGAGTTCACTATGTCTGCATTTTCAAGATTTTTGCGAAACTATTGTCTGCTCCATTACGATCAATTTTTAGTCACGAAGCTACAAACTCCAAATTTAGTTGTTTATGCTGGTTAACATTCGGTTTCAACTATATGAAAATAATTACTGCCTGGTATTTCCTTGGATCTGATCAACGTTTCCGACCACACGACCGCGGTCAAGGAAACACGGCTAATTTCATGTTTTCATTATTCAGTAGCTTCGAAAATTTTTGCAACGTTTGATTTAGAACAGTTGACAATGCTGATCAGAGAATAATTAGAAAGTTGATAATTTAGCTTTGGCTACGAATCCCAGTTAATAAATCAATTAGTCGCGAACAGAAAAACACCCGCAACACATTTTGCGAAGATCAGAAAAGAAGAATCGTATTATGGAATAAAGATCACTACGTAATGACGAAGGAGGAATATTGGGGTGTCACCCCCCCCCCTTCACCGTCTACTTCTAGAAAGTTGTTGGTACTCGGTGAATTCTATTAATCAACCGGTGGTATCAGAATGGTGGAATCTTCTTTCTTTCTATTAAATTATATTTTTGTTAGGATTTCTGCTATCTACACATCCTCAAAAAATGAGAGAAAGAGCATTTCAGAACCTTCTAATTCGACATTTATTGAGGCTCGAAGCAGGCCAGTAACAGTCGTTTGTGAAGTAGTTGGGGTACAAGTCATCCTAATGATTCGTGGAGGTAGCACCCGTCGATCTCCGCTATTATTTACATCTATAGTCTTTCATATTTTATGAACAATTCCTACATGGTCTAGGCAGTATTTTTCACGTTCTTGAACTTAAAAGTAACTTTTCTTCTTCCTGTTCCACTACTAATCTATGTTTGGTCTAGCCTAAGCCACAGGAAAACAGACAGGTAGGAAAACATAGATTTACACATACATACAAACGGGCAAATGGATAGGTTATCGACAGTGTGTTACACCTCTAAACTGATAACAGAGAGATGTGAAGCGTGCACACTGATAAGCTTGCATGAGCAAAGTGCAAAGTATAAGCGAGGGAGTATGTCGCCTTCAACAACTATTCATTCGTTTGATTACTGGCCACTCCTTCTGCTTGGAATAGATATGTACTATATTTATGGAGGTCCAGCACCTGCTGAGAAGGCCTTCGACTTGATAGATACGCCCAATTCGACTAACCTAAGGAATAATCGCACTAATTAAACTCACTGTTCTCAATCACAAATGATTTATTGTAGATGTTGAAAACTTGCAAATTATGAGTGGCTGTTACACATGTGTACCGTTTCACAAAATAGCAGAATTCTGATTCAGCTACGCCTGTACTATGGCAGGTACTCTTTCACAAAATGGTACCCAAAATAGCAGTATCTTCACTCAGCTTGATCGACACTATGGCTGGCAAATCACTCGCACCAATCATGGAATCCGACTAGTATTCCGAGTGTAATATACAGTCAACAGCTATGTTTTTTTCCCCAGATTCTCGAATCGGACATTCACCCTGCCGCGCCAAATTACTCGACACATGCCGTGCCATATCTTATCGCCAAGCAGTGCCAACCGTCTACAAAAAACTGCACGCATCGTTCCCACGGATCAGCAGGTACGTACGTAACGCTAATCTGAACTACCAACCGTACCATGAAGACAATCGTGGAAAACTTTTTATCAGGCTATATCCTTATCACCTACTGTTTTGTTCACTGGGAACTGGAATTGTAAATCTTATCATGGTCAATTCTTTGGAACCTCTGAACTGCAAAATACCCACGTGGCCGCCAAATCTTTCAACAACCTCTTTCCTCTTCCTGTCAGTAACCCTTCGCCAGATTCGACGATAGACTCCCGAGAAGTTGACAAGAGGTTCATGAGAACGCCCACCACAGGCACCGGGCCCACATCAAGCGTACTCATACAGTTTCAAAATCGTTCTCCTCCGAATACATCCGAGTAATTAATTTAATTTGTCGGACACGGTCCCAGACCGCCAAGAATATTGTTTTTATTAGCCTCTCCCGGTTCAAGGATGCGGGCTTTCAGAGTACAGAATATAGACATAGACACCGCCAGCGCGTACACCAAATTATCGCCGTCGTAAAAATTAACAAAACGAAAGGGGAAAAAATGCCCAAAAATATAAATAAAGAGACGGGTACAAAAAGTGTGACTGCTCCTAAATTCGTTAATTGAGTTAGATTAGTGACATTCGCGGGCGCGGCCAGAGAATGTTAACCTCATAAAGGCTGCTTTGATAGGCGGAAGAGTTACACATGTCTTGAGCCTAAGCATGCAAATTGTTCTACGAACTGAGTAAGATCAATCGGCTCCTACTGAGTAAGATCTGCTTGGTCTGTGTGGTTTACATCGAACAAAGAAGAGGCTCGCATTGTACACTATGCTACTTGTTGATGCGATGCGGGCGGCGGTGAAGGGTCACCAAATTCATTGTTTCAAATTCGATAATGGACGGTCGAAATCCGTGTATCGAGCTCTTTTTGGCTCTTTCCCTCTTTCAGTTCTATGTAATTGGCGTATACAGGATTTCCGTTCGAAGAAAGGCGGAAGTGGCTAACAGGTTGAAAATGAGAGGTGGAGCGTATGTGCGGATGGGTTATCTCGTGCGCGTTTTTGAACCGAACTAGAACTAGATTTTTCCGCGACAGATCGCATCAAATCATCATCGGAAACATGGGCGTATGACATCGTTCCACTATCATCACACACATCAGCAGAAGAGTTACAAAGCTATAGTAAGACTGATTGGACAAGGGACCGACAGGTTGTACTACTGATATGGGTGGCACGGCTACATGGATCGCAAATAATCATATCACTGTACTACGCGTTTATCATACCATTTGACATCAGCTGAACTCAGTTGGTACGCACTTATAATTGGCGCCGACAGCGATAGTATGACATCCGTTCGGACCCAACATCAGGTTTTCACGGTTTTGATAAATATAGTAAAATGGAAATGCTTATCGAGTGAAAACGAACGATTGTCGAGGGACAGAGGGACTAATTACAACAAATGATTCATCAAAACCTGTTTACTGGGATACTGTCAACAGTCATACAACTCTGTCACCTTGCAGCAAGTACCTATTGGTACACATCATGTCGATACAAGAAGTCCCTAAAAGTGAGAATTTCATAGAAGAATTGCATTCTGTGTACCAAGCTCATTACAGTATTGATTTGTAGAGTTGAAAAAGAGCAAAAATGTTGTTATGAGCCGTTTATCAAAATAGCTCATGTTGACCAATCAGTATCAAAATTGGGTAAATATGCTAAATCTGCACTTTCAGTCAGGTCATACTTCAGATTCAGAAAATGACTTACAAAGACAGTGAATTAGAAACGACTGGAGATTGAAGGAGAAATAGAGGGAGGAGAGAGGTATCATTTTCAAAATCAAATTTGTGGCCAACTCCAGCTGTTCACCTGAAAAATTTGGTCATGATAAACGCGTAGTACACTGATATGATTATATGCGATCCATGTAGCCATGCCACCCATATCAGTAGTACAACCTGTCGGTCCCTTGTCGAAACAGTCAGCTATAGCTTTGTAACTCCTTCTGCTGATGTGTGTGATGATAATGGAATGATGTCATACGCCCCTGTTTCCAATGGTATTGAATATCTTCTATCTTTAGATTTTTCAGCTCCCCTTTTTTTCACCTCACACTAAACATCCTAAAACACGTAGTTGTACTAGTTCTGAGATTGAGAAAAACAATTTTCAAGATAGATTTACTGAATTTAACAAATTATCAAAATAATTTCTCAAACAGGGGTGTCATTCCTCCACACTGATCTAACATTCAGAAAGGTTTACAGCTACATAAGAACCATCAAGTAAGAGGCAAGACTTCTGCTAAAGGCGCCCTTCTACTCATTTGTGAAATTATATCCAAAGTTGGAGAATTCCAAAACACAGTTTTTGTCACTATAAACATTTCTCTAAGATGTAGTGATTATTTACTAAGCCGGTGCGGAAGTAAAAAAAAAATGAAACTAAACTCAACATCGACTAAAAGCTACGAAATCTTATTCAGAATTTTCCGTGTTTTCACTCCTTCCTCTATAAAACAATTTTTTCGACCCTAGTTAAAAGACTAAAATATTTGGCTCGCTAGAAACTTTCCAATATTTTGTGCGTCTTTTAGTAACATGAACTAATTTATTATTACTTTTTTTAAAAAAATCAGTCCCATTGCCATAATCAACAAAGAAACTGAATTTCCCCATTTTGTAAATGTCCACGACTTCCAAAGGTATTACAAACTTGGTTGTAAATGTCACTGTAAATGTCCGCGGCTTCTACAAGTATGACAAACTGTTGGGTCAGTTTTTTTTGTCATTCTTCAAAAACATCTTCTTTCACACAGAGTTCATTTATTTTAATGGGGTGATGGAACCCTTTGTCAGTATCTCTTGTAGAATTGCAAAAAGAAATAGCTTTTGTTCGTGTTATCGCACTCAATGCAGATTTGCCAATGAAGAAGGTAATTTCCAAAATGCAGTAAGTTCATTGGTTATGTATTCCAATGCCAAAACCAAGTACAGTTTTTGGAAGTTTTTATGCTTATATTTTCCGCATATCCTAGTTATGCAAATGAAAATCGTAGGTTTGTATTCATCAAGATTAAGGCTAGATTTTGCGAAAAATTAGACAAGAAAAAATCGCCATAAAATCGAGGTACAGTTTTTTGTACTTTCCGTACAATCGTGGGCTTACTGCGTTTTGGAAAAAATGCTTGAGCATAGGCTGTATAAGAAAGTACGCAATTCACGGGGGGGGGGGTGTCATAACTAAATCGCCATCTCTTCAGTAATCAGAATGGACAAAATTCATGCTGCATGTCGTCTCACAGGGTAGGGTGATCACAGGGACCTGCATCTCAAATGACTGTTTTGGGGTCATTCTTAATTCTGTTTGAACTATGAACACCAAAAAGAAAGGAAAAAAAAAGTAGTGTAAACATGTCCAACTGCATAAATGTATCGAGGATTATCTGAGGGAAGTTTTCCACTCACCCCGTCTCTAATACATGCTAGGGTAGTCAAGAAGCACACTCGTGTTTGGCAGTTGATAACATAGAATGTGAAGTGCATAGAATTGATACAATATCATGTTTTGGGGTCATTCTTAAATCTGTTTCAACTATCAAAACCAAAAAGAAAGAAAAAAAGTAGTGTTAACATGTCCAGCCGTATAAATGTATCATGAGTTATCTGAGGGAAGTTTACCACTCACCCTTGCTCTAATACATTCTAGGCTAGTTGAGAAGCACACTCGTGGTACAATATCATGGCCTAATATAATGTGGCAGTTTCTCAACTGCTCAGTACAAGTCTAGAAATGAACGATGCTGAACTGCAAATCTGACTGATGAATAAAGTTGAGAAAATCTAGGGTGCGAGAATTTACTTATTTTTCAGTTGCACAGTGCACGTTCAGAAATTCACAATTTTCTCTAATGTTATCCGAGTGTGCGTTAAATTAGACGTTTAGATTAAATAATTAATCAAAACTACAGTAATGGTAAATTTACTGAGGTTCAGATTTTTAAAAATGACACTGAGTGAATGTTGCCAACTACACGGTTCCAAACTATAGTTGATACACCAAAGAGGGAGCACAGAACATTGTTTTCACTTTCCAAAAATAATTTTATTTTTCTTGAAAAGTAAATACCTTAACATTTTCAAAAATGTCCTCAGTTTTCCAATTCTGTCAACTTGATTATGTAAAATTATGGCCTTTAATAGGTTTTCGGGGCGTGCTAGTTGCACTCCAAACACTACAACTCAGGACATAAGGCCAGATATCAGTTCAGTAACTTCACTGAAGTAGTCTGAAATTCCCATTATAAAGAGGGCAACAGAGCTAACCACACTGGGCAGGGCAAGGTTAGAAGTCTCCTAGACGTATCCTAATCAAAATTCCTTGTACTCTCAACTAACTTACAAAAAAGTTCGTCATTTTAGCCGGCTAAAGATCCCCCCCCCCCATGTACAATTATAATAGAGAACATTCAAAATTTCAGATGAAATTTTATTCATTTTATACATGCGACACTTTCAAAAATACATCACACGACGGTCCCTGAAAATTTGTGCAATTATGTCACTGAACTCACCCGTCGATTCTCGGAATTCTTTTTCTGCACAGTGGTCGTGGACACATCGGGCGACAGCGGAGTGTTTACCACACTGCTAGGAGCACTCGAAGCCATAGTCACCATATTTTTCAAAACAGTACAACAACGAAAATCACCAAACTGCAAATACGTCAACCATAAATTTAAAATAAAATAAAATCGTAAAAATGCGACGAAAAGTTTACACAACACCGGATAATAAATTCGTTTTCTCAAAAAATAAAAAAATAAAAGTTCGACACGGCGCGCAATCGTATGTGTATCTGTAAAAAACCAGTTCAAAATCGCGTGCACTCTGCTGCGCCACAGCAACGTCAATAGCGGTAAGCGGTTAGCAGCGTCGAGATGAACCAGTGCTCAGCGCGGTCGTGTGTCGGCGCGCGTTCTCAAAAGGTAGTGGGGATGCGAGACCGCGTCGGCGGGACGTCGGGGACCGGTCCGTCGCAGGTCGTCGCGTGGTTCAGCAATAACCTTCAGCCTTTGGCTTTCAGCCACATCTTCGGTACCGTGGGAATGAGAAGACCGTTTATTATTCTTAGAATTCCCCCCCCTCCTCCCCCTCGTGTTACCAGCGTCTTGCGCGCCTTCCCTTCGGGCCACTTGTTCTACCGACATCAGCATATTGTATATGCAGGCGCTATTTTCAAGTAAATACCTGTCACTTAGCATTATTGCTACGCTTAATGCGTCGTCTTGTTTTCGGGCTGCGCCGCGTCGCTGCGTTTTTTCTTTCGCCGATTGCGACTGCCGGCGATCTCGCGTCTCGTCGCTGCAAGGCCGATTCCGTTTACGGGCGTCCGAGGGAGTCCCGACGATCGCCGGTAGTGGTCCGGGTGCGCGGGTGGATTTGAATGTTGCGGATACCGGTGGCGGTGGAGATCGAGTGGCGCGTTGTTCCGAGTTATGGGTTGACGTCGGTTTGGGGAGAATTACGTCATTGTCATTTTGTATTTTGGCTCGTATCTGCGGATCCAGAAATCGCGAGACTGGATTCAGTTCTGATCTACCAATTACCGTAATTTTTTGGCAGCTTGTATATTGATCGCAAATTCCACTGACAGTGGTCGGGATGTGATGTGAATTATTCTAATTCGAGTAATTCAATAAGTGAATCGGTGATCAGGGGTGTACCGAGAAGCGCAGGAGGAAATGTTTTGGATTTTATCTCCCCTACCTACTTACAGATGATAAGCAGAGTTGCCACTAACCTGATAAGGCATAGTGGCGTAGCCGGGGGAGGGGCCAGATAGATGCCCCTTTGCGACTGTGTTAAATGGGTATTTTTGCAATTTTAGCACCTCCTCTAACACCCTCCCCTTTGTCAAGACCAGACCCCCCCCCTCATCGAACACTAGGCTGAATACGCCACTGATAAGACAAGAAATCAGTCAATTTTCATGTTCAAGTAGAAGAAGGTAAACGAAACTATGGGGGTGGAGGGTTGACCCCCCCTCGGCAAATTTTGAAACTGTTCATCTGAATTTTTAATTTTTAATGAATGTTTGTTTATTTTTTATTTTTTCAATTAAAAAATATTTTGACTGAAAAATCGGAAAATTTTTAATTTAAAAAGAAAAAATGCCCGCGAATTTTTACCTAGTTTTCAAAAACTGTTTGTCGGCAAATTTTTCTTCTCCATCTCCCCAAACCGAAAATTAAATTTCATTTCTGAACATGGAGTACCCTGGACTCCTGTCAGAGACTAGTCAGTCAAAACGGAGTATCGAAAGTTATCTGGAAGGTAGAAACAAAGTTGAAATGTCGTCCACATTTCGAAAATCTGAAAGTCGGTGGCAAACGTTGAATTTCGAATTTCAATGACTATTCTGTTTTTATAGATTCTCTGTTTGACTTAGGGCCTGAAATTTGAGAAAATTGAACATTTTATTAAAATCTAAAAGTTGAAAGCAAATGACTTATTTTCCAATGTCACAAGCTGAATCCGATAACAAATGTTCTATTATTTAATTTACGGGCTTTGGTCCTGGTGAATATAGGAGGGAAATTTAGTCTGGAACAAAAGTCAGGAACCTTGTGGCACGGATTCCTCTAATCCGATAATCCGACCGACCTAAAATTGTATAGGTGTTTTTTAAATTTAATTTAAATTTTTTTATTTTGATTTTGATAGACCAATTTAGGAGACGAATCAGAGGAAATTCAGAAAAAATATCACCAAGAGTAAATAACAAACACCTTAATGTGTAAAGGAAGTTGTGCGTTCCTCTTAAGTATTCCTAACATCCTTCAGCTTACCCTCCTGGACTAGGGTAGGCTCATGTGCGCAAATGTGACTGCTTGGGGGATACGGTTCCAATCTGCATTTGCAGGGAGGGGTGAGACGCCCCCAATAATTTGGCATTTCGCAAATTTTGAAACTATTCATTTAAATTTTTCATATTTTCTAAAAAAAAAACTCGGCAAGTTTCCAAAATTGAAAAAAAAATTGTCAGTTTTAATTTTTAAGAAATATTTGTCGACAAATTTTCCTTCTCCACTCTCCCCCCACCCCCCAAACTGAAAGCCAAGTTTCATCCATGTCAAGAAACATGTTTTATTTAACCTTTCTGCATATTTTATTACGATACGAAAAATGTTTACCTTGTGATAGGCATGACTAGCCTAAATAGCACTGGAACGAGGGTTTACATCAGGAGTACATTATAATACTTTGTCTCCCCTCCCCTCATGAATGACAAAATTGAAAAACATGATAACAAGCCGCCTTAAGAGATTTCAGGGACAAGATTTACGTTATTTTTTGCTCTTGTTCACTCAGTCGAAGTCGGTGTTTTTCAGACGTACACCCCCCCTCCCCTTTCCAAGAAGGAAAAACCACTAGCGATTGACCTGCTCCTTTTTTCGAAATGAACATATAAATTTCAACGATTTGGTACAGCCATGATGGACTCTAGCCGGAGATGTATCGAACCAGTGGTATTGAGGGTAGATAGTAGAAGGATGCTGATTTTTCCGACAAGAAGGCTGGTTGAAGTCCACTGACAGAACTGAGGTGGTAGATCGTATAAGGATGCTGATTTTTCCAACAGAAGGCTTTATGCAGAAAAAAAAATAGGTAGCGTAGTTAGAATTTTAAAAAAAACCTCAGGGGGTTGTCCTCCCTTGGCTACGCCACTGGCCTCACTGGCATTCTACGGAACTTTACAGGAGGGCATCTGGAAACCATTTTAGACGAGTTTATCTTTTGCCTTGTTGGGTTTTCCCAACTTCTCAACTCAATTCCTAAGTATCAAAAAAAAAAAGCCTTTTAACTTGTTGGATTTTTACCGACTTTTCGAAGAAAAGGGAGGTATTACACTCGTCACAGTTGTGAAGTTGGGGGCGGGGGCAATGTTTTTTTTGCGTTTCAGAGTGTTTAGAACACGACTGTAATAGTGGCTGAATTTCAGGTTTCCTTTTATATATATATATATATATATATATATATATATATATATATATATATATATATATATATATATATATATATATATATATACACCCTAATTTTGTGGGAAGAAAATCTCAGGAACTATTGAATCAATTGATTCCAAATTTTGGTATATTATGGAGAAGTACTCGAAGTTGTTAAAATAAGCTTTTGAAGGCAATCGGTCGAGCCGTTCATGAGTTTTCCTTGAGGACAAAATTTGTGGCACAAAAATCTCAGGAACTATCGAATCATTTGATTCCAAATTTTGGTACATTATAGAGAAGTACTCGAAGTTGTACTGGTGAAAGTTTGATGACAATCGGTTGAGTCGTTCACGAGTTTCCTCAATTTAAGTTCAGCATAAGAAGCGCGAGGCGACTTATGTACTCGATGTTGTTTGGGATTTAATTTATACGAAATCGAATTTTGATAGCCGCGTAGTTGTGTTGTATTATACAAATGTTTCGGTCTTACACGTTTCCGCCTTGAATGTATCGATTTCAAATTTATACGAACTCTAATTTTGATAGCCGGGTAGTTTTATATTTTTTATAATACTATTCTCTGTCGAGAGTTGCGTTTTTTTAAAAACGTGAATGGCCTTAAACATTTCGGCCGAATACCACTAGTCCTTGTCGACATTTGCGTTTTCTAAAACGTTTACCACTTAAAACGTGTCGACAGTGTCTCGACTTCGCGAGGAACGAGCGAAGCGAGTTCCGAGCACGTTTCGGTATTACTGCGAGGAACGAGCGAAGCGAGTTCCGAGTGCTTTTCGGCCGAAGGCCGAAAAGTCGGTACTGCTTTCGCGAAGCGAAAGCAGTTTTTCAACTCGCCTGACTGAAATGAATAAATTTTCCCAACTGTTATCTCACGTGCAAAAGAACATATTTTTCTAAAATCTTTTCTACTGATTTATTAACCATTAAGTCTTCTCAATTTCTTTAGAGCCGGACATCATTTTTAGAACCAAAAAATAACTTTTTGGGGGAAAAAATTTGAAAAATAAGCGGAATTGGTGCAAAATATGCGGTAAATGCCAAAATATGTGCTGAGTGAAAAGTTCCTACCGGGGGGGAGGGTGCTCCCCCATCGTTACGTCCCTGACTCTCTGGCGAAGGAAGGGATTTTCGGTTGTCAGAATAGACGGGAACATTTGTTACTCTCATGAATTTGTTCTACGTATCAGTGCAGGGGCGCAACTGGAACTCGTTTTGGTGGGAGCTAGAATTGAGGAAAGAAAAAACTGGAGAAGGGGTGAAAACTCGATTTGGTACGTGCCTAATTTGGTACCCACCTATTTTCATGAATTGATTTTTTTTTAAATTTCGGATTTTGGGAGGGGCTGTAGCCCTCGAGCCACCTCCTTAGGTGCGCCCTTGTTTCAGTGTACAAGTCATCGTTTGTATATTACTATCAAAACCTTTGATTGATTTTGAAGCTAGCCCCCCCCCCTCCAGCCGAGTGAGTTTACACCCGTTTATAAGATTTCAAATTTTTCGAAAATTTTCGACTTCTGGTTCATTCCTCGTCGCATATGGTGAAATAACTAAAATTGTGTAACGTTTGAGAAAATTGTACCTCGTATTTATTGCTGATTGTTGACGCCGAGATTTGCTGGTGTTTTCCTAGAGCTCATTTAAAACTCATTAGCAACGATACTATAAAACGAACCATTAAATCGACTGTTACACGCAGTCTGCGATACAGCCTAGCCTAACTTCGCTCGACCTACTCATCGGACACGTAGTGAAGCCCTCATTCGCCAACATCATAAATTTACTCGATAAAAATATAAAATTTAAACGTGTCGGGTTTCACACTGGCTTGGCTTACCCATTAATGAAGACGTCAACTGTGCACGTTCTTACAGTCCACTGTATGCAGTTTTCTGCGAAGGGGTACCCCGGTTTACGTCTTCGTTTATGTATTTCGCAGACCTCGTCCGGCTGCAACCAGTTTACCGGTTTGCGCATCCAATTTACAAATGTACGAAATCGAATCGAGATAATTTTAATCATCCTCTTTTGACCTACATCACCTTTGTGGCAGCGAGAAGAACTTGTCCTCGCCCACGCTTTTGAAAAATAAATACGTTCTGTTACTTATCGACGAGGGGAGAAAAAAGTATTCTTTTACATCCGATTACGATATCATACTTCAAAAAAATTCTTCTTCACCGAACGAAGACGATCGGGGGTCGGAGACGTTTACAAGGGCTCATCCGTTCCTTTATCCTTTCAGGTAAATTTACTTTCGTATTCACAATCGATATACACCCCAAAATCATGGCACGTTGCGGCGAACGGTAAAAATTAAATACCTTTTTTCCTTTCCTTTTTTTTTTATTTATTATTATTATTTTTTATTCTTGAATATTTTCTCCCTTATCCGGTAGTCTGCATTGAACACATCCCTGCTGTTTTTTTCTCCTTTCTGTTTCTACCTGTCGATGATAGCCGATTTGTTTTCGTTGCTTAACGGTTTTACGCTTCCTTTCATTTTTTAAAATTTTTATTCTATGTATATAAATTGTGAATTTCACTTTACTCGGGTACCTCGGATTGGTATTAATTGCAGATAGGAAGAACCTAATTTAGAGGGAGACGAGTTTCCAGCAGGTCACAGGATGTGATCGAGCTGCTAGAAATCCCCGGCCTGCTGGTGGATCAGGGGCCGCGTAGCGAGGGCGGAAGGCGATGGGTGGTACCTGCCCCTGGAAAGTCCTCGGTTGATAATTCAGCATGAAGTTGAAAATTCTTCGAAAGTTGTCGGAAACTAAAATGCGCAAATAAGTGAACGAGCTACGGTTTAGGAGCCACGTGAGCGAGGGTGAGAAGGCCAGCCCCGTAGCCAGAGTTTATGTGAGGGTGGGGCTCCATAAACCTTGGAGGGAGGAGGGGGGATGAGACCGACATTTTTGAACAAGCGAACAGAAACGAGTACATGGATTTTATATTTTATTGCAATAATGTATCGCGAGTGTACGCGGCTGCTCGGGTCTTGAGTGTCTCCGGTTACTTCACGAGAGTGCACTAGGGCCATTACATTAAAATCCCATTCCCAATCCAACAGTCTCAAATTAGTTGACCAAGTTTTCTCTCTATATACTAAAAAAGTAAAATCCGCCGCCGCCGCCACCGCCGCCGCCGCCGCCGCCACCTCCGGGGGAAAAAAACGCACTGCGGGTTGCCTATCTAAAAATCCGAAAAATTGAAGGGGCAGATCAGCTACTTTCAAGGACATAATCTGTTATAAAAGATCAAGTTTTAAGACATAACAAGTAAAATCCGCCGCCGCCGCCACTGCCGCCGCCGCCACCTCCGGGGGAAAAAAACGCACTGCGGGTTGCCTATCTAAAAATCCGAAAAATTGAAGGGGCAGATCAGCTACTTTCAAGGACATAATCTGTTATAAAAGATCAAGTTTTAAGACATAACAAGTAAAATCCGCCGCCACCACCTCCGCGGGGAAAAAAACGCACTGCGGGTTGCCTATCTAAAAATCCGAAAAATTGCAGGGGCAGATTAGCTACTTTCAAGGACATCATCTGTTCTAATATAAAAGATCTCCAAGTTTTAAGACATAACCGACATAATAAGACATAAAAAGACATAAAATGACATAATTACCCATAATCTTCAAGATAACAAGTCGCTGCAGATTGCCTACCCGGCCCCTTAATTACTCAATTTTCCAGGGGTAGCGGTTGTGGAGGAAGCTCCTGAAGGGGGAGGAAAGCCCTTGGAAGATTGCAGGGGCAGATCAACTACTTTCAAGGACATACTCGGTTCTAGCATAAAAGATCTCCAAGTTGTAAGACATAACTGACATAATAAGACATAAAAAGACATAAAATGACATAATTACTCATAATCTTCAAGATCACAATTCGTTGCAGGTTGCCTACCCAGCCCCTTAATTGCTCAATTTTCCAGGGGTAGTTTACCCTCAGGAGGGGGTTCATGGTTGAGAAGGGAACTCCTGAAGGGGGAGGAGGGCCCATGTGGGGGCGTGGGCTGTGGACGAAGATGAAGGCCCTGGGTGGGGCGGGAGTAAGAGGACCTGGTGGAGGAGAAAGTCCTTGGTGAGAGAGGGCACCTTGGAGAGAAATGGCCGTGGTGTAGGAGGGGCTGGTGGCGGGGTGGCGTCTTGAGGGGAAGGGCGCTCGGGAGAGGGGTGATCATGGTTGTGAGAGCTCCTGGGTGGATGGTCAGGGATCTTCAAGGGGGTTGGAGCGCTATAGTGAGGACAGGGGCTCTAATGGGAGATGAAGCCCAGGGGGTAGTGGTGGGTGAGAGGTCCTCATGGTGGAGGAAATCCTTGATAAGAGAGGGTGGCCATTGAGGAAGCTGGAGGTAGTGCTGTTCTAATCTAAAAGATCTTCAAGTTTTAAGACATAACCGACATAATAAGACATTAAAAGGCATAAAATGACATAATTACCCATAATCTTCAAGATCACAAGTCGCTGCAGGTTGCCTACCCGGCCCCTTAATAACTGAATTTTCCAGGGGTAGCCTACCCTCAGGAGGGGGTTCATGGTTGTGGAAGAAGCTCCTGAAGGGGGAGGAGAGCCCCTGTAGGGGCGTGGGTTGTGGACAGAGATGAAGGCCCTGGGTTGGGCGGGAGTAAGAAGACCTGGTAGAGGAGAAAGTCCTTGGTGAGAGAGGGAAACTTGGAGAGAAATGGCCGTGGTGCGGGAGGGGCTGGCGGTGGGGTGGGGTCCTAAGGGAGAAGGGCGCTCGGGGGAGAGGTGGTCATGGTTGTGAGAGCTCCTGGGTAGATGGTCAGGGATCTTCAAGGGGGTTGGAAGGCCATAGTGAGGACAGGGGCTCTGATGGGAGATGAAGCCCAGGGGGTAGTGGTGGGTGAGAGGTCCTCGTGGCGGAGGAAATCCTTAGTAGGAGAGGGTGGCCATTGATGAAGGAGGAAGTAGTGGTGGGTGAGGATCCTAGAGGTGCAGTCAAATTTTGGTAGATAAAGGCCTGGGGGTGTAAGAGGTACTCATGGTGGAAGAGGGAGCTCCTGAAAGGAAGGAAAACCACGGCAGTGGCGGGGACTGTAGAGGAAGATAAAGGTCTCGGGGGGGGATGGTGTGTAAGAGGTCCTGATGGAGGAGGAAGTCCTTGGTGAGAGAGGCGGCCGGGAAGGCGAATGAAGGCCCTGGTGCGGAAGGTTCTGGTCCCGGGCAGGTGGTCTTGAAGGGAAGGGTTCTCATGGAGGAGGGTTGGTTATGGTGGTGGAAGCTCCTGGTTGGAGGACCAGGGGATCTTCGTGGTGGTTGAGCGAGGAGGCCTTAGAGCGATGGACCCGCAGAAGGGGAAGGCTGTAGAGAGGGACTAAGGCCGCCATTGGGGAGGTCATACTGATGGGTGAAGAGGTCTTGGTGGGGGGTGTGGTATGTGAACAAAAATGAAGGCCACAGTGGTGTGGGGTGGTCGAAGGACGTGGTCCTAATGGAGGGCACTCGTGGTGGAAGAGGGTGATCAGGGGAGACTAGGTGGAGGACTATGGCCATTGTGGGGGAGGAGTTTGTGGCTGAGGAGGGTTGCGACTGTTGAGGTGTGACCGTGGAGGCGGAGAGCAACCATGGTCAACGACGGGGTCGTGGTGGAGGAGGAGGAGGATCGTGATAAAGAAAGGATGGAAGAGGGTTCGTGGTGGATGATTGAGGACTGCTGATAGAGGGGGAGCAAAAGAAGCACAAAGCAAATCTCAACTCAGGAACAAAAGTTTCAGACCACACGGACGAGGCGCGAAGCGCCGAGTAAGGCCGGCACGAGCGAAGCGAGTGACGGCGGGGGGGTTGGGCCGCGAAGCGGCCAGGGGGCGAAGCCCCCTAGTTGTTCTAATTTTTAAAATGTTTCAGGGATATTAATTCTCTTCATCCCTTCTTTCTTTCTCATTCAGCGTCAAGGATGACTTTTTTAATGGTGGTATCTTTGCCTAGAGGGGCTCAAGATACCTTTAGAGGGGGCTCAGCCCCAGCTTTCCCCCATGGCTACGGGGCTGGAGAAGCTGATGAGACAGCTTAACCCCTTGGAAATTCCTCGATTGATAAATCCAGTTTGGATTTGAAAAGTCTTTTTGAAAGTTGTCAGAAAATAAAACACGCGAATAAATGAACGAGCTGCGAGAATACCACGGCCTGGTTTAGGATTAGGGGCCGCGGGAGCGAGGGTGGAAAGGCGATAGAGTAGTCTCACCCCATGGAAATTCCTCGGTGGATAAATTCAGAATGGAGTTTAAAATTCTTTGAAAGTTGTCAAAAAGTAAAATACGCGAATAAATGAACAAGCTGCGAGAAAACTTTGGTCTGGTGGTGGATTGAACGAGGGCGGTAGGCGATGTGGTAGTTTCAGCCCCTGGAAATTCATCCATTGATGAATTCTGCGTGGAGTTAACAATTCTTTGAAAGTTGTCAGGAATTAAAATTCGCAAATAAATGAACGAGCTGCGAGAAAACCCCCGGCCTGGTGCTGGATCAAGCCCGTAGCCAGAGGGGTGCTAGCGGGTGCTGAGCACCCCGTAGCGCTTACCGGAGCCCCCCCCCCCTGGCAAAATTTCATTAGTGCAAGTAACGAATTCTTTATACGTTATAAGCACCCATCTTTGAAGACGCACAGCAGTTTGGGAAAATTTTTTAGATATTTTTCGACAACACCACGCGAAAGAGCGGCCAAAAATTATTCAAAAACAGTTGTTATATCACAAAAATGTTTTTTTTGCGCACAGGTCCCTGTCTTCCTCGCAGGTTACAAATCTTTTCTTTACACTACATTTTAATGCTTATAAACTTGGCAACACTGATTTTGCTTTGAAAGATAGACGAATCGTGTTTTTGTCGTCTTTATATACGTGACGTATCACAAGAAAAAGGCACGAGTGTCTATCCAGCAGTTTCAGACACACAGGCCTTTTTCTTGTGTCACATTTTACAATTGGACACTGTCCAGCAAAAGGGAACCAATCAATATTTGTAAACAAAATGAGTTATTAGTATCGTTGGAAAGGGCGTAAAAAGTAGAATTTCTCAAATTTGGGCCCCCGATTCAAAAATGTGTACTCACATTGAGAAAAGCTTATCAGTATACGCTATGTCATAAAGTTTCTACATGACTCTTGAACTTCGAATCACGTGTATTCAAAAAGTGGATTTTGGTAGTTAGTTCCCTTTTGCTGAATAGTGTCCAATTCAGAAACACAGTGCTATAGGATCGCGATTCAGTTCCCATTGAACATCGATGGCTAAATGCCTGAATGGGTGTTTGGGAACTGATAACTTGATAAGTTCACAAAAATAGAATTTTTTTACTTCCAAAAATTCGAAAGTTTGATCGTTGTAAAAGTGTTAATCTTTTTCACGCGATATACGTATTTAATTTTTTTTTCAATCGGTTGTCGGTAAGTTGAATCACCAGTTTTGATTATAAATTTTGAGGCCAAATTCAATCAGTAGCGTAGCCAGGATTTTCTTAAGCTCGGGGGAGGGGGGCAAAGTAAGATTTTCAAGAGAGAAAAAGTCGAGAATTATGGTATTTTTTAGAAATCGCCTATATTAGAGGACTATTTTATGAAAATGGAGGTTAAATTGCTGCTCAAGCTAAATTTTTCGAAAAAACGTGTTTTGAAAGCGAAAAATTGCCAATTTTTGCATATATTTTACATTCAATTTCAGGTGCCTTGGGAAATTCGTCCTTCCCCCCCCCTCCCTCGGCTACACCTTTCCCTCGTATAAATCTTCACATTATATACTATGTGTATCCACAAGCCCCCCCCCCCCGGGTAAACAGTCAGCACCCCCTACCGTAGATGGCTAGCTACGAGCCTGTGCTGGATTAGGGGCCACGTGAGTGAGGGTAGGATGGCGATGGGATAGTTTGATCCCCCTGGAAATTCGTCAGTTGATAAATTCAGCTTGAATTTGAAAATTCTTTGAAAGTTGTTGAAATCAGGGTGTCTGCTAGCCTTAAAAGTGGAAAATTCATGAAAAGTCATGATATTTCAAGCAAAACTCGAAAAAGTCAAGCGCGGATTTAGAAAAAAGAGATGGGGAGGGGTACAGTATAGCGGTGGTTTCCACCTTTGTGGCGTGTAATGAGCCTACAATTCATAATTTTTATTCCTTTTTCCCTATTATTGCGTTAAAAATATTCAACCAAGGGAAGGGGGGGGGGGGCATGTACCCCATGTCCCTCTTGGTTTCGCCACTGGAAAAAGTCATGATATTTCATCATGCCATAGCTCACAATATTTCCATCCGGAAGCACAAATAGGGCTCAGAACGAGGGGGGGGGGCTTAAGCCCTCTATTATGAAGCAACAACCCCCCTCCCGCCGCATAATTTGCTTTGGTAATTTTTCAGTGTTTGGGAGAACTATTTAGAAGTTTGGGGGGCTTAAGCCCCCCTATCTATTTGCGCCTATGTCTCCATTACCAAACAGAAAATCAGTTTTATTCACTTAATGAGAAAAAAATATTGAGTGAATATTTCCTATGGAAGTTTAGCCCGCTCTGCATTGAGTCCCCGGTGAGGCATGAAGTGCCGAGTTTGCCCCCTCTTCCACTTTTCTTTTTATATCCCTCATGATGGTCATGAAAAAATATAATGAAAATGCATGATATTTTGTTTTCCAAATCCAGTAGACACTCTGTAGAAAATAAAACACGCGAATAAATGAACGAGCTGCAAGAAAATCACGGCCTGATTTTGGATTAGGGGCCGCGGAAGCGAGGGTGGAAAGGTGACGGGGTAGTCTCACCCTCTGGAAATTCCTCGATTGATAAATTCAGCGTGGGTTAAAAAATTTTTTGAAAGTTTTCAGAAAGCAAAATACGCGAATAAATGAACAAACTGCGAGAAAACCATAGCTTGGTGGTGGATTACGAGCCGCATGGGCGAGAGTGGGATGTCAATTGGGTGTCTCACCCCCTGGAAATTTCTCGATTGATAAATTCAGTGTGGGGTTGAAAATTCTTTAAATATTGTCAGAAAATAAAATACGCGATATGAACGAGCTGCGAGAAAACCACGGCCTGGTGGTGGATTAGGGCGCACGTGAATGAGGGTAGGACAGCGAACAGATAGTTTGACCCCCTGGAAATTCCTTGGTTGATAAATTTAGCTTGAATTTAAAAAAATTTTTGAAAGTTGTTGGAAAATAAATTACACGAATAAGTGAACGAGCTGCAAGAAAACCACAGCCTGGTTTTGGATTAGGGTCCGCGGGAGCGATGGTGGGCTCGAAGGCGATGAGGTAGACTTACTCTCTGGAAATTCCTCGATTGATAAATTTAGCGTGAGTTTACAAACTTTTTTTAAGCGGTCAGAAAGTAAGACATGCGAATAAATGAATGAGCTGCAAGAAAACCACGGCCTGATTTTGGATTGAGGCCGTGTGAGCAAGAATGGGAAGGCATTGTGGTAGTTTAACCCCTGAAAATTTCTCGGTTGATAAATTCAGCGTGGAGTTGACAATTCTTTGAAAGTGGTCAGAAAATAAAATACGCGAATAAATGAACAAGCTGCAAGAAAACCACGGTCTGGTGGTGGATTAGGGACCGCGTGAAAAAGGGTGAGAAGACGGTGGGCTGAAATACAAATCCTCAAATTAAAAACTGCGGTATATAAGGGAATTTTAAAAGAAGCGTCACACCACAAATGTCTCATTTTTTATACAACGAGAGAAGTGAAAAGAAAAAAGATCTGAGCATAAATGTTGGTGTGTTAGGTTTTAGGATTTCCCCCTAGTTGTGAATTCAAATAATTCGCTCTAATAACGTGTATAATAAAGGGGCCCTGGAATATATTTTGAAGAGGGAAAAGGAATGGAGGAAGGATCCCTCAGGCTCATCTGTCTGTTGACTGAATGGTCAAGATGACTTGAAGAAAGGAAGTTGGAAAATACGGAGCGTTATCAAAAGTCAAAATAAGAACTGCGAACTTTGTGCTTGTTGATCTCATTAGTAGGCTAAAATTGATGCTACGGATCATAAATTACAAAATTTGAAAAGTGAAGACAATTTTTCCGGTTTTGCTTTGTCGATCTCAATATTTTTCTAGTTGGCCAATTTGATAATAATTGAAAAATTAGGATCCCAGCAATGAAGCCATCTCAGTTTCTTCCTGTGGCCGACTTGGCTGCTTTCCCTTGAGATACATACAACATTATTACAGTTGAGAGAATAACTAGATTGAATACTGTAACATTATCATTTGTTTAATTTTAGTTGTCTAATTCGATGACAGAGCACACTACACTTATCTAACCCCACCCTGACTCCAATCCAATGAGGCTATTATTTCTTATAATACCTCAGTCCTGATACACACATAATGGATCAGGCTCAGGTTTAGGATTTCTCTATAGTCATCAGCATAGCATCAAAGAGAAGAAAAATCAAAAATGTTTAATGTATGCATAAAAAGATAAACGCTTAGCAGTTCTTCACGTATTAATAGTTTTCGCCTTCTAGCAGAGTATAATTTAAAATAATCTCGTCGGCCGGCCATAAAAATTGAAATCGGAGCTCGCAGATGAAAAGGTGACTCGGGATAAGATGAATTAGAAATAATGTTTTCTGTCGGAGTTTTATCATGAGAAATCTAGTGGAGTGAGTAGCTTTTCTGTATCAGATCATTTAATTTCCAACTCTTCGAGATCCATATAATTTTTACTATTCGAGAAAGAATCATAAAATACTTAAATATTCAATAATATGCGTAAAATATATTTCAAAATGGCTGTTGGTATACAATTGTAACGTAGTAAGTTCCCTCGGTAGTGATCGTTACCGATCTCTAAGTTCTGTATCCTACCTAATAATATAGCAATTTATAAAATCTTTCACCAAGGCTGCTAATAACTGAAAAGTTATAAAGAAAGACTGAGCGAATGTTACAGCAATAAAAGGCAACGCTGCGAAGATACTTCAACGTTTAAATTAATTCAGTCCACTCAACTCTCGCAACTGTACATTTTTCGTTCATAAAAATTCTGATATGTAGTTTAGCTTTGCCAACTTCGAACCCATAAAGTGTTCCCGAAAAATGGATTTAAGTAAAAAGATTCAATAACAAAAATGTGAAAAATGAAGGAGGATTAAAAACGGGGTTTTCCCAGGCTCATAACGAAACCAACTTCTTGAAGGTGAAATTAAAATCTCAAGTCATTAAGGAAAACATGCTCTTCATTGCCATTTTTGCATCAGAATTTCACAAATAAAATCTGTTAAGGAGTGAAGGGAGGGGCAAACTCAGCTTTTCATACTTCTACATGTGAACTATATATAGCTGAAACTCGAACTTGACTGATGTCATGTAACCACACAGAAGAGAGCTAGAGTAAATCGACTTTAGGAATTTGAACAAAGTATCAGATGTAGGGGTTTCCTCAGTCGGAACAGTTTTATTCGATTTTCCACAGAGTCCCAATTTTGTGCCCCAAAATCCAAATTCAACGCTTGAAAATGAGTAAAATTGACTTGAATCATGAAAACTGAACGAACTATCGAATGAGAAGCTTCTTGGGTCGCTAAGTCTTAGTATCTGTCAGAATTTATGTCCTTAATTTTGGCCCACAGAATTCAAATTTCACACTCGAAAAGAGCAAAATGTTATTAGTCAATCATGAAAATCAAAAAATGGAAGAGAAACTTTCCTTGAGAAAAAAGAAAAAAATTGTACCCTCTCTTTCCTAAATGAGTAGAAAGTTGTTCCTCTCTTTGAGGAGGGGAAAGCAAATTGTAACATTTTTCTGGAGTGAAGAACGAATTCCTTTCTTCAGCTCTTTTCCATGAGTTAGAAAACTGAAATGGAAGACCGCGAGAAAGAAGAAGAAAACTATTATTTTCTTTTCCGAATGAGGAATCTTCATTCTTTTCAAGGAAAAATTTATCCGTCTTCTTTTTTGAATAAAAGAAGTTCGTTCCATAGAAGAAAGTCCTGTACATATCACTTAGGATTCCTCGAATTCTGCGAATTTTCTCGAACGTTTCGGGGCTGTATGAGAACGGGTGCTAAACGATTCGAAAAGCATCCCCTGAGAATTTCAACTCGATCTGATTAGAGGAACTCGTGCCATGCGTCTCCTTCTCTTATGGAAAATAACAAGAAGTTTTGACTGTTTGAACTAATTTCTTTTTCTTAGCCTGTAATGACGCTAAAAATATTAGGACACAAGTTATGGACACGAGTTCGGATATACTTTGAATATAACATTTTTTGACTCCATGATCTGGGTCGGTGGCTCCTGGAGGATATTTTATAATGGTCGGAGGGGTTCAAAATAAAATTCGAGACTGGTGTTGATTTATAGTGTTCGAGATCACTTATTCTGATTTTGGGGTTAATTTTTTGATCTACAGGTAAGTTAAGGCAAAAAAATGAAAATTTTTCGAGGACGTACTCGACTTACAGGTTTTCAAAGTCACTGAATTCGATTTTGAGATTAGTTTTCGTATGTAACTTCCCGTAATGCCGCCCAGCGATATGAGACCAAATATTTGTCATTTTTTCCAGACGCTTTGGTGGCATTACGTCGCGAGTTGTACCTGAAAACTGCTTTAGAATCGAATTCAGTGACACTGATATCTGTAAATCAATTACAATATCGAATTATTACTATTATTCGGCCTTAACCCTTCTTTGGTAGCACCCAAGGTGATCAGATCAAAAAATTAACCCCACAGTTGGAATCAGTGATCTTGAAATCTTACGAATCAACGCCAGTCTAAAATTTCGTTTTACCCCCCCCCCCCCAGCTCTCTTCAGGAGCCGCCGACCCATATCGTGGAGTCAAATAATTTTATGTTCAAAGTAAATACATATAAACCGTATTCGAAACTTGGCTTGTATCCATTATTTTTATAGAGTTATTACAGACTAAGAAGAAGAAAAAAAAGGTCAAAAGTCAAAACTCCATGTTATTTTCAGTGATTGAAGAAAACCAAATTCTGCGATCTACAGTTAACAAACTGTTTTTATTAAGTTTTGAGCATTCTAAGATTCCGTTGAAGACTTGTTATGGTGGACTTGAGATGATGTACAATCAAGAATAGGAAACAGCGATTTGTCTATAGGAAATGACAATGAATTCTGAGAACATGTGACTGTTTCTTAACAGCCTAATGTTATATTTTATGCGCAATGTTGACTATTGTTGATTATACATACATAATCCTAGGTCTACTCTGTAGTAGATAAGAGATACCCAAAACACTGTCATAGGCGTAGCCAGGTGGGGGGCAGACTGGGGCACTTGCCCCTGTAGACAGAGACTAAAGTTATATTGTAGTGTGCGTTACCCGACATTAATAGATATTTCAGCCGTAAAATAATTTAAAGGAACTATGTTTTCCGAAAATTCCACGCATTTTTGCGATTATCACGATAAATATATTTTTAAAGAAAAGTGCTATAGAATCTTTTTTTTTTTACAGAAAATTTAACGTGGAATATTTTATGTCATTTGCATTTTGGTCCTAAGTGAATATTTCTTTAGATAACTACGATTTAGCGAGTAAAGATCGGTTATGAAAGAAAAAATATGACAAAATCCACGTTCCTCTCGAATTTTTTACACAATAATGCGATTATCTCGGTAAATATGCGTTTTAAAGAAAAGTTGTATAGGATATTTTTTATAGGAAATTCAACAAGGAGCATTTTATGCTATATGCATTTCGGTCCTGAAGTTGATATGTTCCGAGATATTCGCGTTTTTTTTTGTAAAATCTCAATATTACACATAACTTCAAGGTCAAAACGGCACGGGTTAATGACCTCAGATTGAGCTCAGATTTCTTATGGCGAGTTTCTAGGTTCATTGGAACAAATTTCAGTGCGACCCTAATCAATTAGCGAAAACTTGTAAAATAAGGGACACCCTAATCTACTTAAATTGGTACCTACTACCTACCTGTTTTCATGAGCTAATTTGCTCTCAACCCGAGCCCTGGAATCCGCCTTTTCGAGCATTACCTCAGAGGCATCGAGAAGGCTGTTCGGGCTGTCTTAGCCCTCTTCGCTTTTAACCAAAAAACCGGCCCAGGTCGCAATCTGAGGAGTTGCTACTTGGGCTTGAAACCGGGACCTCCGGATTTCGAGATCAACGCGCTATCCACTCGGCCAACCAGATCCCTGTGTTTTCATGAGCTGTAAATTTGTACAAACCTACGATGCAATGTAACCGCATCCGGCCATCGGTATCAATTTTCTTTTCGTTACAAAAAAATTGATTTTGAAAAAAAATTCAATTTTTTTAGGAGGATATAGCCTCCTAGCCCCCTACCCCTGTTTGCGCCCTTGCGTACGATGTAACGCGATTGTTATTATGTGAGATGTAGTGATAACACGCGCACAAACGTAAACAAGATCAATGCGACTTATGATACCTGTCCTCAAACGCCAGTCTGTAGATTGTAATTCATAAATGTAAAGTTGAAATATCACATTGTGGATGACTACTTTCTACTGTACCTTATGGCCAGGTCTGTCTAGAAGCAGTGGCGTCGCGTGATGCTCTTTCCCAGGTGTTCAACTGGCGGGTCTACACCCCCCCCCCCCCACACACAAAAATCAGTATACATCAAAAACTTATAGTCAGTATCAGTATGTATAAATAATGGGTGTTAATGAAGAATGAAGTTGCATCCATCCACTCACCACATAGCAGCATGCGCATGCGCTTCCAGAACGTTCATTTTTGCTGGTGAACACCTTGCTATTTAAATTAACAAAGTCACCGCTTCACTCTTTGCGGTCTTTGTTGCAAATGCTACAAGACCAACAAGAGTGTGCAATGTTGCTAGTGAACAACCTACGTGATTAGTATGTGACAAAGATAACGCCACTACAACAATACTGACAAGAGTTGCAATGTTGCTAGTGAACATCCTTACGCAATTCCCATAGTATGTGACAACGGTAACGCCCGCCCCTGTGACAAGACTGACGAGAGTGTGCAATGTTGCTATAGTGAACATCCTACGCGATTCCCATAGTATGTGACAAAGATAACGCCACTGTAACAAGACCAAAAAGAGTGTGCAATGTTGCTAGTGAACATCCTTACGCGATTCCCATAGTATGTTACAAAGATAACGCCACTACTACAATACCGACAAGAGTGTGCAATGTTGCTAGTGAACATCCTTACGCAATTCCCATAGTATGTGACAACGGTAACGCCCGCCCCTGCGACAAGACTGACGAGAGTGTGCAATGTTGCTATAGTGAACATCCTACGCGATTCCCATAGTATGTGACAAAGATAACGCCACTGCAACAAGACCAAAAAGAGTGTGCAATGTTGCTAGTGAACATTCTACGCAATTCCTATAGTATGTGACAAAAATGAGGACTGCGCGAAGCGCAAAGAGAAAAATTCCGGCAATTTTTCAAGATTATATATTGTATTTTAATCAAAATTTAAATCTTTCCTTGTTTCTGTGATTTTTGTCGTAAGATAAAAATTAAGTGGCTACGCAGTGAACACCTTGAACACCCAGACATGACGCCACTGTCTAGAAGCAGTTTCCACTCAAATCCAAGAAACGGAATTTCCGACTTGAAAACACGTTTTGTAGGGCAAAATTCACTTTTTGGACATACTCGTACAGTACCTTTTCATATGTATAACGCCTGCTATTTCTTCAAAAATACTGCTCAGGGTTTCCAGTACAAATATGGCACGTGGCACCTTTCCATCAAACAATACAGGGTACATTCAGCTAGCGCTCGGACTCTACAGTATATGGACCTCGACGGACACGTACCACCTCTGACCAGTCCGACACGAACCTTTCGGCCGTAATTTCCGGCCTCTCGACGGTCGCTTTTTAATGACAGGCCGGCGACCGCGGCGATCTGATCGTGTATGTAATTTTCGGGCCAGCACGAGGGGCGAGCGTGTGTCCGTGCGAAATCGAAAGTTCTGGTGTACGATGCAGGTTCGTACAAAGTATACACGAGCATGGACGCTCATACACACACAAACACGTCCTCGTCTTCCACACCAGACATCGATAAAACGTAATTAATCAGCCGCCTGACAAATGATCGCTTTTTGAACGCGTTAATTAAAGCCTGTTCTCTCTTCACGTGACTGGTGATGATGGAGAGTCGAGTGAGTCGAGACGTCGAGAGTCACGCGGCAACGGCATCGCCACTCCAGACGACGCGACGCAACCGAACGCGACGCGGAATTCGTCCGACCCGTTGGTAGTCCCGTGCTGTGTAAACAAACGAATAACGAATAGTCACTCGTTTCTCAATTAATCAACTCGATAATAAAGTACAGTTATCGATTCTTTTGAAGGCGATACCACTAACATATAACTAACTACAGACGGGCGCAGAGAGAAGACTCGCCGAGAAGAAAAACGAGAGAAGACAAACGAACTCGTATTTACGAACAGCTGGCTAGCACATCATCGATTTAATAAATCACGTCCGGAAATGATCTAACATTAACATAACGGTGTAGAGAGTTTTCGTTTGCATCGTGGGTGCACTGCTCCCAGGACCTGTAGGTACATAACGGTTCGCGGAGAATGAAAATAAAAAGAGCTAAGTGGTAAAATGCATCCCTCGAACGAGAGGGAACTTTTAATATTTTCACCTGTGCTATGCAGTCTCTGTGGCCGTCCCGTGTAGCATATGTTATTCCTTCGTCAGGTACCTGTCGAGGGATTCAGGAAGTCTTTTTATTAAATCTCAGTAACTGTAATCGTACTCACGCGATGTCGTGCACGTAGAAAGTCATTATTATCTGTGGAAGTAAAAGGAAGCGCGACGTTCTGCTGAACCGCTGAAACCGATAGTGAAACGATGAAAATGCAAGTCGGAAATAAGACTGAAGTGACGGACAGCAGGCGTACGGTAGTCGAACATGAATACAGGAATTCAACTCAGATTTGAGGCTGTGTAAGACAGAAAAAAAACGTCTCCAAGCCAGAGGCGACGTGTGCATTTGGGCGGCCTTATGCCAAATAAGGCCAGCGAATAGGCGGATCCAGGATATTCTCAAAAGGGGGGGGGGTGAAAAAAAAGCATGAATAATAATTTATTTTATTTTATTTTACATCATATTGGTTAGTAAAATTTCTTATATTTAACGCTGGCAGGGGCGTATTAAGGCAAGAAGCCGCTCTAGGCAGCTCCATGTCGCCAACGGCACATGTATGCGGAATATGAATGAAACCAGTACAGAAAATTTGTGCTTTAATTGTACTTGTTTGTGCTTCCAATTGCAGAATTTGTGCTCCATTCCTTCTGAAGATATAGCCAAAAAAAGAAAATAGGTCAATGTGCCGCTGGTGACATGCAAAGGAAATTTCGAAATTTACTCCGATGGAAATGAACACCCGCTAAAATCAATGTGCTAAATTTGTGCTTTTTTGTGCCAACAATTTCGAGACCCCAGTGCCCCCTCCCCTCTCCCTGATGGTGG
Organism: Acanthococcus lagerstroemiae; assembly: GCA_031841125.1. Taxonomy (NCBI): domain Eukaryota; kingdom Metazoa; phylum Arthropoda; class Insecta; order Hemiptera; family Eriococcidae; genus Acanthococcus; species Acanthococcus lagerstroemiae. Next base: position 12,842,061 of record CM063111.1, on the reverse strand, counting down.
AACAAAATTTTTCTCGTATTACCAAGTCGAAAGTGTGCAGAAAAATTGTGCTCTAATTGTGCTTCATGTTCCCACCAGCCCCACAATTTTTGCACAAACTGCCCCCAAGTTAAGACCAAAAAACTAAAAGTGGGTCAATGTGCGCCGCTCGCAACATGCAATGAAAATAATGAAAATAATTCCAATGAAACTAAACACAACCTAAAATGACTGTGCTGAAATTGTGCTTTTTTGTCCAAACAATTTCGAGTCCCCCCAGTGCCCCCTCCCCGATCACCCTTGATGGGGGTACAACATTTTTCTCGCATTACCAAGTAGAAAGTATGCCGAATAATTAATGCTCTAATTGTGCTTCATTTCCCCACCAGCCCCATAATTTTTGCACAAATTACCCACAAGTTATGACCAAAAAACCAAGAATGGGTCAATGCGCCGCTGGCAAAATGCAATGAAAATAATGAAATTTATTCCAATGATATGGATCACAACCTAAAATGACTGTGATGAAATTGTGCTTTTTTGTGCCGACAATATTTAAAGTTGTGCTTATACCCCTTAGCTTACGTGGGGGGAGGGGGTATTTAATATTCTCTGTGGTTTTATATTACATGATGTTGAAAAATAGTGCGACGTAAGCGGAAGTGGCGTCAAATAATTCTGCACAAACTGTGCTTTGTTAGGCAAACAGTTTCCGAATTTGTGCTTCAACCCCTGAGCTAGGGGATCCATATTAATTGTGATAATACCCAATGACGAAAAATGGTTTGATATAAGCGGAAATGGCGTCAAGTCATTGTGCACAAATTGTGCTTTGTCAGGCAAATAATCTCCGAATTTGTGCTTCAACCCCCCCCCCCCCCCGACGGGCGATATTAAATATGTACTCACTGAAGCAAAACTTCGGAAATTGACTGACAAAGTACAATTTGTGCACAATTACTTGATGCTACTTCCGTTTACGACAAACTATTTTCCAACATCAGGTAATATCACCAACCATGTAATATTTAGCATCGCCCATCCCAAGCCGGGGGGGGGGGGGGGTGAAGCACAAATTTGGAAATTGTTTGCCTGATAAAGCACAATTTGTGCGCCATGACTTGACGCCATTTTCGCTTCCATCGAACCATTTTTCAACATCACGTAATGTCAGAAGAGTAGTAATGTGGACCCCCTCAGCTTAGAGGTTGAAGCACAAATTCGGAAATTGTTCGCCTGATGAGGCTCAATTTAAGCACGATTATTCGACACCATTTTGGCTTACATGGCAGCATTTTTCAACATCAGGTAATATCACACCCCTGGTAATATATTTAACATCGTCCACCCCAAGCCGGGAGGGGGCACTGGGGGGGGGGCTCGAAATTGTTTGGACAAAAAAGCACAATTTCAGCACAGTCATTTTAGGTTGTGTTTAGTTTCATTGGAATTATTTTCATTATTTTCATTACATGTTGCGAGCGGCGCACATTGACCCACTTTTAGTTTTTTGGTCGTAACTTGGGGGCAGTTTGTGCAAAAATTGTGGGGCTGGTGGGAACATGAAACAAAATTAGAGCACAAATTTTCTGCATCATTTCGACTTGGTAATACGAGAAAAATTTTGTGCCCCCATTAGGGGGAAGGGAGGGGGCACTGAGGGTCTCGAAATTGTCGGCACAAAAAAGCACAAATTTAGCACATTGAGTTTAGCGAGTGTTCATTTCCATCGGAGTAAATTTCAAAATTTCCTTTGCATGTCACCAGCGGCACATTGACCTACTTTCTTTTTTTGGCTATGACTTCATAAGGAATGGAGCACAAATTCTGCAATAGGAAGCACAAAAAAGCACAATTAATGCACAATTTTTCTGCACTGGTTTTATTCATATTCCGCATACATGTGCCGCTGGCGACATGGAGCTGCTCTAGGCAATATAAAATCTATCGCCCCATTTGATTAGAAATATATTGTAGGAGCACATGGAATCATAAGTGCGCCGAATTTATGATGGCCAAGTGACTATGAATTAGGCTGCTAAAGTGGTGCTTACTTTAGGTATGGCGCCACATTCTACGCTCACCGCATCCTGTTATGTAAAAACGACATCAACAGCCTCCACAGGAAGATAGTCATCGCATGCGGTAGGCTTTACAGGACAGTATCCTACCTTCTGGCCACCGCAATCACCGGAATAATGCCACTGACACTGCAAGTGACAATAGCAGCGCTGAAGAGAGCCAGAGCCATTGGGTGGACACCGCCAACCCCACTGCTAATCCAGAAGAAAGAACAAGCCCGTATCAAATGGCAAGAGTGGTACAGAGAGACCAACACAGGCGGATGGACAAAGTTTCTAGTGCCCGAGGTGGGGAACCAAATCCCCAGCCTTGACTTCCACCTGGCTCAGGCCTTCAGCGGCCACGGTGTCTTCAGAGCCTACCTCCACCGAATGAAAAAAACAGAGAGCCCCCTTTGTGACGAGTAGAAGACCGCAGAGCGTGTACCCATGCACTGCCCACGGTATGCGCTAGGTCGGGTAGATACGCCAAAAATTAATAAACAGTTCTGCACATATGCCAGAAGTGTGGTCAAGCAGCTTTGAGACAGGAGATTACAAGATCCAGAAACCCCTCGTTGCCTGACCCCGAAATGGTGTAGGGCGCGGGTTCCAATGATGCCAAGGGCGGAGGACAGTAATAGAAGTTGAGATGAAGGTAAACTAAGATGAAGTTAAATTAGAAAAAAATAAGAAAGAACCAACTCCCATTGTTAGTCCACCCCTTCAGCTGAAGAACGTATTCCCAGTAATAAGTGCTGCTGAAGGAGTGGACTAATAAGAAACAAACAAACGACACAAAGTTAATAAAATCGATAAGCCGACTTCCCGGAAAGCAGCGCCCCCTCCACGTGGGCCTAACTGGGCAACGGGCCTTATTTTGGCGCTGTCGGGGCCCGGCAAGTGTGTGGGGAGGTGTGGCATTTAAAAAAAAAAGAAGAAGAAGGCTGCTAAAGTGATAATACCCTTTAGACCAAATTGTGGACTTGAATTCACTCCGTTTTTAAGAAAATGATAAAATAATGCTGAATAAAGAATAGGCATACATCATGACCAAATTTTGTGTAACAAACTACAGAGAGAAAAAAAATGGAAAAATGACTGAAATAAATTATGAACAATTTTTGATGCGATTTGCAAACTGGCATTTCAGACCAGTTTATCAATTTTCTTCCGTTTTTTAGGGAGGGGGGAATCTGCATGCGAAACAAAAATTACAATTACAGATTTACATAGTGCGTTTTTGATCAGTTCTTGGTTGTCATGTTACTAAAAATTTCGAACGCTTTAATAATTCGGAGGATGGCTATTGTTTCAATAGTAATGGACCAAGAATGCCGCTGCAGTAGAAATTTTCTTCATAAGTTGACTAGAAAATTTTTGCGAAGCATTTTTCAATAGGAGACTGATAGTTATTAATATCGGCTCTATCTCCTTTTTTGTGTAGAAGTATAATTTCAGAGAGGTGCCACTGTTCTCGCATCTAATGTTTGTAAAACATTTATGAAAATTCTTAAACATAAAATCTATTTAATTCTAGACGCCCAACAACCTCTCGAACAGGCGGGTTTTAGGAAGAAGTACAACACTATTGATCACATTCATACTTTAGGGAAGGTTTTTAAAAAGTCGATAGCATTTCAATGCAAGGTAGCAGTCATGCTTATAGACTTTCATAAAGCTTTCGATTCACTATACCATGATAAAATTTGGATTACATTAAGAAATCAAGGAGTTCACTGGGGGATAGTTGAAGTTTTGAAAGAAATCTATTCCAAATCGGAAGCTATCATCTGACTGGATGGAAATGAAAAGAAGTTCAAGATTAGGAGAGGTGTCAAACAGGGTGATCCGCTATCTCCCAACATTTTCAATGCAGTACTGGAGGAAATTTTTAGAAAGGTGGATTGGAGGGGTAAAGGACTAAAAATGGGGCTAAAGTACGCTGTTGGCAAGTATAAATATCTAAATCATTTGAGATTTCCTGACGACATTGTTATTATGGGGAAAAGCAGCAGGGAACTTAAAGCAATGGCGGAGGATTTGAGGAGAGAGAGAGCAAAAAGTTTGGTTTAACAGTTAACTATGATAAAACCAAAATTTTAACTAACATCGAACACTTTGATCCGATTAGCATAGAGAATAACAATATCCAAATAGTAAAAGATTGTAAGTATTTTGGCCAAAACATGACTATAGAAAATAAAACTAAAAACGAAATCAAAATCAGGCAAGCCAATGCTTGGAAGGCGTTCTGGGTCCAAAGGGATATTCTTAAGGGGAAACTCAAAATGATATCTAAAATAAAAATACTTGAAAGTACTGTCTACCCGGTACTGACCTACGGGGCACAAACGTGGGCCTATACTAATAACCATATACATAAAATGGAAACAACGCAACACGCCATGCTGAGGAATATATTGGGCATAAGATTAAGGGACAATTATTAAAATTTGATAATTAAATGGTAAAATTAGGTTATTATCTGTTTTAATTAAATTAAAATTAGGTAACATTTTTTTAATAATAATTATATAGGAATTAATTTTTTTATTAAAATTTATAAATTCATATGACCAGAATCATTAAACTTAATACTATAAAAATTAATGATGGAAATAATAATCAAAATCTAACATTATTTATTCGAGGATAAATTAAATCTGAAGATGAAATTATTAATGGGATTAATCAATTACTAAATCTTCCAATAATAATAGGTATTGTTACAAAAATCACGTTTCGGAATTGTTCACTAAAACAAAAACTAAAAACATTGTCAAGATCATCAGAAAGCAAAAATTCAACTATGCAGGGCATGTTGCGAGAGAATTCAGAATGAAATGGAACAGAGTTGCCACTTTCTGGATCCTGGGCGAGGGAAAACGCAAAGTTGGGAGATTATCAAAAAAATGGGTAGATGAGGTGATCGCGGTGGCCGGCCCGTAAACAGAAAAATTTGGTTAGATTTGACCAACGCTCATACCTAGAATTGGGAGACTGGGTGAGGAGCAAGACCCCCCCCCCCACGAACCTATCGATCCAATATGTAATTGTTCCGTCGATTTCGTTCCGCCGAGCCCGTGAGCTTGTAATAAAAATAAAATAAAATATATAAATAAAATTTTTCAATTTTCGGTCACCCCGTGTATAACAGAAATCTTTTAAATGGCGTATAGTTACTTCTTCTATTTCATTCCTTCGACATTTTCTACTGTTCTCATTCCTTTTTTCTTCTTTTTTTGGTCTGAAAATTCAAAATTTTGCCGCCCGAAAATTTTTCCGCTCTAGGCAGCTGCCTAGGTTGCCTAATGGTAAATACACACGCCTCTGAACACTTGTCGAGCTCTAATCCCCCAATATTGATTCATTTCAGGGCAAATGCCTCCACACGTCCCTTCCATCTTTTCCGCTCTCGTGCTTCTCTTTTTCCAAGTTGACCCCACTCCTGAACTATTTCGTCTCTCCATCTCGTTTGTGGTTTTCCCCTGTTGCGCTCAGGGCCGGATTAAGGTCGGAGGGCCCCTGGGCACTCGCTTACGACCACCCCCCATCGAGCCGTTGCTAAAATAATTACGTACTCTAGCCCCCCTCAAAGAATTTTCAACACACAGAAGTTGGATGGCTGCTGTATACTTGAACATTTTTCCGCCCCTCAGAAATGTTCCGCCCGGATATTAATCCGGATCTGGTTGCGCTTCCCTTCTCTTGGTATCCAATTTAAGACTTTCCTCCCCCAAGTGTCCTCTTGCCTAATTACATGTCCCGCATATTTTGCTTTCAATTTTTTGATCGTGTATCTTATGTCTTTTAACCCTGATTTTTCCCTGATTTCCGTGTTTTTGATTTTGTCCAGCTTTTTGATTCCTAAGATACGTCTTTCTATTGCTCTTCGAGTGGATTGAATTTTTTCCACATACTAGCTTTTGTTGCCGCCCATGTCTGACATCCGTATGTTAGTGATGGTAAGTAAGGTACAATTCTCCCAGATTTTGAATTTCAGTTTCTTTGCTCTTTTTTGGCCCAATAGTTTTTCCGCCCGCCCTTCATTCTCTTGGATTTTTATTTTTGGTTCCTATTTTAAAATGAAATTGTTTGTCCCAAATCACTGCTGATTTTATCGGGGCCTGGAGCTTCATTACTTCTTAGTTTTCTTAAGGGCGTATTCTACTTCACTTTTCAATATTTTGGCTACGTCTTCTTCATTTTGTTCGTTCTCCCCTTCTGTCTTTTTCTCTTTTATGTTTTCTTTGTCGTATAGTTTTTCATAGAAATGCGTAGCTGCTTCCACAATTTGCTCCCTGTCCCTAATTTCCTCCCCTTGTTTGTTTTCTACCTTCAATATCAACTTTTTCCCTTTACTCAGTTCTTTTGCTGCCATTTTTATAGATCCATTGTCTCTCAAACTGCTTTCCACTTTCGCCGCATCAAATGTTCTTATGTCATTATGAATTTGTTGTCGGGCTAATTTCTTCAATTCTGTCAATTTTATTTTCTCCGTTGGTGCCAAAGATCTTTTCTTTTGCAGTTGCTCCCTTTCTTCGATTATCTTTTTGGTGTTTTCTGTTAGTTTATCATCCGCTATTTCTTTTTCTAACCACCCCATATTCGTTGTTACCTTCTTTAATTAATTCTTCTATCATATTATATTTTTCTAGCACTGAGTTTACATTTTTTTTTTTGTCTCCTTTCAATAATTTCTTTGACCCGTTCCCTATATTTGTCGTACTTGTGCAATGAGATAATTTTTATTGCAAACTTCTCTTTTTTTTTTATAATTGTTGTATTTTATCCTCCTTCCCCATCTTATCTTTACTCGTGATATTCTATGATCCGAAAAAAAGTTGAAATTAGTCAAATTGGAAACGGCTTGTATTATCTTCGTATCTTTTGTTAAAATATGGTCTATTTCGTTTCTGGTTTTTTAATCGAGGGGATATCCACGTGAATTTTCTGGCTTGTCTTTTTTTGTAGAAAGTATTTGCTATTTTAACGTTTTGCTGTGATGAAAATTCTATTATTCTTTGTTCATATTTGTTTTTGATTCTTAAACTTCCACTGAGAGTGTCTCCTTCATACCTGGTATTTTCTAAAATGCGCTGTTCTTCTTACTCATTGTCATTTTTTCTCTTCCCTCGATCGGCTAGGCAAGACCATCAGGTTAGTTTAGTTTCAGTTTTGTTCAGTTGCAATCGAGTTATAATCTCAATACAGTTACAGTTTATGCTGGGCATTCAGAAAATCTGCTTTTGCTACCGATGAATAGCTAAGCGCGTTTTCTCTGCTCGTTCTTGTCTTTTGATTTCGAGTGCCCTCGTTGCGGTCCGGATTAAAAACTTCTCTTGTACAATTTCCCGAAAAACCCATGGGACACTTACAGACAACTGGGGGGGGGGTGACGTGGAGTCCGGGGTTGGTAACATTTCTCGAAATATTTTTAAGGTCTTGATTACAGATATGCCAAATGGCACCTTTGCATAAAAAAATGCTGGATAACTTCCACATTATGCAACTAGCATTTTGACTAATAGTGATCCGGTGCTGTGCATTTGCTGGAGCATCGCATCCGTATTCCACGTGAGCCATTTCGATTTTGCTTGATCAACGACTTTTTTCGATGTATTGTCGTTGTATGATAATAGCCGACGTGAGCTACATCCTACGCGAGAGGAGAGGCGACCAGGCGGGTCCTTAATGAGTCTCGTCTTTGTAAATGCGACTTTGAGGCGAAATGACGCAACCGGTTGGCGGCGAATCGAGGACGAGCAACTGTGCGGCGATATCGTGTATGTCGGGTCGCCAGTTCAGTTGCCACTTGCCGCTCTCGCGAACTCGAATACGCGAACAGTGAGCGAGAGTTGATCTTTGACTCAAGGGCGGACAGTTGGGATACCGCGTTCATGGTCCCGTGGTGAATTGCCTCGTTAAATTGTCGGCGAAGAGCCAATATAGGTACTTCTTCATCTCGGCGTACGAGTTTCGGTGAATCGGGTCGAGCCCCGAGCCGTTGACCAAATCAAGAAGGTAGTGGGAATCAAATTAGCGAAGGGGCTTACTGCCTTGTCAAATGATGATGCGGCGATTCGAGGGTGCTATCGTTTGTCTTCGTGAGACGTATCTCGGATTCTTCAGACACACCATTCTCATTCTTGAAGGAGGCAGTCCAGGAAGAATACGCGTTCGTTAATAAAAGGAATTTGTTACAATGGTATGGAGCAAGGCCTCTCCAGGTATTGGCAATGCTACTGTTACTCATTAGGCGTTCGCTAATAAGCATGAAATAAGAATTGCACAGATATTTTGAAGTAACACCCTTGTGACCATTTTGGAGAATGTAGCAGGCGCTGGATCGGATGAGATATGAGATATACTTCATCAGGACAGTCTCACGTATCGGGTTCCGAGCCATCAGGATAACATGGACTACTGATGAGGGTATGGAACCCATCAACACCACTCCAACAGTCAGAGTTCCCCGGAGACTAGTCTAAAGAATTGTACCATTAGAATTAACTTAGGAAGAGGATTGGAAAAACACTTCTGTATTTGTTGCTTCGGTCTGCTTCAACGCAACCATAATATAATTAATTCTAAGAGCGGTGCACTCTCTTGGAGTTTTTAGCTTTAGCTGGTCAGGCTTGTTGAGGGTTTCTTAGGGGTACGTTGTCTCAAAATCTAGGTGTAAGAATAATTGGCTGAATTCTGATCAGAAGAAAAATCTTTTAAATAGGAGGTGATTACAATCACACGTCTCATCCTACGGTTGGTATCACAGCTTTATTTACTTCTCCATCTGACCTTTTATATAGGCCAAGCCACATAGCTACCCCATCCGACCGCTGCAGACTCTCCTTAGCCTGTCATAACAGAGTGAGGTTTCTACTAGAGAAAAGGATACAAACGATTTCTTTTCATTCCTCATGGAAAAGATTGATTTTGTCCTTCCTCGAGAAAAGAAAAAAATAACCTCATTCCTCGAGGAGAGTCAACAAAAAAGCACGCATCTCGACTGTCGACAAGAAATGATGAAATTAACGGAATCGTAGCCGACTCTACATCATGTCGCAGGCGGATTTACAACCACAGGAGAGAGTATTTCCATGTCTATATTTTAATATCAACTTCTCAGTAATCGATTATATTTAGGATACAAAAGCACATAAAATGTTAAAAAAAAATTTCCATGGAAATTTCTATTTTATACTGAAGATGGCTGAAAGAAATAAACATTTCTATGGAAATTTGAACCAGTGAACTGAATTGTGACCATGAAGAGCTAAATCATACGGATAGAAGTATACTAGTTAAACAGTCTGCAGCCTTGTTGTTAATAGAAATTTCCATGGGATTTTTTTTTTAAATTAGGGTATGATGAGGATAAGTAACGTTCAAAAAGTAACGCTTTTTTTTTGTTAATGTGCCAGAGCTCTCGATTAGCTTTTTTTTTGACATATTTATGTCTTTACTTTGGCACACAAACCGGAAAAACGTTACTTTCACGCGCCACGTTAGTAATAATAATAATAATAATAAAACTACTGAGTGGACTGACTGACTGACTGACTGACTGACTGGATTGTTTCCTTCGTGTCTTATCAGCAATAGATGGACAAGTTTTATGTTTGTCTTTATGTCTTATCAGTAGGAAATGAAACTACTGTAATATCAGTGGGGAAGGAGAAGATGATTGTTAGGTTTATATCGGGTAGACTCAGGCCCATAGCCAGTCGTCTGCGGTAGGGGGTGCTGACTGTTTACCAGAGGGTGCTTGAAGATACACATAGTATATGTATAATATGATGACTCCTACAAGGCAGTGGTGTAGCCAAAGGGGGGAGGCAAAGGGGGCGAATTCCCCAAGGCACCTGAAATTGAATGTAAAATATGCACCTTTAAAACACGTTTTTTCAAAAAATTTTCGCTCGAGCAGTAGTTTTACCTTTATTTTCACAAAACAGTTCTCTAATATTGGCGATTTTTGAAAAATACCAATTTTCGACATTTTCTCCTTTGAAAATCTTACTTTCCCTCCCCCCTCCCGCCTGGGAAAATTCTGGTTACGCCACTGATTGAATTTGATTTCAAAATTCATAATCAAAAGTGGTGATTCAATTTACCGACAACCCATTAAAAAAATTTGAATATTGTGCGTGAAAAAAGAGTAAAACTTTTACAACAATCAAATTTTCGAACTTTTGGGAGTAAACAAATTCCATTTCTGTGGACTTATCACGTTATCATTTCTTAGGCATTTAGCCATCGTGAACTGAATCGCGAGTCTACCACTGTGTTTGTGTATTGTAATGTGACACAAGAAAAAGGCCTGTGTCTGAAAATGCTGGATGGACACGCGAGCCCTTTTCTTGTGGCACGTCACATATAAAAAGCGACAAACACACGATCCGTCTATCTTTCAAGGCAAGATCAGTGTTTCCAAGTTTATAAACATTAAAATGTAATGGAAAGAATTTTGAACAAAACTAGCGAGAAAAATATAATGAGGAATTCGTTATTTTTATTCACGAAATTTTGCCTGGGGGATCTGGTAAACGCTAGGGGGTGCTCAGCCCTCCGAGCATCTCTCTGGCTACGGGCCTAGGTAGACTTTTCATGCCTATCGTATATCTTTCTCTGTCATTATGTCTTTTATCAGCCATAGACTGACAGTCTCATGTCTGTCTTCAGGTCTTATTTCAGTAATGAAGTAGAGGGTGACTGATCTGTCCCTGCAATTCTTTAGATTTTTTCTTTATGTCTTATCGACTAGTCTCGTCATTATGTGTTATCAGTACTGGAGGAGACGATAGATTGCCAATTTTTTGAATTTTTCCTTTGTCTTATCAAAAGTATATAGACAAGTTTTATGTCTGTTTTTATGTTTAGGAAAGGAGATTGCCTTAATACCTTGTCAGTAGGGAAGGAGAAGGTAACTGTTAGTGACATTTATATCGGATACAGTGTAAGTCTCATGTCTATCTTATATTTTTCACTATGTTGTTATGACAGTATCATGTCTGTCTTTAGGTCTTATCAGTAATGAAGGAGAAGGTAACTGATCTTCCTCTGTAATTTTTTAGTTTTTTGACATTTTTATGTTTTTACTTTTTGGCACACAATGGAAAAAATCATTACTTTGGAGCGTTACGAAAAGGAATAGTAACTGACTGACTGGCTAGACTGACTAGACTGATTGGCTGGCTGGACTGACTGACTAACTGACAAGATGACATTCTCATGTCGGCGCAGTTCGCGAAGCTAAGGCATAAAAAGTCGGTAAAATGCTCTCCCGTGGTTGCAGACTCTTCTGCAAGATGATGCACTAGTAGGGCCTTATAGTTTCACATAGGTATGCTAGGCCGACATTTTGGTTGAGGTTTTGTTTTTACCAACGCATTAAATACCCAGCGTCGCGTGGTATCATTTGCTCTAAAAGATTTCAAAAAACTGTGCCAAAATGGCGGCCTAGCATACCCGTGTGGAACTACAGAGCCTTAGCACTAGCAGAGCGTAGTGCTCATTTATCCGGTTTTTTCAAGCCCCAAATTTAGAAAAATGTCCACAAATTCTGTAAGGAGTACAATGTCGTAGGCCACACGTTCCGACGCCACTAAATTCGGTGCTCTTAAAAACCCCCCGATAGTTACTTCATTTTCAATAGCTCAAAAATTCCGTGAATAAAGTTTCTTCTAAAACCTACAAAATGCGAAGAAACATAATTTTAAATAGATGATTTCGAGGGGTTGGGCAGGGGCTCGGGGTCATGTATGGACATAAAGGAACAGGTTAAGGGTAACGGCATATCTTAAATTCTCTGAAATTAATAAGTTCTACATTTTCCTCACATGAAGCCTGCGTTCATGTATTGACCGAGATAAGGGTCATTTTGAAAATCCTAATACCATTTTCATGTAAAATTCAAGGAGAAACGATTTGAGCTATTTTTTTCTTCGTATCGTCGATTGATCTCGAAATATCTGAGAATGTTATAGTTTTTTGTGTAACATAAGAAATGTAAAAATGTAACAACATTTCTGTAACTGAACAATACTCGTAGGTGTTTGTAGAAATGTTTCAAATTAATTGAACTAAAATATACCTTCCCTTTTTTTTCCCCGTGATGCTTTAAAGTAACGCTCAAAAAGTAACGTTTTGTTCGTTTATGTGCCATAGCAGAGACATGATAAAGGTAACACTCAAAAGTAACGCTTTAAAGTAGCGCCCGAAAAGTAACGTTTTTTCCGTGTGCTAGAGCAAAGACATGAAAATGTCAAAAATAAGGTGACAAAAGTACTGCAGCCCAAGACGGCGAAGTACTTAAAACCGGCCCTGAGCTGAGCGTGCATTAATGACTCGAAACAGGTATCGGCTCCATCGACTATTCATATCGATGAACAACATCCATTTTGGCATTATTCGGCAAAATAAAACTTCCCTAGAAGATCCCAATATGGGTAAATCGGAAATATATTTTAGCCAGAACATTCGATCTCTGTTTATTACTACCCTAACATTGATAAGCAATATTTCCTTGAGTGCGGTAAGGAAGGAAGGCTCGATGCTAGTACGCTACCGGTTGTCCGAATTTTCCTTTTGAATTCGCCAAGTATGGGTTAATGCTTCAAATATTTCTTCTTCATCCGGTTTACCTGCACCCGGATGTATCCCAACTGCATGCACGGAACAGAGGGTGCATGTAAACTAAATAAAATCTCCGATTACTTTTTTTTTCTGAAGTCGATTAAAAAATTCATTAACACGAATGAACAGAGAATTTATTCGGTTGGATTAGCACGAGCGAGATATTTTTTAGCGTCTTTTTGGTATAACTAATGACAGAATAATCTGTGACTCTAACTGGGTGTTCGACGCTATTAAACGGTTAATTTTAGACGATAAGAGAAAGAAATTACCCAGTTTCCTGTTGCTGAAAACTGGTCCAAGAATGTACGAGACAGATTGGGCTGTTGGTTGTTTTTTACAACTCGCGGCGGTGACTACTTTGAGAAAGACATAAATCAGCGATAGTATATTAAAGTAACGCTAAAGCGCAGTCGAGTATTACGTTTTTTTTTTGTTTTTTTCTATCTCCATTTCGAATACAGGATAACAGCTTTTAATTTGCATACGATATTATAATGAACATTCGAACGTAGATATTTTTCTTAAACGCCGGGGCCTAATGAATCGTCGTGTATCGCCGCTCTCGTCGATTGCTCTGGAACCTGGAAAATGAAAAATCTGTTCGCTCGTCGGCCCATTAGTTATAAGTACGCGTTCGGTGAAATTCGGTTTCGCCCCTCTCAGGGTAGTTTCGATTTCGAGTTTTTTCTAAATACCTTCATTTATAATTTTGTAAATAGATCAATTAGCTGGCCTCGGGTCGATTTTTCAGGCGGGTTCGCTGACAGCCTCAAACGGAATTCGTGGATAGATCGGCGGTCCTATGCGTGTACGCGTGAATGAAGAGCTTCAGATGACCAGCATCAAATTAAGATATAAGCGCATTATACGGCTTAATTAAACCATAGCCAGACAGCTATAGATCTGTAGATATCGAATGACACATTCTTATACACGGTGTAATGAAGGCGCTTTTTCAACCAAGTCTCCGTGTGACTCTCTCTCTCTCTCTCTCTCTCTCTCTCTCTCTCTCTCTCTCTCCCTCTCTCTCTCTCTCTGCCTCCCTGATCGCTCGGTGTGAGGAACTCGAACATTAAGCGCATTCAGAAATGAGCTCAATTAGTCTTGCTCTTTTTTCTTCTTCTTCTTCTAATGGTCTTAAGTACATCGTGATAAGCCGTCCGCTGCGAAGGTCGGTCACGAATCGGCTAAGAATCTTTGGTCCTGAAACGAGCTGATAACGTAATCGGTTAACGAGTTCAGTTCTTCCTCGAAGTATACAACAGCTGTGCGTCTGTGTGTCCTTCTGGGTGCATTTATAGATACATTAGTATCGGGTATGATACGTGCGCTGGACCACAGAGGAGCATTTTATGTAACCGTGTGCGAGATCGTCCGAAAATACCCCGAGGCAATGGTTACTATCGTAATACCATCCTCTCTTCTCTCTCATACGGTAGTTCTGATTATGATATCGACTTAATCGTTTGTATAGATGTACCTACATGTCTGGTGCTAATGTTCTACCTCTCAGAAACCCGATGCACTTTTTGTGGGTGACTGGCGCTGGCGGCGGAACCAAAGCGAGAAGCGGCACCGGTGCCCTTTGGAAAGTGGCTACGGGATGGGTTATAACTATCACCCTGGCTGAGAGATACTACGAAAATTGATCATTTATGCCAATTAAAGCCCTTTTCTCGGGGATTTTGATACATATCTGAACATATCGGTCAATGATCGGTTGGATCTAACGTGGTCATATTAAACAAGGATGAGGCGGCGACTGGCTTCGGTTTCAAAAATTACAATAGATCTTACGCGGTGTAGTAACACAGGTGAGCTATTACGCTGGAATACTTAATTTAAGACGAAGCCTTAATGAGTCGGGATGGTTCAGCTGTACCTGTATCCCAGATTGCTTGATAAGTAATTTACTTAAACAAAGTGTGTTCGGGTTGAACTTGATTTTTCTTATTTAGAAACTCGTTGGACGCAATTCTTCTCATGTCCCATATTTCAAGTCCGAGCAACTTCTCAGGGGCAGAGAGGAACTTTCAGTTTCGATCACTGTCTATTTAAACATTTCGGTTGATGTGTTATACAATGAAGAGCTTGACTCCTCGAAGTATACTTGGAAGACGGAGTGCAAGAAGTGGTCGAAGCTTTGAAATGACAGATTGCGTTAACCGAATCATGTTGGATGTCCGTTGTCGTACTCTGTAATGCAAGAAAATCGATTTAACCACTTCTTGTACTCAGCCCTTCAACTAGAATTCACGAGTGCCTTACCTAACATTCTTGGTCGTCATGTATTGCGGGGAAACCTCTTCCCCTAGGAATATTTTCGGACCCCCGCTCACTGATTTACGAAGCCTGCAAGCATAATGCCGATCAGGTATGCCCTCATTTCTGATTAGGGTTGCTGACTGTCAGATTTATTTAACAGTTCACGATGGTAAAAGTCGCCTACCAATCGACAAGTCCATAACACA
This sequence comes from Acanthococcus lagerstroemiae, assembly GCA_031841125.1. Classification (NCBI taxonomy): domain Eukaryota; kingdom Metazoa; phylum Arthropoda; class Insecta; order Hemiptera; family Eriococcidae; genus Acanthococcus; species Acanthococcus lagerstroemiae. The sequence goes on along the minus strand of CM063111.1, from coordinate 12,826,907 downwards.
ACTCCTTGGTAATTTTTTTAATTTGCCTCGTATGAAGTTCATTCCACCTGTGCCTTTCTCATAACCCAAAACGATTTTTTCGGTACATCACTGAGTGGAAGCTTCTATTTTTCCAGTCTCCTCCTACCTCCCTCTGCCATCTCCCCAAAAGAACCGGTTGGTGTGTTGCAAATTTTGTCATAATTTCGATTTACAATAAGAAGAAAAAGTCCTGTGTGCCAGTTGTGCATTAATAAATTTCAGGTCAGTGTCGTACACAGAGGTGGGAGGATATGGGGATACCCCCCCCCGCAAATCAAGAAAAATTGAAATTTTAGAGCTTGTCTACAACACTGTACAGCTAAGACATGTTTTGTTTTGCTCGTTGAATCAGAAATGAAGCCAAATTCTGTAAATCCACCATTATTTTGCGTACAAAATTTCTAAATACATTCCTCTCTCTCCCTCCCCCGGGAAACTTTTATCTTATTTACACTACTGTTTCAGTTTATGAAGAAGTGATATAATATATTTTATCCCAGATTTCAATTTATAATATTGCCTTTACTTCCTGATGGCCTGTAGCTCGAATGTTGTATGATATATATTATCTTCGAATTCTCAAAAAATGCATAATTCTACTGAACTCGTGAAATTTTCATTTCTCGTGGAAGAGGATTCTTCCTGGAAGTGCATTGCTACATTTGGAAAAAGTCGTGGGTAGCTATATATAAAAGATACTACTATAAGTCATAACAAAGCTGTACTTTTCTGAAGTTATTGCAACAGGTATGGTCTAGAGCAGGCCTGGGCAACCCGTGGTCCGCGAAGGCATGAAATATCACCCCCGAAACAATTTCAGAAAATGAGACAGTTCATCAAAATTTTAAATATTAAGATTCTTTTTTCGAATATGCTCCTAACCCGAGCCTTGGAATTCGCCCTTTCGAGCATTACTTCAAAGACGTCAGGGAGGCTGTTAGGGCTGTCTTAGCCCTCTTCCCTTCTGGCGAGTTACTACGTGGGCCCGAACCCGGGACCTCTGGATTCCGCTAGACCAACGCGCTATCCACTCGGCCAACCAGACCCCTAAATATTAAGATTAAGGACAATATATAAAATTTCAAAATTATAAAAAAAAAATGAAATATAGGAAAATAAATCTAATCTAATGAGAAATTTGACATAGTACGTTGTGTATTAATTTACTAATTTCGTAATTCGTAATACAAACCTCAAAAATCGTGCCAGTATTTTTTGGCCTACGAAACTTTTTCAGATGTTCATGTGGCCCCTTACCCGAAAAAGGTTGTCCAGGCCTGATCTAGAGATTACATTTTCAAAACTAAAATATAATACATATAAGCTGAAGAGAATTCCAAAAACTTAACTTACTTCGTTTTGGAACTGTACTGCGTTTTACGAGTAGAAATCCCAACAAAAAACGCCATATTGTACGAAGCGTATTGTTTTTAAAAGAAGCATCCCTACCTGTATTTTTAAACCAGAAATCGGCAAGGTCGTGTTACTTTGGAGGTCAACCCCCCCTTCCACGAGTAGAATTGGAACGTACCTCCAGCTGTAAGTTGAAAATGGGAATGTATGGTGTGAACTATCGAAACAGGTTTTGTCTATTGGATCATTGTTTTCAAATATCGAATCCCGGATTCTGCTTCGATTTCGTCCCAAAATCCAAATGAATGCTCAAAATGGGCGAAGTGACTTCATTTTGAGAATCCTGGAATACACAATAAATAGACATACTGCGTTCTGGAAAGTAACTTTTTCATTGGCAAATATTGTAATAACATGAAGAAAAATCATTTTTTTGCAACTGGACAGAGAGATGATATTGATCAGCTCGAGGTTCCGTCTTTTGATTTCGACGAAAATAGAAAAACTGAAAAAATGGACTAATTGCGTTTTGGAAACGCGTTTCTCAAATGAAGTTTTCAATTTCAATTTTACCTAAAATTTCTTCGATAAAAAATTCTACGATTGTCAATAAATTCACCAGTTTTGGTCCAAATTTCAGTTAGCAAGTGAAAAACTTCTTATTTGTAATCATAGATGGCAAAATTGGGAGGGGTGGAGGAAGAACTTGCTCCCGTATAATTCCCGAGGTTGGGAGAAGTAGTGTGCTCTTTCCTCTATGAAATGCAGGAAAAACACTTCGTGGATTATTTAGGAAGATCACAGACAGAGGTTTTTAAATCTTGATTTAGGAGAGAAAAACTGAGAAAAATTCAAAAATGTGCCCTCTTTCTCCTTTAGAAGAGAAAAAATTACGTCGCCGATCCTTACCATGAATTTCGTTCTAATTCTGCTCTACATTTCTGAAATCCGGAAAAAAATGTATTCACTGCATTTTCTGAAATAACGTCTTAGGTCTATCTAAAATTTCTCTGTCGAAAAATTCCACTTTTGTCCATCAATGCGCAAGTTTTGGTCCAAATTTCAGTTAGCAAGTAAAAAACTTCTCATTTGTCATTATAGATGGCGGAATTGCGGAGGTGGGAAACAACTTTCTTCCTTAAGATTCCTGAGATTGGGAAGAGCAGTGTGCTCTTTCCTCTAAGAAATATGGGGGAAACACTTTGAGGACTACCAGAAAGATTACAGACTGAGTTCTTTGAATCTTGATTCAGGAACAAAGAAAGAAAAACCTGAGAAAAACTCTATGTGCCTTCTTTGCCATTCTTTATAGAAGAAAAAATTATTAATTTGCCGATCCTTACTACGAATTTCATGAAAATTCTGCCTTACATTTCAGAAAATCCGAAAACAACGTGCCCATGCAGTTTGGAGGAGCATTTCTGAAATAACGTCTTCAACTTCAAGTTTACCTAAAATTTCTCTGTCAAAAAATTCTACTTTTGTCATAAATTCGCGAGTTTTGGTCCAAATTTCAGCACAGACAGAGTTTTTTGGATCTTGATGTAGGAGAGAAAACAAAAACAAAAAAAAAACGAGAAAATAATTCTAAAATGTGATCTTGTTTTTCTTCTTTAGAAGAAAAAAAGTTACATCGTCGATGCTTCCATGAATTTCATTCTAGTTCTGCCCTACGTTTCAGAAACCCCGAAAAAAATACACTCACTGCACTTGGGAAACGCATTTCTCAGAGAACGTGTTTAATTTCAGATTTACCTAAAATTTCCCTGTCAAAAAACTCTACTTTTTTCAACAAGTTCACCAGTTTTGGTCCAAATTTCAGTTAGCATGTAAAAAACTTCTCGCTTGTAATTATAGATGGCCAAATTAGGGAGGCAAGGGGTCAGCTTGCCCCCCTCTGGATTCTCAAGGTTAGGAGGAGCAGTGTGCTCTTTCCTGTAATAAATGCAGGAAACACCCATTGAGAACTATTAGACAGGTCATAGACGGACAGAGTTCATTAAATTTTGATGGGGGGGGGGCAAAAAAAAAGAGAAAAATTCTAAAATGTTTCCTCTTTTTCCTTATTTAGAAAAGAAAAAGTTTCGTCCCCGATGCCTACCATTAATTTTATTCTAATTCTGTCCTGCATTTCAGAAAAACCGAAAAAAATGTACTTACTGCATTTTGGAAGAGCATTTCTCAAATAACGCTTTCAATTTCAGTTTCTCTGCAAAAAGTTTCTATGTATTTTGTCGATGTATTCACCAGTTTTGGTTCAAATTCCAGTTCAAAATTAATCAGGTGCCATATCCATGCCGGATGTTGGCGGTCGCGGTTTCTGACGCGTGACTTTCCTGGGCAGCTTTAGTCGAGGTAGTTCGCTGTTGCTTTTCTCACGGCGTGTTGCGTTAGAGTTTTTACTTCTCTATGCCAAAGAGTGTGCAACCGCGTTCGCTTACTAGCCACGTGTTTTCAAAACGTTGAGTAAGCTGTCCACGACGTGCACCTGATAGTATCAATCTTTCAGATCTGGTGGTAACTCGTCCTGTGATTATAATGCCTAGTTCGCTCGAACTGGTGGGGTTACAGGACGCGTTATTTTTCCACCTCGATTGATACCTTAGTCGCTGATGTGTTCACTAGAATGATAGTGGGGTCTATTCGAGTATCACCATAGCTGTCCGGTGTTGGTGGGACTCGACCCCGCGACGCGAAGATTGCGAAACGGACACGTTACCGTTCGGACACACCGCGACAAATTTCAATTAGCATGTAAAGATACTTCTCACTTGTAATCACAGATGGCGAAATTGGAGAGGTGGGGGAGGGGAGAAACTTGCTTCCTTAGGATTCCCGAGGTTGGGAGGAGCACTGTGCCCTTCTGAGAAATACAGGAAAAACACTTTACGTTCTAGAAAGACCAAAATCAGAGTTTTTTGGTTCTTGAATTAGGGGCGGGGGGGTGTGTGCCACTTCCTACTTTTTTACTTTTTTAGAAGAGAATAAGTTACGTTGTCGATGCTTACCATGAGTTTCCTTCTAATTCTGCTCTTCATTTCCACGTTAGCTTGCAAGCAAAAGACAAAACTTATTTTGCGTCAAATTATTTTACTACCGAAAAGTCCCCCAGGCTGTTGCTGAGTCATTTGACCATAATCAGCCCGAATGAGTCCACTGTGCCCTTCTTTCCTCCGAGACCCAATTGGTAAGGATGCTAATAATTCGGATTCGTCTGTATGTTACAGCAAATATCCATCAACTAGCTGAATCACGAATCGTGATCTCTCGTACATCATGTCACGGATCTCGCTTGCTAACCTTCATCCTCCAATTATCGGTTTTCCAAACCAAGTTCGAACTAGCGGCCATCAGGCCGTCGCAAAAACGAAGCGAAGGATTACACGTAATCGGAGATCGACTCTGCAGTCTACGCTCGCCGGCCCGACGAAGGTAAATAAACATCAATCTATTTTTAAAATGAGACGGAGAGGAGATAAAAAAAAATTGTGTTAATGTTGTACTCAATACTTATGTATACCTCGAACGTGCAGCCTGACACACGCTATCCTAACCCTGAATTACTCGAGTCGAGTCGAGTAGCTTATGATTCGATACGCGGCTAGAACTGGCTCGAACGTTTGCCCGATATCGTGAAACTCGAATAATCATTAGAATGCTAATTATTTTAACGTAAAACGCTGGCGAAGCGGAGAAAGACAGTGTGAGAGAGGTAGAGCGAGAAAGAGAACGCTGTATGTGGTAAATATTTCCAAGAGAGGCCGTCGTATTAATTCGTAGTTACTGGCACGAGGCGAACTGACGAGCTTTCTTCGATTCCGGATACACGAATCCAGTTCTCGATTGTCAGTTCTACTTTGGCGGTCCACCTATAGGGAAAAAAAAATTCAGCGGTCAGGTATCGCGGAAAATGAACACACGTAGTCGAGTACAAGTGTGTTCTAGAGACCCGAGACGTGACTTCAAATTGGTATAAATACAAGCCGGACCGGGAACCCAGCGCCTTATTTACCCTCTCGAGTGTAACTTTTAATCGTCATTACTCGAAAAACACTCGAAAATGATAACCTCGCCAAGTTCCGAATCCTAGCTGAGTCATCTTCTTGTGTCCGTGCTCGTAGATAGGGCTTCGAAAAAAGAGCGTCATTTAGAATCGAAATGGTACATAAAGAAAACACGAAAGGCAAAGAGGCAACAGGGTAACACCTGGCTTTTAATCTCCAGGGACGAGTCCTCGCTGGTTCGGGTTTACTTACTTAGTGACAATCAGTCAAACTTCACTTTTGAAGTCAATTCAATTCTTAGTACAGCTATTGTGCGCGGCCACAGCATTCACTTCGTTTTCTTTCGCCGAGATGGTCGATGGCATCCAGGGAAGACGGTGGAGAGGAAGAAGAAGAAGAAGAAAAAAATGCCACACGCCTTCACGTCCGGTTTGGATTCGTTTGGGTCATTTATACAGAACACGAAAAAGAGTATCCTAATGCTCGATTGTAAAAGGTCCATTCGAAAGAAAAATAAATATAGATACGGTCTCCTAAAACGCGTACTTCCGTCTTAGCCGGATTATACCTACCCCGGCGGGCGCCCAGAAGAAAGGCACCAATCGAAAATTGTAAAAGCCAGTAATTTAGCCGAATTCAATTGTATCGAAAATGGGACAATGAAGGAGAAAATTGGTAGTGCAGATTTTTCTGCGAAATGTCGTCCTCCATATTGACCATCTTAATTACCACACAGCCTCTCGGCCTTTCGATTGGGTTGCTAGACATACTCTTAAGAGTAGGTACATAAGTGTGCTCTTTTTCGGTGTGCGACTCTAAAGAACGACATATAATTATAAGAGACTGTAACAATCTTTTCGATAGTTGAAAACGTCAACAGAATACATTTCGGAGTCGAGTATACACTTGGCACATTACCGTTTCAAATTTGAGTTTCTTCAGTGTTCCTGTTTTTGGCCTCTTTCAAAAAGCCCGGGCAAGAGGAACCTTGATGATCTGGCAAAGGGAACCATGTAACAAAATTGTAGTTTTGAAATTGTAGTAAGTTCAAAAATCATGTAAAATTGTTTTATAATTATGAATTTGGTTTACTTATACATTATTTTGAGGGGATAATACAAAAATTGCAAACATAAAATCCAGTGCCGGAATAAGAGGTGCAGGCTTCGTGAGCTCCCTTGGAGCACATATGAGGAGTTATCTGTCAAAAGGGGATTCCTATTCGTCAGGGGCCCTTTTGACAGATAACTTTTCATATTACACTGAAATCAGACCTCTCTAGATTGGGACTCGGAATCAAAGGGCTGACATCTAGTAGATGTTTTGTGAACCCTCATTGAGTGATCATGAAGAAGAAACATTTAAGTTTTAAGTGCCCTTAAAATGGAAACAATCTCTTAAAATTGCACTTAAGTAACCTCCAGTAATTACTTAAGTGCAATCTTAAGTGATTCTTTCCATTTAAGGGCACTTGAAAAATTAAGTGTAGTTTGAAAATACGGATGTCATTTATTACTTCACCACACTTCTATTAATTTTGTTACCTGACATATTAAATTTTTAGTCGTAAGTTCGAATATGTAGCTCCCTACAGTTCGAATTTGAAGCATGTCCGTCATTTCTTTATTTTATAATAATATTTTGAAAAAACCCTATTTCCCATTTTTTCCCATTTGCGGCAATGTTATTCCCCTCCCCAACTGACTCAACTTAGAATTTCCAAATATTAGAGCAAAATAAATTTAAAAAACTTTTGACCTGTTGGATTTTTCCAACTGACTCAACCCAAAATTTCCGAGTATCAAAGCAAAAGAAGAAAAGCCCTTTGACTTGTTGGGTTTTCCCAACTTCTCAACTCAATTCCCAAGTATCAAAGCAAAAAAAAAAATCTTTCAACTTGTTGGATTTTTCCACTCGCCTGACTGAAATGATAAATTTTCCCAACTGCTGAGTGAAAAATTCCTACAGGGAGGCTAAGTTGTCCCCCTGCCCCCTATCGGTACGTCTCTGTTAGGAGGTGCACATTAGCGCTCCTGCATTCTGTTTCATATCCCAATTCTGATATAGATCGATCACAAACTAGACAGGGTTCTGGGTCACCTTCATTCCTTTGAAATTTCAATTTTGGTTTAGACCCATCGTCAAGTTGGTTACGTCGTCGAACTGGCTTCTTATTTTTGTCAGGGTTCAGTTTTTTCTTCAACGTCTGAGGCCCGCATAGGCGCAAATAGGAGGGGAGCTTAGCCCCCCTAAACACTGAAAAATTACCGTAGAAAATGATGCAGCGGGGTGGTATTGCTTCATAATCCCCCAGTTCTGAGCCCTATTGCACTTCTGTCTGATGGCTAGACACTCCTTTCTCGTCAAATTCTTCTCGTTCGGTGTCATCTGATGTAAGCTTATTCTCATTTTCCTCATCTTCCTTTCTCTGAGAAATCTGCTGTTTCTTTCTATCGTTCTTTTTTCCTCCACTAAGTTTTTTCTCAATTTTTGCGTTCTCTGGACTGAGTAGCCGCTGCACGAATCGGAACGTTTTCAACTTTTATCTTCGTTAATGCTGTCTCTATTGTCTCTTCCGTCCAACCCTCGGTTCGATTTGTTTTTCTATTGTATTGGCTCACCATCTAGAAAGCAAAACTTTTGCATTATAAACTAAAAAATTTTAGCAGTTTCTCATTCTCGAAATTCGTGCCCAAAACGAATATCAGTCGCAAGTTAGAAGGAAAGTATTTATTGCATGTGAAAGTAGAACGGTTTACCTTTCATTCAATATCCGGAGTGGTTTTCTAGCTTCAAATGCGGCCAAGTTATTCAGTATTAAAATCATTAAGAACTTAAAAAATGAGTCATCATATCACAAAACATGCAAGAGAATAAATGTGGCAGTGCAGGGAATAAGGACCTACATTGTCGGTATAGAGTTATGAGTACCGGCATATAGTAGATAAAATTTCTGATAAAATAAGACCTCGTGGAACTCTCTAACTCCAAAATTCGTCGAAATATGACCGTTCAAAGTTAATATTTCAAATACCTGATTCTGAGAAAACTGCCATTTAAAAAAAGGTTTAAACAAACGAAAAATTACATATTCAAATTGGCATATCTCTGAGACAAATGAAGCTAGAGAGCTCCGAGAGGTCTCATTTTGTCGATAACAAAACGATTTGGGTGGGGGTCATACAGAGAAGAGGTGGGTTCACCTTTTCGTCTGTAATGGACGAACGAAGGACGGCAGCGGAAAACGAACAATGCCATTCGAAAGAGGAGGGTTTATTCTATCAGAATCATCATGAATCCTGATTTCGACATTTATGACCTGGATTTAAAAAATTGCCTTATTTCAAAAACTAAGATTGACAAAGTGTCACCTTATTCCCTGCACTGCCTCAAATTTTAACTTTTGTTGACTTTCGGGTATGAAAATACATCTTACATCTTACATTACTGGCGATCACATTTACATGGTTACCAAATTTTACCGATTGGGAATAAAACCTTACTAAAAGTCCTTCTGGGCGGGGATGTTCGCAGATTTTGTACGTAAAATGATGCTGGATCTACGAAATTTTGTCCAAATTTTGACTCGAAAAAAAGTAGGTCCAAATTTTGTTGACAAGCTCTAAAATTTACTTTTTCTAGGTTCTGAGGGGTAGGTAATCACCCTCATATCCCCCTTCACTTACGCGGCAGCTCAGGTTCACTGTTAACAAGTACATGTTCGCCCCATTGGTGGTTAGTTGCGGATTCAACTTTGATATAAAGTCCCCTCAAAAAATAGAAAGGGAAGTATTTTTTTCTAAATAAACGTAAAACGTGAATTTTCTTATGAAAGTCGCATTAAGATCATGCAAAACTGAAAAAAGTCCTCCAAAGTCTGAAAAGTAGGCGCGTAAGTTCTGTAATAGTCCCCAATGGTCTTCCATTTTTAGTTTTCGACCTCGGTAAACATTCTGTAACATCAAAAATGGACTGAAACTGAAAATATGAGAAACAATATCCATATGGTAATCCGTGACACTTTCGCCGCTCAGTCTCTGTACCAAAATTTTCACCTTAGGGTAAAACTGACGAAATGAACGAGTTCAGCGACTTCGAAACCTTGAGTCGGTGCGAGGAGGATGTCAAACTCAAACTCCCCCAATCATTTTTCATTCGGCAAAATTTCTCTTACCCTCTGATTTCACAGTTTATGTAACAAGTCAAAAGCTTTTTTTTGTGCTTTAATAATTGGGAATTTTGATTGAGAAGTTGGAAAAATCAAACAAGTCTAAAGCTTTTTCTTTTTTTGCTTTGATGCATGGGAATTTTGAGTTGAATCAGTTGGGACTTTCACATCCCCCCCCCCCCAGGAAAAACTCTTTGGCACGTCTCTGTGGAAACCAACATGGTTTATTGCTCCTATTGTTACCTTTATTTCTGTGCCCCTCATCTTCCTGTAGATGCCACAATTCATTGTGCGATAAAATTGACATAAAAAATGAGTTCAGCGATCTTGAAAATATGAGTAATGATATCCATATTGTCCTCATAGACATCTTCTTTTCTATGACCCCCTCCTCTGGGTGCCACAGGTTTCATTTCAGATTGAAATTGATCCCAGAAATGAGTCTGTATAATATCTATATTACACCCATTTTCATCTTCATTTATATGCCCTTTCCCCTTGGTCGCTATAATTTTCATTTCAGAGCAAAATTAACCTCAGCAACCAGTCCGACAATATTGAAAAACCTGTGAAACAATACTCATATGGCAATCTATGAACAGTGAAGCCCCAGTCCCACCTTGATATCACAATTTAAAGTTTACAACCAAGCCAATATCGAAATTGAATTTTATGACCTTGAAATCTCTCTAGCTGATTCTGCGGTTCGAGCAAATGGAAGTTCTAAAAAGTTGTTATAAAACGTTATTCCTGATACTAAGCAACAACGAAAAAACACAAATTTCAAAATGTGGTACCTATGGTGGGGAGAAGGGAATTCTAGAGATGGTAGGTGTGGAGAAACATGGCCAGGAGTAATTTGCATCCTTTCTGTTTGTCAAAGTCGGTAGCAATGGCTTCGAAAAATTTATTTTAGTGGCTGCAAAAATTTAAAATAATTCAAGTCGACAAACAAGAAATAAAAAGGTTTTTTGTCTTTTAAAAATGGAGGCAATAAGAAAATAATCTTGAAAAAATCTGGTAAATTAAAAAAAATCTCGTAGGGTAAGTCTTGTCTGTGAAATCTCTCAAGGTGCGCGCGCCTTTTTATCAACTTACTGAATAATTTTTCAGTTTTTTCCGCTCTTGGGGAGGGGGCGAATACAAATGATCCTATGTGTCCTATTTTTCGGGGGAGGGGGGGGGGGTAATGGCCACCTGTACGCTAGTTCCAACTTTATTTCTTCATTTGTCGGTAAGACTACAAAAATGTTGAAAATTCTACGTTTTCCCCATTTCTTGAGGCACCATATCCAATGATCGCAGTTTTGATACCCGACACTCCTGAGCAGGTTAGACGGGGTAGTTTGCCGTGGCTTTCCTCGCAGTTTTGTTGCGTTAGAGTTTTCCTCCCCTGTGTCGAAGAATGTGTGCAGTCGCAGTTTGCTTACCAGCCACGTACTTCACGACGTTATGTAAGCTGTCCACGACGTGCACACGCACAGTACCAATCGTTCTGATCTGGTCGTAACACGCCCTGCGATTTTTAATGCCTTGTTCGAGTGAACTGGCGGGGGTTACAGGACGTGCTATGTTTCCACCTCGATTGATACTCTATAGTCGCCGTGTTTGCTAGGATGTTGGCGGTGGTATTCAAATATCATTAGCTTCCTGGCGTTGGTGGGGCTCGAACTCGAGATGTAATGATTGCGAAGCGGGCACGTTACCACGTAGCCACACAGCAATGAATAAGACTGTGTAAATGTGTAAATAATATATGTTCGAAAAAAAATTTCTGAGGCAGTTAGGAAGAAATTGAATAGAACCTTTCTTATGTAGAATCTCATGAGGGCATAAGCGGAACCAAGGGAGGGAGGTTAACCCCCCCCTCCCTAACTTAATTTTCAAATTGAAAAGTACAAAATTACTCGCCACTAGATAGTTTTTATTCAATATTAGTCTTATTATTCATTTCCCCCAAGACGGGAGGCAGTCACCGTGGTATGAAAAGGCTGAAATACCTCCACACCTGTTTTCAAGGAAGAAGAACCGGAAGAAAAATGCGAAAAAGGTTTGAATTTATTATGTTATAATTGCAGGGGACGGTAGGGGGAGACAGGATATACGAATTTGAAAAGGAAATAGAAAAAAAATTGGATACAATAGGATTAGGGGAAGTAAGGAAATGGGGAAAGAAACTAACACAAAGAAAGGACAGAAATTTCATGTATTATTATGGGGAGATAAGAGGGTTCAGGAGAGTGGGGTTTCCTATCCGAAAACCAATAATGAGAAAAATCAAAGAAATTGGAGGCGTCTCTGAATGGATTCGCTACCTCATACTCTCAGTGGAAGGAAAAGTCAATGCATTGATAGTCCAAATATATGCTCCCCAACAATGTAAACTAAGGAAGAGGAAAAAGAGGGCTGTTACTTTGTATTTCGTGAAAAACGAACTAAAAATCTTTATTACATTTAACAAACACGCGGGTGTCACACCGAGACGTTGCGAGCTTCTACGTGAACGATTATACAAGAACTGAAAAACTATTACAATACATACGACGGTCGAAACGGACCGGGCATGCACAAGCACGATACAGATAATTGATAAGGAAAAACATATTCGAATAACATCCTCCCCCGGGAAGACCTTAAGGGTCTTAAGACACTATACAACTTACAAAAGTATAAGTAGAACTAAAACTTTAAGGCTAAAACAGCACAAAAAAAATAATAACGAAGTGAAAAGGCCCACGTAGGGTCAAATCGTCCTTTCAATGGGAAGCTTTACCAGCTTTTGCACAGCCCGAATGTACGTGGAGCCACTTGACGCGACTTCGACGACCCGGACCCTGGACTGCGAATCAGGTAAAACCTTGGTCACTCGAGCGAGACTCCATTTGAGCGGGGGCGAATCATCCTTCACCAGGACTACATCCCCAACGGTGATATTGGGAGATTCGGTCTTCCATTTAGACCGAGTTTGCAACTGAGCCAAGTAGCTTCTGCTCCAAAGTCGCCAGAATGACTGAACAATTTGACGCTGGTGCTCTAAGCGATCGTTCAGTAGGACAGAGTGTGTCTCAGCTTGAGCTGCGTGTAGCAGGTGAGAACCGACGAGGAAGTGCCCCGGTGTGAGCACATCGATCTCGTCGGGATCTTCCACTTCTCGCTTTCGGTACAGAGGGCGAGAATTCAAAATGGATTCGACAACAGATAAGAAGGTGATGAATTGCTCAGCATTAAGGATGGTACCGTTAGCTGCAGCAACCAGGTGCTTCTTTCCGGCCTTCACTGCCGACTCCCAAAGCCCTCCCTGGTGTGGCGAACGTGCTGGAATAAATTTCCACTTGATTCCGAGTGATTGACAATAAGTGTCAAGTACGTTCTTGGTGCCGACAAAATTAGTACCATTGTCTGACCACAACGTGTTCGGTATACCGCGGCGGGCCGAAAAACGCTGCAAAGCAGCGATAAAGGCTTTCGTGGAGAGGTCTGCAACATGCTCCAAATGAACTGCTCGGGTAGAGAAGCACACAAAAAACGCGGCGTAATATTTCACATGTTTAGCAGAACGATGATTTGTACAGCGAATTGCGAAGGGGCCCGCGAAGTCAACTCCAGTGACGGCGAACGGACGGGAGATTGCAGTACGGTCGGATGGAAGGTCACCCATGAGCTGGGTAAGAGACTTACCTTTCATCCGTGTGCAGAACACACAGTCGTAAATGACTTTCTTCACGAGCCGAGAGGTTCCGCCGACGAACCAAAACTGCGACTGTATGAGCGCCAGTGTGAAGGAACGGTACCCGTGGCAGTGCTTGACGTGCGCGTGTCGAACCAGCAATTCGGGCAGCAAGGAACGCCGAGCGAGAATGATCGGGTGTCGAGTGTCATATGGCAAGTTACTATTGCATAGACGACCGCTGACGCGAAGTAAATTGTACGCGTCTAAAAATGGATTAAGAGCCCTAAGCCGGCTTTTGGCTGGCAGAGGTTGTCCAGACTCGAGAGCGACAAGTTCAGGTTCAAAGAAGACACGCTGAGAAACACGACACAATGTATACAGACCGCGAGTACGCGGATCGAGCAATTCATATTTGTCTAACTTTCGATTTAGGCTGGAAACGAATTTCCAAACGAGTGTCACTATGCGAATAAGTTTGTCAAGGTCGGAGTAGCGCGATATCAACGATTCGTCAACCGAACATTCGGCCACTGCGACGTTCACTACTTTACGAGTTTCGGGGAGGTCGTCAGGTAACCCAACCTCCATCGGCACAAGTGTTCGCTGGGATAACCAAGGTGGGCCCTTGAGCCAAAGAGAGTTATTAACGAACGATTTAACCGAGATACCGCGTGTAAGCAAGTCTGCCGGGTTTTCTGCAGTGTTCACGTACTGCCACTGATTAGACGGAAGAACCGAATTCACGAATTCGACGCGATTCCGAACAAAAGTTTGGTACTTCGAACTAGGGCCTTTCAGCCACGCGAGCACTATAGTCGAATCACAAAAAGCGGTTGCAGTTTCAATTCTGCAAGCGAGCGTTTTACAAACGCGCGAGAGAAGCTTACAGAGCAACACTGCGCCGAGAAGTTCAAGACGCGGGATTGTAAGAGCTTTCAATGGTGCGACCTTTGATTTCGCACACACCAAAATAGATCGAGTGACCGAATCAGAGTGGACTCGACAGTAGATGGCTGAACCGTAGGCGCGTGAACTAGCATCACAAAAGGCTACTAATTCGACTGACGAGTCTTTCCAGGTCGAGTAAAACCGTGGAATCTTAGCTAAAGAGAGTGCCGCAATGTCCGTGTAATATTCACGAAAGGTTCGAGCGAGATCAGGCGAGACTGGATCGTCCCAACCTTTTCCTTCCCGCCAAAGGTCCTGTAAGAGGATCTTAGCACGAATAAGGACGGGAGCCGCGAAGCCCATGGGGTCAAAGGCTTGAGCAACTAGAGAAGCAATCGCACGCTTGCTGAGGATGACATTGCTGATGTCTTTGGGCTTGGCGTTGATGGCGAAATAGTCTCCAGACGGATGCCATTGTAGGCCTAATAACTTGGCTGCACCGGTTGACGAAAACTCCACTGACTGGAGGGGCTCGCGCAACGATGGATCGAGCGACGCGATGAATTGAGGCGAATTTGATACATACTTTCGCAGCGGGAAGTGTGCACTATCAAGCGTTGCCTGGATGAGTCTCTGCTTCTCGAGTGCTTCCTCGGCAGTTTCAGCACCAGTAAGCAAATCGTCCATGTAGAACTCCGACGATATTGCTTTGGAAACTTCTGGGTTACAATCCTGAATTTCTTCAGCTAGTATCTGGAGGCACTTTGTCGCGATAAATGAGGCGGGGGCCGTTCCGTAAGTGACTGTAGTCAACTCATAAACCTGGATCGGCTGCGAAGGGTGGTCACGCCAGAGTATGGACTGGAGTGGCCAATCACCGGGGTGTACCTTGATTTGGCGGTACATCTTGCTGATGTCGGCAGCGAACGCAACCGGATAGGCGCGAAACCGCAGTAGGGTATCAAACAAATCGGGTTGGAGAGTTGGACCCACCATGAGCGCTTCATTGAGTGAGATTCCGGATGAGTTCTTTGCAGACGCGTTGAAGACAGCACGGAATTTTGTTGAACTGCTGTCTGGCCGAAGTACAAACAGGTGTGGTATTAGAAAGCGAGGTACATCAAAGTTTGTAGCCAATCGCATGTGATCGAGTGTACGGTACTCAACCATGAAATTGACGTACATGGAACGAGTTTCGGGGTCCAGACCATTCTCAAATCGAAGGAGAGCAGTCCGAGCTTGACTGTACGTGTTGGCTAGCATGTGGAGCGGCTTGTCGCGGGAAGCTTGACCTGGAACATCCCATCATCGAGACGAGCGTAGGTTGATACGAAATGGGATTCGCATCGCTCGTGGTCACCAACAACGGGTTTTGGTGGGTAGACTTCTTCTACCTCAAAGAAACGCGCAATGTCAGTCTCTGGTCGCACAGATACGTTACAACAGAGAGCCTCGGATGATTCGGAATGCATGGAGGAGTTGAGATCTCCCTCGGCTACCCATCCAAAGTGAGATTTCTCAAAGCAGAAGCTGCCGAAGAATTTCTTTTTTCCGAGTAGAATGCGATTCGAGCATTGTCCACCAACAAGGATATCCACAGTAGGATAGGGGAGGGAGCAATCAGCGAGTTGTAGACGGGAATCTAGGCTCTCGAGCTTCTTGATGACTTCGGGAGTGATGCGGTATGGCACTCTGTCAACAATGTCAGCGACGATGTCGACTTCATATTTGTTGAACCGGGATTTCAGTTTCAGCGAAACCGAAGATGACGAAACAAATTGACCCGGCATTACGCCTTCAATTCTCGTGAGCGCTTTGTGGGCCTTGAACCCATGTTTCTTAACAAAGGATTCTGCGACGAGATGCATTTGAGCGCAAGGGTCGAGTAACACTCGAGCCTTAACAAATTGTGAACCAAGCTGTACCAGAACAACGGCGCTTGGTAGCAGGACTAGTTCCACTGCTTGCTTTAGTGCTGTTGTAACTGACATTAATGCTGTCTTTCCATCGGACGTTTCAGCTTTGGTGTGATCTGATTGGTGAGACTTGTCACAAGATGGTGACGAAGGCGACACCTCGCGATGCAATAAGGTGTGATGACCTTCATTGCACTTCCTGCACTTTGACGAGTTGCAGGCCGTTGACACGTGGAATTGACGCAGGCAATTTGTACACAGCCTTTTCTGACGAACAAAGGCAAAACGATCGCTTATTGACTTCTCGAGGAATTGCTCACATTGCGAGAGGTAATGATTATTCTCACACAGCAAGCATTGTGGTGAGGACCTTAAAGAATTCTTATTCTTGTTCACAAGGGCCAAACTGGTTTTGCTCTTTTTCTCAGGCTGGTCTTTATTGGTAGCTTTGTCATGCTTTTCGAGCTTGGAGGAACCTTCAGGATGCATGCTTTCATAAGCGAAACAACGATTTTGCAGAAAGTTGGCGAGTGACTTGAAAGACGGATACGTTGAATAGTCACTGTGTGAGTTCTCCCAGTCATTACGAAGGCGGTCTGGAAGTTTTCGAACAACAATGAACGCAATGAGGGGCGACATCTTGTCAACCTCGAGATTGCACACTTTCAAACCGCGGATAATGGCGTTGACCTTGTCGATGGTCTCACGCAAAGTTGCGTTGGTTATAGCAGGTAATTCTAGCAGCTCGTGAAAATGAGTGGCAATTAGGGCGCGGCGATTATAATATCGCTCTTCAATGTATTTGAAGGCAGAATCATACGACTCTTCCTGGAGAGTGTGATCCTTCAGAAGGTTGGCAGCATCGCCTGTCAACGCTTGCTTCAAAAAATAAAGCTTTTGAACGGGTTGCAGAGCGTCATTCTGATCGATCATGGCCGAGAACAGTGAGTGCCACTCGGTGAAGTTTTTCATTTTCCCGTCAAATTTCGGCACTGGTATGTCTGGTAGCTTCACGAGAGGGTTACTAACGTTCCCGTGGGCACCGAACGATGAGTTTAGTGAGCGACGAGAGGTAAGTTCAACGGGTTTATTTAGGCGCGCGAACATAGCATTAAGCTTACCTTTAGCTACATCGTATTCGAGCTGTGATTGGTCATGATCTTTGGTGATCTTAGTCTCTGCGGTAGCAACTTGATCGGGTGACATGTTGTCGACATCGGTATTATCGATAATGTCATTGTTGGTCTGCTCCAATTTACCTAGGTTGGCTTTCCAGGTCTGGAGATGGGCGGATATGGCGTGGGCGAGGTCTTCAGACGGATTTTGAAGAAAGGCGGCATCGATTGCACTTTTCGAGTTGTTTAGTTGACGATTGTAGTAGCGCTTATCGCGCTGCAGCGAGTTCATTGATACGGACGCGTCGGACATTTCGCAATGTTTGAGTGGACAAGCAGCACTGACTGCGCAAATAACTAGGTACACGAGAATTTCGAGAGATTTTGGAGAACCGAGATTAGCCACCAAGGGTAACTAATGAGCAATCGCGGACGTCGTTAATGACGCCAAAACGAGAGAGTGAGATTGATTAAAATCATGAATACGAGTATGCACTACAGAGCGCTTAAGTTACGATACGCGAAGTTTTCGAGTAGTTGAAACCAGCAGCCGAACTGCATTTTCAATTGCCAGAACTTTCACTTAGAAATCTGGACCGGAGGACCATATGTTACTTTGTATTTCGTGAAAAACGAACTAAAAATCTTTATTACATTTAACAAACACGCGGGTGTCACACCGAGACGTTGCGAGCTTCTACGTGAACGATTATACAAGAACTGAAAAACTATTACAATACATACGACGGTCGAAACGGACCGGGCATGCACAAGCACGATACAGATAATTGATAAGGAAAAACATATTCGAATAACAAGGGCTATTGGGGCAAAACAAAGAATATTATACAATGATAATGGAGGACTGGAATGCGAAAATTGGCGGAAACGAGGGAAGGTCGGGAATCTTGGGTACATAAATATTGTTTAGGAATTACAAACAAAAATGGAGAAATATTAATAGAATTTGCATCCCAGCAAAATCTTACAAGTAGCAAATACTTTCTACAAAAAAGACAAGCCAGAAAATTCACGTGTATATCCCTCGATCAAAAAACCAGAAACGAAGTAGACCATATTTTAACAAATGACGCGAAGACAATACAAGACGTTTCCTCATTACCGTAGAATAACACGAGCAAAGATAAGATGGGGAAGGAGGATAAAATACAACAATTATATAAAAAAAAGAGAAGTTTGCAATAAAAATTATTCTAGTGCACCAGTACGACAAATATAGGAAAAGGGCCAAGAAAATTATTGAAAGGAGACAAAATATGGAAACTCAGTACAAGAAAAGTATAATATCGTAGAAAAAGCAATTAAAGAAGGTAACAACAGAAAACACCAAAAAGATAATCAAAGAAAGGGAGCTACTGCAAAAGAAAAAATTTTTGGCATCAACGGAGAAAATAAAATTGAGAGAGTTGAAGAAATTAGCCCGACTACAAATTCGTAATGACATAAGAACATTTGATGCAGCGAAAGTAGAAAGCAGTTTGAGAGACAATGGATCTATAAAAATGGCAGCAAAAGAACTGAGCTACGGAAGAAAGTTGGTATTGAAGGTAGAAAACAAACAATGGGAGGAAATTAGGGACAGGGAGCAAATTGTGGAAGCAGCTATGCAGTTCTATGAAAAACTGTACGACAAAGAAAAACAAAAGAGAAAGAAGGGGGAACGAACAAAACGAAGAAGACGTACCCAAAAGATTAAAAAGTGAAGTAGAATACGCCCTTAAAAAAACTAAAAAGTAATGAAGCTCCAGGCTCCCATAAAATCAGCAATGATTTGGAACAAATAATTTCATTTTAAAATAGGAACAAAAAAGAGATATTCAAAAGAATAAAGGGAGGTGGAAAAACTACTGGGCCAAAAAAGAATTCTACAAAGGGAAAATAGCAAAGAAACTGAAATTCAAAATCTGGGAGAGTTGTACCTTACCATCACTAATATACGGATGTCGACATGGGCGGTAACAAAAGCCAGTGTGGAAAAAATTGAGTCCACTCAAAGAGCAATGGAAAGAAGTATCTTAGAAATCAAAAAGCTGGGCAAAATCAAAAACACGGAAATCAGGGGAAAATCAGGACCAAAAGACATAGGATACACGATCAAAAAGTTAAAAGCAAGATATGCGGGACC
The DNA here is from genome assembly GCA_031841125.1 of Acanthococcus lagerstroemiae. Classification (NCBI taxonomy): domain Eukaryota; kingdom Metazoa; phylum Arthropoda; class Insecta; order Hemiptera; family Eriococcidae; genus Acanthococcus; species Acanthococcus lagerstroemiae. The sequence goes on along the minus strand of CM063111.1, from coordinate 12,807,626 downwards.
AGTAATTAAGGAAGAGGACTGATGGGGGAGGAAAGTTTTGAACTGGTTACCATGAGAAGGGAAGCCCAACAGGGGAAGACCACAAACAAGATGGAGAGACGAGATAGCTCAGGAGTGGGGACCAGCTTGGAGAAAGAGAAGCACGAGAGAAAAAAAGATGGAAGGAATGTCTAGAGGCATTTGCCCAGAAAAGGGGCCAATATTGGGGGAATAGAGCCCGACAAGAGTTAAATATAAGAGATTTTACTAACTAATATGCTGTAAAATAAAATAAAAATAAATTATTATTCATGTTTTTTTTACCCCTCCCCCTCCCCCCGCCCTTGAGAAAATCCTGGATCCGCCTCTGCATGAGGGAACACTTTCGGTTAGTTCGATTGTTTCCGTTATTTTTCAGAAAACCATTTTTTTTGGGGGGGGGGGCTTGAATCCCTCTTGAAAAAATAAGTAAGCCTACTATAGGGCCCGAGAGTTTCTTGCGGTAATTAAGGCGGTCAGTATCAACGATACTCCGCAAAAATTTTCCAATCCCTATTTTACTTTCGTTTTTTTTTTTTTTTTACCCAACCAATTTATTATTACGGTCGGAAGGAAGAACAACAACACCTTGCGAATGAGAATTTCAACTGACCTAATTTTTCGACGCCGGCGAATTAATTATAGGAAGGAAACGTATACGTACTCGCGGTTGTTGTATAAAGGTTGAGATTGTAAATTTATTTTATTTATCTTCGTTCGATGTTAAATCAGACGTAAATAAATACCTTATCGGCAGCACTCGAGGAAATGATGAACGATGAGTGCTGTACCGTATTATACGTATTTGTCTTTTCAAGTTCGAAGCGAGCGTGTCTATGTACTGCGAAGTCATAAATGCGCTTATCGTGACGCCGGTTATTAAGTTTGTTTGATTTCGATTCTTTCTCGCTCTTCAAAACTGTCTAGAATGTTGTTTTGGTTTAATGGTTGCGCATTTCGCAATCGAAACGTGCGTAATTGCGTACGTCGTGTCGTGAGTGCAGCCACGTACCGGTTTCATCTTCGTTTGACCTGCGCCACGAGCGCGTTCCATTCGGATCCACTAGGTGATGGGGTGAGGTGCGAGAGTGATGGTCGCCACAGCGCTTTACTCCTTGGTGGACTGGTTTTGGAACTGGGGTACATGTGCAGATACCCGGAGGAGGTAGTAGAGGCAATTGCCCCCATTTTCTAAGAGTATGCACTTGCGCAACTGCGCAACCTAATTCCTTAGTAACCTGTTATGGTTCTGCACCACGACTTATGGAAGGAAAGGGATCTACTTGCTTTGAACTTGTACTGCAGTTATGCTTTTCACGCTCAAACATATGTATATCTAATAAACTTTTGACCTAAATGCTATTAATCTGAGCAGTACAGGAACTTTAATAAGCTTTAAAAGCGAGTCGGTTGCTTGTCTCTGTACAAAGGCATCAGTAGCGGATCTATGGTGTGGGGGGGGGGGGGGGTTGGACACCCTCTTTTGGCCGAAGAAGAAAAGAAAACATTGCGAAAGCACATTATATAAAAACGTGTACGTTCATTTTGAAACGATTTAATCACATTATTAAACTTGTCTTCAGAAACTATTTAAAATGACATCCATCTCGGTTGGGGACGGAGGGGGAAAAGTTTTATTTTCAAAACACCATTCTTAGAAAATTTCTAGATCCGCCACTGAAAGGCATTAAAGTTTGAATGTTCTTGGAAAGCTGAAAATATAGTTAATGTCACAAATTCTTATCTGACTTTTGATGATCGGAAAGTATTGACAAAGTGTACTTCAGTGTTTGTATTAGTAGCCTTTATTACATTGCTTGAAAGCAGTGCTGTCAAGTGGGGAGAGGGGAGGGCTGCTTCGGAATTTTGCCCCGGGTCAGGTTTATATAAAGGGTTCCGAGTGGCCAGAATTCCTTATCATCAAAGACAGGTAGTTATGGTTGTAAAAAATAACGTCTTCGGTATCAGAAACATTGTTTTCATCATTTATTTGGTTATGAAAATGCCGTTTTGGCTCTGAGAAAACATTTTCAGTACGGAAAAACTAATTTTCGGCACCTCAAACTGTTTTTGGCACTGGAAAACAATTTTCGGCACCTATAGACTTATTTTTCGGCATCAAAAACCATTTTTGGCACTGAAAAAAAATGTTTGGCTCTGAAAAATCCATTTTCGGTACTAAAAGCCATTTTTGCCACTAAAAAAGAAAAATTTCACTACTTTTGTCCAATTATATGCGGAGTTTCTGGATACCTCTTTTTTTTCATACTGTCTTAGTGTATTTTTTGTTTTTTTTTGGTTAATTCCTTAGTAAATTTTTGGCTCATGATGTCGAGGCAAGTGAGCACTACTACCTTTCACTATAGAAAATCATTCATGACCCCTCCCTTTCTCGTGCCCCAATTTGTTTTTTCAAAAATGTTGTCTCCCCCTCTGACATTAGAGGCTGGCCAGTGACTTGTTTTACGGGCACATAACTCATTTCCCGCTCTTTTCTGTGGGTTTACCCCTCTTCCATTCAAAATTATGGTAGCATTTTATTATTATTGATCAATTGCTGACTGAAATTGAACGGTGGACGTCCACGAAAAAAGGTACATAGTTGTTGTCGGTATGGAGTTAATAATAAACTAAAGAGAATTACCTTTCCAACAAGCTCTTATCGAGTCTGCTAGGTGAAAAACTCGACGGAGAAGGGGAATTCAAACGTTGAGATGAGGTTTAAAATTTTCTAAAGTGAAAATGCAAATTTTGGGAACAATGAAGAGCTGAAATGAAAGGGAATAGTTGGAATGGATCAGGCATCATCAAAAACGGGTTACCGGATTGAAATTAATCATCTTGATATCTCAGAACCCATGTGAAAAAATATAAAATAAAATCGATATCTAAGTACCTTTAAAACGAAAAGTTTAGTTTATTTATATGAAAGTATAAAAACATCGGGAACGAATACTAATGAACAAATTGAACGAAACGAAATTCACGACTTGCGCATTCTTTGAGGAACTGCCTATAAATTATAAATGGATTGCTGACTCTGAAATTTCAGTGCCATAAAATGTTATGACATTCTTTATACCATATTATGGCTTGAAACTAGGTCGGGCCCCAGGTCCGGACGGGATTGAGAACGATAGCCTACGAATATTCAAGAAGGTATTGACAGAACCACTGACCAACCTATTCAATTGGGTACTCTCCTCGGGTCTTCCGCCCAAGCAATGGTGTGAATTGGAGATCATTCTACTTCATAAGAAGGGTGATCGCTCCGAAATCAACAATTATCGGCCGATCAGCCTGAGCTCAAATATTAATAAAGCATTTATGAAAATTGTAAAAAACCGAATATATAACATTTTGGACTGCCAACAAGCAGTGGAACAGGCAGGGGTTTGGAAAAACTTTAGCACGATAGATCATATACAAACGCTAAGCCAACTTTTGGAAAAAACAAGGGAATTCAATATAAAAATGGCGATAATGTTCATAGACTTTAATAAAGCTTTCGATTCCCTCTTTCATGATAAAATTTGGATTGCTTTGGTACAATCGGGGGTCCCGAGTAAAATTATAAAAATTTTGGAAAAATTATATGGTAATTCCAATGCTAAAATCAAACTAGACAAAGAAAGCGATGTATTTCCCATTAAACACGGGGTAAAGCAAGGTGACCCACTCTCCCCTAGAACATATCTTTCGGCAACTAGACTGGCAGGGAAGGGGGATAAAAATCAAAATGAGAAACAACAATCTATATCAATTCAAAACTATTAGCAACCTAAGGTTCGCAGATGACATTGCGATTATTGCTAAAAACGGCGATGACCTAAGAATTATGGCGGAAGATTTGAGGAGAGTTAGCGCAGAAGTTGGCCTGTCAATCAACCAGGAAAAAACGAAAATGATAACGAATATCGAGAACCTAGGCGTAATCAAAATTAACAATAAGGATATAGAAGTAGTTTCAGAATACAAATACCTAGGCCAGACACTCTCAATAGATAACAAAACAGAAAAAGAAATAAAAATTCGTAGGGCAAACGCTTGGAGGGCCTTTTGGACGCAAAGCAAAATATTGAAAAGCAAGATGAAGTTAGACACGAAAATCAGAATATGGGAGAGTACTATCGCACCTGTCCTTACCTACGAGGCCCAGACCTGGGCAACTACCCAAAAACAAGAAAAAAAGATTCAGACGACACAAAATTCCATGCTTAGAAGCATTCTGAAATTAAAAATTAAAGACCATGTTAAAATAGAAGAAATAGTCAGTCAAAACTAAAGCCAAAAATATCTGACCATTAAAAAACTAAAATGGAATTATGCGGGACACTTGGCTAAGGAAAACGTAATGAAATGGAATAGAATTCTAACGATGTGGGTCCCGCACCAGGGCTATAGAAACAAGGGGAGACTGGTCAAGTGGGGGGCCGACAAGTTGATCCAAGAAATCGGAAGTCATTGGCCGTCGGTAGCAAAGGACAGAGTGAAATGGAGGGATGCGACGGAGAGCTATACCCGAAGAAGGGTAGCCGAAGGAGGAGTCAGTGTGGGGTGGGTTCACCCACCTAAATAACTAAAATGTAAATCCAAATTGAATATCTATATCGCGTGTTTATGGCTCCTTATTGGGCTAAGCATTATAATAAAAATAATAATAATAATAATAATAATAATAATAATAATAATTAAAAAAAATAAATGGCTTGTAATTTATTCTAAAATTTTATTCATGATTCCTCATCAACTATTTTATTTTCCATCAGTACCGAGGCCATGGCCTATAAGCGTTAAGTGCCTCACTAAAAAAGAAGGAAGAAAAAAAAAGTGTACAAAGTAGCCTAATTTTTTAACTCCCTTTAGCAAAATTCAGTTCTGTCTCTAGCATTATTTGAAAGAAAATGTAGCTCTCTTTGGCACTTTTTTGAAAGAAATATAGCGCCAACAGAATTTGTGATCTAGTAACACTGGACTCGACATCTATGTCTTTTTTTCTCAAGACACTTTTTTCAATCTCGCGCGAGAACGAAGCTACGTACAGCGTTGCGACAAAAACAGAAGTGCAAATAGGGCTCAGAACTCGGGAGAGGTGTGTTTAAGCCCCCTTATTATGAAGCAACCCCCGCATCATTTTCTTTGGTAATTTTTCAGTGTTTGGGGGCTATTTAAAAATTGGGGGCGCTACGCCCCCCCCCCTATCGGCGCCTATGGACAAAAACCACGAGGAAGTACACAAGTTTTCCTATTTGAATCAGTTATAATCTCAAAATCGACTTTTTTACTCATTTTTACAAAATTGGCTGTAGCGCCAAAACTGCGATCGACAACTATGTCCGTTTTCTCGTAGACGTCCACAAGTGATGATACTGGAAAGACATACTTGACTGAAATAAGAAGACAGGAAACTTTCAGCAGTATCACGAAATTTTTGCAAAACACAATATGAATTTTGAAATCTTATGCAGTTGGTTGGCACGCCGTTTGTTACACTTACTCATATTTTAAGAGCTGAGTATGCTATAATGACGGGAAGCAGGTATACCTATGGCTCCACCAACCTTTACCCTACACAACAGCATAAAAAACAATGGAATGAGATTATATGATTTTAGCTATATTTTGAATGCTGAATACGATGGCGTTAACCATTTTTCTCAAGAACTTCTTGTTTTCCATATTTAAAATTAAATGTTATCAAATTTTTCTCATTTTATTCCTTTTTGGCGTCCACAAATAGCTACACTGATACTGATAACAATACTGAACGCGCATAGTTGTTTGATCAGTGGTATCATCTTGATGATACTAAAATTTGCATTTAAGATAGGAGATAAAAAAAAAGAGAACTAGAATCCAAAAATCAACATCGTTATTAAATTCCTTGTTGAAAATACTTATAGAATCATATCTTCTCATGTCATTGTTTTTTTTTACAAAATCTCGAATCGTTTGTAGTGTTATTTAGCGTTCAACTATTCCACGATTCATTGGGATTTGAACTTAGAGTGTCAAGTGTTGGCAGCCTTGCATATGTGTGAGTGATCGTGTAGCAAACTTCAACTATCATTAAATCGATTAGAAATTCACTTTCAAAGAAACTTTGTCCTAAATTCAACTGCATCATTACCAAAAAATTAAATTATAATCAGCAGAATAATTTTTACTCAATTTTTTACCCTCCTAAAGATAGCAGTGTTTCTATTTGAACGTATACATGCTCACTCACTCATTTTCACCCGCAAACACCCGCGCAGGTAATTTTGCAGCGCACTATGGTGCTGGTTTAAATCTCAGTAGGCAGTATCGACTTACCCTACATGCGTCTTTCTTTTTTTTTTTTTTTGGTCAAATATAAAATGTACAACGTTTAAAATTTTTTAGAAATTAACCTCTTCCTGTCACTCTAACTTCTTTCTAGGAGGCGACCAGTTTCGAATAATAAGATTATTGCATCGTTGAAAGCTTGAAAGTTGAAAAATTACGAGATAGGAAGATAAAATAGGACATCCCAGAGGATTTATTGGAAAATATCTCGAACAATAGTGTAGTTAGAATAAAGTCCCTTTTAATTGCACATAATGCACAACCTCATTTTATATTTTACGAAAGTAAAACAGAAAAGCCCTTTATTATTGACTGTACTTACCGCAGTTATTTTTCAGTCATTCTCGCGGTAATTCAGTACAACTTCATTCATTGTTTTTACGTATTCTCGTCCATAGGTCTTTTTTCACAAGTGATGTGATTTATGATGTTCACGTTTCATTACAAGGCTTCTTAAATTTCATAAATTTTTTTCGGGATTTACAACGCCCACAAATTCTTGAAAGAGCAACTTTATTAATTCAGACGTAAATCATAGACCCCTTTCAGCTTCAATTTCGATCCATTTACACGATTGTGCTCTTTTACAACCCACGCAAATGCGCAAACTACGTATTTACGCTTCATTTTGTGTCCTCAATGTCAGTTTATTTTTTATCACCAGAAACGATAATTCAGGTTATCGAAAAGTATTTAAAAATAAAGGAAATAATTGTGAAAATTGTGACTGTCTGTGGAATCATTATCACATGTGTTTGACAAATGGTGTACTTGAGCAGCGTGGCATCCCGCGCAGCTTACATCACTTTCCGGGAATAGCCCACTTGTAATTGCCGCCAACAGATTCTGAAAGCGTGAACTGTTATCATTGGAGGGTCTACAAAAAAATCACAAGTGATCTCCTCGTCGAATTTATTAAGTCCATACCACTTTATATATGAGCTCTCTGGACTTGAAAGAAACGATGGAATATGCCTACGTAAGAATACGGATATGTAAGTACGTAAATTTGGTCTGAAAAATGCTAGCAACGTGACAAAATGGGGGCATTCGCATCCTTCCGAGAAATACAGGGTGTTTCACCTGAGTATGTGAAGCCGGTAGAAGGTAATAATGCTCGTTCTTCTTCTTCGTTCCGCCATCTTCTATCGGAGGTTGGCTAACCAAACAGCTATCTGTATTTTGATACTGCCTTTCTGAATAGATCCAACGATAGCCAGCCAACGACACAAATGCTTTGACCAGGAATTCTGTCGCCTGCCATCTGACCTCCGTCCATAGATTTTGCCTTCCAAGATCAGGCGTAGTACTTCATGTTTTTCACTTCGTCATGCATGACCTAGACATATTGCAGTTTTCTCTTCTTAATGACGTTTAGTAATTCAGCTTCCTCCCGCATTCTGTTGAGCATTTCGACATTCGTTACTCTTTGAGTCTTCGAAATCTTCAGTCTTCTACGGTAGAAGTAAATATCTACCACCTGTATCTTCCTTTCTATGCTTGAATCCATCCAACTTTCGCAGCCATACATGAAAATTGAAAAGACATAGTAGTGGAACATCCTTATCTGTGAATTTATGCTCAGCTCTCGTCTTGTAAAGAGATTAATACTCGTTGAGAAGAGTGAAAAACGTTGTGCACATGTGAGCCTAATTTCAAGATTGAAGGGGTTACAAGTTTTTAACGTTTGAACCAGCGAACTTTCATTGCCAGTGTAATCTCTGAATTTCATTCGGATTTTTTTTTTTTCATTGATAACCAGTGGGTATGGAACATCGAAAGAATAATAAAGATTTACTTGATTGAATTGCAGGCCTTTGATATTGAAGGGGCTATACTGGTTTTATAATACTTATCATTAAAGTTGTGTATAATTTTTGAAGTGCATAACTTTCAATTTTTATAACACTTCCAATTTTGGAGATAGGCAATAGGTGGTAATTTTTTAATTTTAGTTTTAGTATGTCTACTGCTACCCTCCAAAGCAGGTCAGAAAGAAGTAGTCACTTATGAATGAAAGTTTATCAAACAAAGTGCCATTCTGTGCCAGAGATTGCTATGAATTGTGGTAATTTTGAAAGAGAAACAAACATTATTAGTATCGCTTAATGCTTACCTTGAAAACTAAAAATTTCTAGCTGTTCATTTCATTAATTTTATCCAAATTTTATTATTAAAATTTTTAAGTCGGTAACGCGCCTCAATATCGAAGATATGCACTTCCGTTCGGTAAATTCTTGTTATCTGAATCGCCAATGCCGACAAAGCCGTAGCTAACAAGCTTTTGAAGGACGGGGGGGGGCTGCAGAAATTCCGATTAAAATAAAATAAACATTTGTAGAAATCTATTTAAAACAATTCCCACTTTCTCGGTGTTGCCATCTGGGAACTAGACTTTGCCATGTTTCGATTTTCTAAATAGTGTATGGGATGGACCCCCCCCCCCCGTCACTGCAGCCCTGATTGGCAGTTATGTGTATTAGTACCGTAGATAACTTACAGGTGGTGATAAGTCCCTTTCGGTTGTGGGTTGCCAAATGAGACGGATGTCGTCACTTGTGCCAAGATAATGTTGTTTCATCAAATTTTCCAGCTTTCTGCTATTTCGGCGTAATTTCATTCTTCTTTTCTTAATTCGTAAAATATTTTAAACAAGGCGGAATGAAGTTCTACCTGCGTCATTGGGAGACCAGAATATTATAAAACACAATCTCAGTTGACTTACGCTGTTGCAGAGATGCTGTTTTCAAGGTTGATCATTTCAAGAAAGAAATGTGTACTCTGTACCTTATTTATTTCACGGCATTTCATCGCTCGAGTCCGGATCTCAGCCTTCTGTTGGAAACTGACGTAGTTCGATAACGTACGAGTCCAACTCACTTTCGGTACTGATTCATCCTCCGAATATTATGTATTTAATTGTTTACCGTTTCAACATTCAGCTTGTACATCTATTTTGATATGTTCTGACGGTAATTGACCTAGTTTGTTCCAAATGGCGTCATCAAAAGTTGCTAAGCAAAAGTGAATCGGTACGGATTGTGGATCACTGACGTTTTCATCAACTTATCGTGATTTTCTCTAGTTCTGCTTGGTAATACAGGATCCTACGAAGCACATTAGTGTTGAGGTTAATTTTTAACCCCAACACTCCATCTCCCTGTTTTCCAATATCGTTTCGGTACAGAGCTTACGCTGGCGTGCTATCCTTAGGAGAAATTTTTGGGGATGCTGGGAGACTAAAACCGCCCGAAGACAAATTTAGCGATGAAATACTACTCCACTAACTGAATTATTTGAACATTGGGGGGAGGGGGTACTTTGAAGAGGAGGGGGTGGATAAACTAAGCTTCTCCCGTTCAGAGAATATTAAAAATACATAAGATACCTATTATGAGGGGGCAAAATACTCCTCCGTTCCTCCCATATTATTTCTATTTCTAGGTAGGGCGTACACACCACGAAAAAATTATGTACTATCCACAGGCGGATTGTACGACGACGGTTCTGGCCACTAAGAGCTCCCCTTTCTTTCAGTATCGTTTCTAGGCAGGGACCACAGAAAATTATGCTAGCCATAGGCATGCGGACTTTATGGGAGCGCTAAGAGCTAAGACTCCCAGAAGACTAATTAGGCCCCTGGCCCTCTACATCATATTTAGTTTAATACGAAACAAAATGCTACTATAAATTTCTACTAATCGAGTTATTTGGGCATTAACGACACTTTGAGGAGGATGAGAAGGAGGAGTGAGCTGGAGAACTGAGCTCCCGCCTAGAAAATTTCAAAAAGAAAACTAGAAATATAAGGGCGGAATGGGGGACAGAATCGATTTTTTGGACAGGATAACCTTCCCTGCTCCCTCTCCCCTCTCCCTAGTACCTTATAGCGGAAGTTCACTTACCAATTTTCATTTATCTCCTCTTCCCCATCTTCCTGAGACATTCTTCCCCACCTGAGGTACCACAATCTCTAAATGAGGATTTGAGCTCCTGCCCTGCACCCAGGTGCTACAGGTTGCCAATTAGGGGTGACTCGTTATCAAAAATGAGTTCAGTGATCCTCCAGACCCCTAGAAGGACATCCATATTAGATTTCATGGATTTTTGAGCTTCTGCCCTCTTGTAGGCGCTACAGTTTGCAAATCAGGGACAGGTCGTTATCTTATCAGAAATGAGCTTAGCGACCCTTATAACTCAGAAAAGTATATTCAATATATTGCATTTCATGAATATTTTGAGTCCTCGCCATCATCGAAATCAAATTTTGCGGCCCAGTAGCGTAGCCAGCTTAGTGTTCGATGTGGTCTGGTCTTGTCTAAAGAGGGAGGGCGTGTTAGAGGGGGTGTTAAAACTAGACAGACACTGTCTGACGAAGTCGCAAAGAATATAGTGTCCAGACCCCCCCCCCCCACTTCGGCCACTTCTGCGACCTACAGTTGATACCTCGATTCGATGATTCATGCCAGTGAAAGGTGTGGAAGGTTAAAGTTATCCATAGATGCTAAAAAAATAACAAACAGAAAAACACAAATTTCAAAATGTATTCCTGAAGGACGAAGAGGAATGCGAGAAAAAATTTCCAGGGATCAGTAGATCTCAACACACTTGGCTGCCGTCTACAATGGTGGAGAAATCTCTCAAATTTACCATAGTTGACAAGGCGAAATTTGGTAATTTGGTCGCATGTCTACTATGATGGACATCGGTCTTTTTGTCCGGCTCCTAGTTTTTGCAAACTGATTTATCTCCAAGCAGGACTGGCGTTATATGTAATAAGCTTGAGTCCTCTGTAGTCTCTTCTACAATCGGGAAATTGGCTGCACTGAAAATTTTCTGATTATAAATCTTAAAATTAACATAATTTGCGTGCTGTAAATAATTCACATGTGTATGTAGACATGTATTTTTTATATAAAGATTTTTTTCACTCTACAGTCGAGGAGAATATCGAGTGCCGGCCCTGTCTCCAGGTCCAGCACATAGTACCAGAAAGAACAGAAAATAGTGAGGGAGGGTTTGATGATGTGAACAGTTTCCTTACCCCCTCTCAAGTTCAAAAATATTAAACTAACTTAGATCAGAGAAATGCTTGAGTGAGATTTGAATAGGGGTATTTAAATTTTAGATGAGGTCGGGAAATGATCCTTAAAGTCGAGGACTCAGTAAAAAAAGTGAAAATAATTTCGATTCGTGTATTACTTCAATGAGAAAATGGGTGAGTGTTTGAAGACTATTAGTCTTGGGAACAGCAAAGTACAGTGGAATGTGAACATTTTTTTACCCCCTCCCCCCAAGTTCCAAAAAGTGAAAACTAGCTCAGATCCAAGAAATGCTTAAGTGAGATTTGAATAGGAGTATCTAAGTCTCGAACTTGGAGAAAAACTGAAAGAGTGGGCTCGGGATGTACTGTCGGAAAATAATCCTTAAATCGTGGACTTATATCAAAAGGGTGAAACTAACTCAGATTCGAATATTAGTTGTGTTGTGTGAGGTAGGGGCCGAGTGTTTGAAGACGATCACTCTCGGGAAGAGCAGAAGTTAGTGGGTGAGGATTTGATGAGGCGAACATCTTCCTTACGCCTCTCAAGTCAAAAACGTGAAACTAACTTAGATACGAGAAATACGTGAATAAAATTTGAGTAGGGCTATCTAAATCTTTCACGGATGGGGGGGGGGGGGGTGAAAGAATGGAATCTGGATCTGCGGTAGAAAAGCGGTTCTAAAATTGAGAACTAATAAGAAGAATGGAACTAACTCAGATTCGAATATTATTTGACGGAGGCAGAGGTTGAGTGTTTGAGGACTAGCAGCGCTCTTGGAAAGAGAAGAAAATTCTTCTTCAGGCGCCATATTCGACGCCGGACGTTGGCGCCCAGTGATTCCTCAGAAATTCTAGCTGGCCAAAAGTCGAAAAATGAATTACGATAAATTGATGAACAACTAGGCAGGTATTGTTCTACAACCCTCAGAGCACTTGCTTTCATTTATATCAGCAGATGCCTTGGCTTCCAGTCTTCTAGGTATCAAACGTTGTCAAGTGGGCGGAGTTAACCATGAGCCGTTTCATGGACATGTATTAAAGTCCCGGGTTTTTCCGCCATGATTTCGTGAAATAGTAGAAAATCAAATTTCATGAAAATGGCGAGAAGTGTGTAGAGGAATGTTTTACATTTCATTTTCTTTTTCGTGAAACACCTTGAAACGCTGCATGAAATAGGAAATGTGATAAGTACAGCCGGCATTTCTGTTGTGATATTGTGCGGTTTGATATGATGAATGTGGTTTTCTAATGTGCTTCTCATGGTGAATCAGAATTTAGATTTGTTTTTTGGTTTGAATGGGTTACTACATGAGAGTTTGATGTTTGAAATAAGTACATTTATATTATCTAATGTTCACAGCTTTTAACCCCACAAAAATTTCTGGGCAATTCTGGGCAAAATGTTTTGCTCTCAGTTATTCCTTAGGATGTGTGCTTTTAGGAACTTTTCATACTTTTTACAACTTTGTGAGAAAATACTATATAAGTGTTATTAACACTACTGTTTTACACGTTGAATTTTTTGAATTTTCCGAATTTTCAATTTTGCCCCTCCCCCTTGAACCCCCGCTTGAGTTTATGACCAAAATAATGTCAAAAACGTATCCAGGAGATTTGAAAACATATATTTTAATATATTACACGGTAGTTTCCCGAATTTTCAGTTTTGCCCCTCCTCCACCCCCTTGAGTCCTCTCTTGGGTTTCGACTGAAAATTTCATGAAAAATGAATTAAGCGCTTTCAAAAATACCCGAACGCCAAGTTTCAGATTTTTGCCAGCTAGTTTTTCTGAGGAACCACTGTGGGCGGTTGCGGTTTCTGATGTGCGACTTTCCTAGGCAAGTCGGGGTAGTTTGCCGTTGCTTTCGCCACGTTTTTGTTGCGTTAGAGTTTTTTGTTTTTTTTTTTCTGTGCCGAAGAGTATACAGATGCAGTTTGGTCACTAGCCTTGTGTTTCACGACGTTGAGTAAGCTATCCACGACGTGCACACGCACCGTATCAATCGTTCTGATCTGGTGGTAACACGCCTTGCGATCTTAATGCCTCGTCCGTGTGAACTGGTGGCGGTTACAGGGCGCGCTATTTTTCCATTTGGATTGATTCTGTAGTCGCTGTGTTTGCTGGAATTTTAGCGGGAGTATTCGAATACCACTAGCTTTCTGGTGTTGGTGGGACTCGAACCCGAGACGCATGGATTGCGAAGCGAGTGCGTTTCCATTTGGCCACTAACTCAGATCGGAGAAACATATAACACATGAGTTAGATTTGATGTGGTCCTCAAGCACCCGCCTCCTTCTTCACTGAAGCAATCCTCGAATTCAAGTTAGATTCACATTTTCAAACTTGGTAGAGGGAAGGAAAGTATTCGCATCATCAAATCCTTCCCTATTATGTGCTGCTCTTCTTTGTACTATGTGCTAAACTTCGAAAAATCAGTTACCGAGACTTATAGCCGGACTGGACTTTGAGAACATCAGATGTTTACCATTGGAGACGTGCGGCTTGGTTACATGTATGGGACACACCCTGTTCAAGTGTGAGGCCTGGGAGCAGGAGAGGCGCGCATCATCAACGACGACGACGGCGTGATCAGCCGTCTCGCGCTGGACACCCTGGTTCCTGGTTCCGCAGATAATGAAGAACGGAAGCAGTTGGAACCGGGTGTCGGCCTTTGTCTCGGCCATCATGAAGAAGCTTTGCAGATGGAGTGGTCGAGGCAGAGGGCCGGTGATTTACCAAGTTCGGCCCACACTATCGAACAGTGACTTTGTACCATCCTAGGAGAGCTACTGCAGCTGCGCTGCGAACCCCCCGGCAGGGCTCCCCAGTCGTCACCACCTGCCTGCGTCGACACGCGGACCAAGACGAGGAGGTGAGGGGTGAGTGAAGAGGCAGCGCGTCCGGCTGTGGGAGACCTGAATTCCAGGCGAGTGCTCAGGGAGCGTGGACCTCGGTCAGTAGGGAATGCCATGGTGGCCCTTGCAGGACGCGCACACTGGTTGCGGCACGGAGAAATGAAGGCTCGGGTCTAGCCTCGAAGCGTCCCACCAGCCACTGATGCGATACTCGAAAGGGTAGTTTCTGGGGTTGGGAGTGCGGTGTCATAGGGGGCACTTTGGCATGCGTGCATCGCCATACGTCCCACCACACCACAATATGTACGTAAACATGTGACTAAATTTTGGGCGCGACCAGCGAAGTGTTAGAATATTCCTTGGGGTCTTAACTGCAGATGTTCCAAGTGGCACATTTGCATCAAAAAATGCTGGATACACTCAACCAGCACCCGGAGTAGACGTTGAAATTAACGACGTACGTATTTCAATAAATTATTTCGTCTGTCGGCTGGACGGTCAACTCGCGCAATCACTGTCCACCGTGCTAGCACGAAACACATTTCAAACGTCAACAGGAGCTGTCCGATTCGTATGCCATGACTGTATAATAAGTAGCCGAGACAAAAAATAAATAAAAAAAACTGTAATTTTTTCAAGTCAGCGCATCAATACGAATGCTCTCTCGCCGACGACCTTCGGTAACACGTGCCGACAAGTTTCGACAAGTACATCGGCGGTCGCATTACACCAATGTGGGTTTATATTTTACGTATGTATCTGTAGATATTTCGTATCTACGTATGTAATATTATGGTCGTATATATGCTTCATATATAATGTATAAATATAGGAACTAACTATACGTACACTTCCTGACAATCGAATTGGCGTTAATGGTTTCAAGTAGCCGTGTAATTATGATTTTAGCACTAATTTAGGTTATTTACGCGGTTGTTATTATGTATTATGGTGTATATGTATAATATTATGGTGTTGGTGTGTCCGGCACGAGAAGATGGTGATCGATGTCACCACGAGTTTCGCGATGATGACCACGACGTTTTTTGGACGCTGTTCGAGGGCGTAATGTGACATTGCGAGTTGCGACGTGTGTCTGACGAGGATGTAATGCATGAACACCAAAACACAAATGGGGTCATGTCCTTCGGCCAATGTCAGCGAAAACGATAGTGCTTGTGGTGGCGTCGGATTGGCTAGATTGTAGAAGAAAAAGACAGAATAAAGTTTAAATCATCCTGTCTGAAGATCTCCCCTACAGTATTTCAACCCTTAAAACCCGTAAAAACCACTGTAAAGAATAAACGCTAAAAGACACACTGGGGTGAATTTTACCCCAACCAGTTTTTCACCTCCAGAGTTGGTACTATTGGTAGGAAACGAGTATTCTCATCGAACATACACGTATGTGACCTGCATCGAGAAAAGGGGTTTATTAAGCAAAACACAAATTTCCCAGGAGAACGAAAACAAATTTTGAATGCGAATATCCTTGATGGCTTGTATAAGCCTAAATAATTTTTTTTTTCGACAACACGATGTGAAAAGCAGGTCTTAATGAGTATAAATCGAGTAAAATCTCAAAATCAAATTTTTTGCTCACTAACTACCTATTTTGATGTAGGTCACATACCGAGTACAACTGTTCAAACATCAAAAACACAGATCGCATGATGTGTATTCGGGCCATTCATCCGCTTGGAGCGCTAGCGTCGCACTCTTTGTTGAGTGAAGTCACATGATACGCTCTGTTACGATCGTACCTCTCTATTTATCCATTAATAAACATGTGCCTAGAACTCAGTTGGTGGACTTTGTGTTCCCCCCTGTGGTGCCTTGGGCGGGAGGAGGGAGTTGAAATTTGACCTTAGAAATTAACTTCCCAACTTGGAAAAACCATGTGCAAAATATATGTATTAGAGTAAATTTTACCCCACTGTGCCTTATTAGCTTTTTTGAATAAACTCCACCGTGTGTCTCCCCAAATCAGTCCACCCATTTGGTCACCTGTTTATCACATGTTGTGTGTTACATACTCATGTGATGTAGAGGCAAGCGCCCTTAACCCCGAACTCAGAGCTCTTCTATTTCGGAAGTATTCATAGTAAAGATGTGTACTGGGGTAAATTTTAACCCAGTGTGCCTTATACGGGTTAAAATACATGCAATAGAGTTTTCTTCCGTCTCCGACAGTGGCGTAGCCGGCCTAGTGTTCGAGGAGGTCTAATCTTGAGCTGGGCCTGTCAAAATAATCGATTATAATTGACAACAAGCCTTCTTAACGATTATTATCAATTACCAATACTTACTATCGATCTTAATCGATTTTTTGCAAAATCAAGAAAATAATAATAATAATATATATTTGCGACCCTCTCTACAGCCTAAAGTGGCCAATTACAGAGGGGGTTGGGAAAAATATACACAAATTTGTACAAAGGAAATAATAAAAACAAAAAACAAAAGAGAAAAAAAACCTGAAGGGAAAAAGGAAGATGAGTATGAAAATCAGAAGAAAATTATGGGAGGAGGGAGAGAGGGAGATTCTAATCCACATGGGAAATGAATGAGCTGGAGATGAAGATTAAATGATGATGAAATGATGAGATACCACCCACAACCCCGCTCTGTTGCCCTACTGCCGATGTCCTCATAAAACCCGAATTTTTCACTCCACATTTAACTGTGTAGTTCAGGAATTGCGATGCTGCGATAATGCAGCCTTAAAAGCAGTGCAGCTGCAGCTCAGACTCTTGATTGCTTGAATTCTGTCATTTTGTTTTTTCCTGGTTTTGTTACCTATGTCATGACAAAATTATTTTGTCATTTTGTTAAAATGCAAATTATCTATCAATTTACAAGTATTTTTACATGTAATCCAGTTCCACCAATCACCAATGTTATTCCAAAGAAAGTTGCATAGTTGTCAATAACTGCATTTAAAAAATTATAGAGCCTGAGCTTCTCATGAAAACATCCAGCAGAACAGCAGCAGTCACGTTGCTGTCTGGCGGCCAAGTTGAAATTTTAAAACTGACTTAGGTTGTTTTCACGGGAAGTTATTCACATTATTACCTTATTTTAGGGACATCAAAGAATAAAGAATACACAAACTGACGTATAACAATAGCAGCTTATTGAGTTTCCTTTTGAATGTAAGAATAAGCGCAAAAGATAAGAATGAAAGCAGTTAGACAGTAAGAAGGTAAATACTATGTAACAGGAGAATGAAGTAATGGAAGAAAAAGGTTCTATAAGCTGACTCGTCCTTAACTGTCTTGATCAATTTGCACTTAACAGACTTGCGTGAAACTATACAAAATTCCAGCTGCTCAGGTCATCTTGTCTAATAATATGAGAACAACAAAGAAGAACTCGTGATTCTTATTTCTTTTTATTATTTACCTAATATGAGAATCGAAGAAAAAACTTAATGAGTAATGCCAAAATGTCATAACCAAATTTTTTTGTCATTTGATTTCTTTTTTTTCTTTTCTTTCTTTTTGTTTGTTATGTCATTTCCATGTATGACAAAAATGATCAATTTAATAGTTTTGTCATTATGACAAAATTTCTAAAATTCAGTTGTCATTTTGTTTTGTTATGTCTAACAACACTGGCTTGAAAAGTGAAGTTGAGATAGAACATTCATCATCATTGTTACTGGAAAAATTTATTTTTCCATTCTCTGGTGAGGAAAAATAATTGAATATAAAAAATTTTTCAGTTAAGAATATATTGTAATTAAGAAATCAGTGGGATTTATTTTTCGAGTTCTAAAATTTTCATGTCTTACCCACAAAGTTCTCCCTTTTCGAGGAAAAATAACGCAGTAAATATTTGAATTTCAATTTTGATTCTAATTGACAGCAAATACAGTAGCCAAACATTCGTCCTATGAAACCAAAAATCTGGAAAAACGAAAAATTACCGATTTTAATCGATTATAATATAATTGATAACGACTACCTTAAAATCTATGATAATCGATAGTGAAAATTATCGATTTTTCACAGGCCTACTATTGCCCGAAGGAAAAGGTGTTGAAGGGGGTGCTAAAATTAAAAAACAAAAACAAAAAAAACACCATTTGACAAAATAGCAGACTCTCCTAGCTCCACCACTGGTCTCCGATAACGTATCCGTATTCTATTAAGTACCTTTATATTTGGTGGAGCGTATGGCGATGCACGCGTGCCAGAATGGCTCCCCAGACACCGCACCCTTGGCCCCGGGAACTACCCTTTCGAGTATCATATCGGTGACCTATATAGTACTTTGAGTCTTTAAAAAGACTATCCGACAAATTGTGGAATACGATATCCATTAGCGGGATAATGCAAAAACTCTAATATAATACTGAAAATTGATCTAGCGACCTACAAACCTTTTGAAATTTGGTATCGGCGATGCCGCCCGAGAGAATCTATTTTATTTTGGAAAAATCGGATTATGGTCTTTCAAATACGAATCAAACGCCTTGTTGAAATCAATAAACATAATTGATAAATTTAATTGAAATTCATTAGACTTTTACAGCAATTGACTGAGGGCTTTTGGGACTTACAAGATATTTACAAAAGCAAAATGTTACTGAAATCGAGAATCCAAATTCTAGAAAAATTTACAATTACATTATTCACATATGGGGCACAATCCTGGGCCGCAACTGACAATCAACTCTGGAAAATTAGAGGCACTCAAATTGCCATTGAAAGGGCAATCTTAGGAGTTATGAGAAAAGAAAAAGTAAGTAATGTGGAAATCAGAAAAAGAACCAAAGCAAAAGACTGTTGATACGTAGTCAAAAAACTGAAAATGGGATATGCGGGAGTAGGGAAGGACAGAAGGGAACAAATGATTCTGGAGTGGACACCAAGGGGGAAAGTAAGAAGGGTGGGAAGACCGAAAACAAGGTGGGTGGATGAAATTAAAAGTTGCGAAGAAGTAGCATGGAGTACAGACGCCAGGGTAAGGGAATGCTGGACTAGTGTAGGAGGGATCTGTGCCCAAAGGTGGGCGCACTGGAGTGAAGAAATTACACTGTGTATAGCTTTATTGTAAATCTTGTTTTTGTGTTAGTTGTCAAAGAATACTACAAAACATAATTATGTTATGATGTGTAAAATAAAGGGTGTTTCATTCATTCATTGTAAGATCCTAATATGGGTGAATTGGAAAATGTTCTACCCAAACATATTTACCCCCCCCCCCCCCCAAAAAAAAAAAAGAAGAAGAAAAAGTCATAACCACAACTTTCGGTCTCTGGTAATATGGTACGCATCATAACTGATTTTGGATATGAGTGATGAAATCATCTCTTTGAGAACCCCTGAGGTATTTATTTTGCTCATAACGCAAAGCACGTCGACTAGGCCCTTACGTACTATCTACAGTGTGTGCAATATTTTATGTTTGATAATATTTTACCCTCTCCCACCCACAGGCCAGCTCAATCCGGGGCAGGGGAGCAAAAAAAAAAAAACAAGAAAAAAAAAGGAAACAGAATTGGACGATACATAGCTGAGCCAACAGCTGTGGCGCGAACCACCACCCGTTTTTACCACTTTCCCCCGATGCCCACTCCTACACACACATACCATCCATACAAGATCTATGCACTCAGTTCCACATTCACTTAGCCAGGCAGTAATCGACTCATGCACACTTAATCAGACATAATTTTTCATTATTTTTTAGGAATTAGTTTGGAAAAGAAAAAAGAATTGAAGTTGATAGTATTTAGTTTTCAAAATCTTATTTTACGCAAAGTTTTTCAGGGACGTACCGGTAGGGGAGTAGGGGGGCAACTCCCCCTTGGAATTTTTCACTCAGCAGTTGGGAAAATTTAACAAGTCAAAAGGTGTTTTTTTTCTCGCTTTGATACTTGGGAATTTTGAGTAGAGAAGTTGAGACTTTCAGAATTTTTGCCCCCCTCTCCCAAGAAAAATTCTTCAGTTCCTGCTCCCTTTTGTGTTTAAGATGTCTAAATGTTTGTAATGACTTCAGATTTCATTTCATACTCCCATATTTCTGATAATGGCGGAATTTTTATAAATTTTTTGTTCTGTGTAAAGGTTACTCAAATACACGGTATGAACGCGGTCTGAAAGTCTTTGTACATTTAATCAAGTTTTATCAAGCAGGTTCGAGTCCACAATGTGAGAGGTTAACAAAATGAAAATGACCCACTTTTCGACGTGTTCCTAAAGATTATATTATTTGGTAGCCCTCAAGTAATCCACCACAGGTTAGCTTACTGGGATGATATTAAAATCGCTTGTTATTTAAAGCTAGATGCACATTACGCTGACGTTTTTGTGTTAACACGACATATGACGAAAACAAAATCATATAGTTAAATTGGACCGCTGACACAACACTGATGTGTGGTCAGATGACGCATTATGACGACACATCAGTGTAGTGTGAACAGTCCAGTTGAACTGGATGATTTTGTTTTCGTCATGTGTCGTGTTAACGCGTTGTATGCCGTGTTAACACGAAACGTCAGCGTAAAACTAGATGCACATTACGCTGGCGTTTTTGTGTTAACATGTCATATGACGTGCTAACACGACACATGACGAAAACAAAAATCATCTAGTTCAATTGGACCGTTTACACTACAATAATGTGTCATCAGATGACGCATTATGATGACACATCAGTGTAGTGTGAACAGTCCAATTAAACTAGATGATTTTGTTTTTGTCATGTGTTGTGTTAACACGAAACGCCAGCATAATGTGTAGCCAGCTTAAGAATTGTACACTTTTTTTTTTGATTTTTTGAACCAATAGAGTCAGTGTTCTTTGTAGCAGAGTAGGGTGCCATATTATTGATCCAAATTCTAGATTTGATCTAATTGACGAGAAGTAGAGAGTCAGAAATGTTTTGGGATTCGAGAAGGATTGAGAATTTTGCCTTTTTAATTATTTGATTATTATGGGGAACGAAGGTCTCACTTGGTGGAGTGTAGGGCGATGCATGCGTGCCAAAGTGGCTCCCAGACACCGCATTCGTGGTCCCGGATACTACACTTTCGAGTATCGCATCAGTGACCAGAGGGACGCATTGACGCAGGCCTGAGCCCCCCTTTCGCCTCTCCGCTTCGGATTCGCGTTGTCTTGCAAGGGCCACTATGGGACACCTTACTGACCGAGGCAACGCTCAACCAGCATTAACCTGGAATTCAGGTGCACCACAGACGGACGCGCTGGAGGAACGAAGTTCAGCATAGATTCGAAAAGTATTCCTGGGTCCCTGATCTCTGATTTAATATCTAGCCCCCCCCCCCCTCCCATGGAGTAACAAAAAGTTACCGGCTGCCCTTATTTGTGGTTATTTGATAGCATTTCTTAGGTTCGGAGGTAAATTGTTTTGTATGCATCAACAGTTTAGTATGTTCAGGTCTTCTTGTATGTTTCAGTCATCGAATGGCACTTTTCAAGTTCACTTTCTCCCGCCTCATTCGAAGAGCCTCTGACTCAGACTCAGTACCAGGGTACAGCGATGAACTCGTCGACTCGTGTCGTCGTGTGTGTATATCGTATTTGTTGTGACTCTCGAATTAAATCATTCCGCTGGTTTCGTGAGGCCCTCCTTATAAGTAGGAAAGGAAGAAGAACTCGTGTAACTCTTCGAATATGTATGTACAGCTTTGTGGCGTGTAGTAGTGGCCTTGTCCGCACACGCGAAACGGCCGCTGATCGCTGCACGAGCTTAGGTAATTATTTCCGCAGACTCTTTGTCGGTTAGATGCCGAACTCGACAACCTCTCTCAGAACGGGCAACCACACAGAGCAAACCGACGAGGTCTGTTCCAAGATAGGTCAAACCTTATTCTAATATGGCAACACGTCGAACGAATTAACGCCGCCATGTGATGCCGCGATAACGGATATCTGTATATGGACTGTCCCGGCTTCAATCGAGTTAGGTCACTCGAAACCACACACGACCCGCACTGCTCCTTCTTGGGCTGATATCGCGGTTGACCATTTCGAAAAAAGAAAAAAAAAAACTCTCGTGCGTGTAGAAGAATTTAGGATGCAACGACGTGATGCTAATGCGGCTGAGCGAAGCCTCGTGAGCCTTCCTTCCCACAGTGGCACGCGAAACTTAACACCTTCCAAAGTTGCACTCGACCCCGAGTGCCTCGAAATGCGATTCGAAACGGAGGATTGTAGTTTCTGTCTATTGTATGGGAGGAAGACCTTAGCGATACCGTGAAACAGGAATGATTAATGATAGTGTTTGCATGTATGGATGGAGGTGAAAAAGTGGGCTGGTTGATACTACCGAAAAATATATACGAAAGTGAGAAAGAGTACAGTGACGCGGCCTGAGAATCTTATTAATTGTCTACTGACAGGAGTAATCATCTCGAAATCGTATTAAGAGAATGCTATAGGTTTTACGATAGATGGGAAATGAGAACCGCTCGAACGTATAGCAAGACATCAAAGGCCGAAAAGTCCAAGTCACGCTACGATGAAGAGGTTAACTTATGTATCAAATTCGAAGGGCGTAGGAGAAAAACTCAAAGGTAAGGGTTAGAAGTATTCGGAGTTGCTCGCTCGTCTGTGACAGTGCCGACAGGATCGTGCATGGGGTTCTTTATAGATATAGTCCGTGTGATGGGCGATAAAATGTAACTTCGAATATTTTGTTCCTTCTGTACGTGACCGCATACCTGACGGCATACTGGCCTACCTCGAGGTCTGTATATTGGCTCCTGGTTGCCAGTACCACTTCAGTGTCAGCAGCTATGGCCCTTCGGAAAATTCATCTTCGTTCTTTGGAGAGCCGTAGCTAGAACTGCCAATGCCGGCCAGAGTTTCCTCATTGTCCTTAAAATCTTTCATGTTAGAAAGACCTCTAAATAATTGATTCTACTAGGTGAATGAGATCGCTCGTGTAGTGGTCGCCTTTCTCGTTGAACAGAGAGGAGACACAAAAAAAGATGTTTTCATTTAAATTACCTCTTTTTTTGAAGATTTAAGGTAAAACATTACTCCTTCGAAAAAATAAGACGCAAAATCCTCTTTTTAGCCAAATTTTATGCGAGCAATCCTTTTTTCGTTGGGAGCAGATCTGCCCTAAATTTGCCTAAATTTTTTCAGAATCTCCATCAATACGTTGAATGATTTGATTTATTCAGTGATTTGACTGATTGGATGATCTGACTGGGAGAATGACTTGATTGATAGAGAAATGTAGATGGCGGACTGATTTGATTTTTCGGATGATTCAACTGAGGGAATGATTTAACAGACAAAATAATTTGATAGAAACATACAACTGATTTGACTAGTTCGGCGATTTAACTCATTCAATGAATTGATTGGTGGAATGATTTTAACCTGTGGTTGATTGGTTGACTCATAATTGGCAAAATGATTTAACTGATGGAATGATTCAGTTGCAGTGATTCCCATTTTATGCATCGAATTGAATTTATAGTTGAAGCACTGAAGCAGAATCTCTTTCCAACGTAATGCTGAAATACAATTCAGTCAGGGCCGGTGAAAGTCCGGTTGCACTAAAGCACGTGCATCAGGCGGAAAATCCACTTTTTTTTGTTGAAAATTCCATGTCAGCATTTTATATTTTAAAACTTACCGGTACTTATTAGATGTTTTTTGTATTTTAGTTTCTTTGCGGGTGGGCGGGGGGGGGGGGGAAGTTACGATTCCTTATTTAGAAGTTTCGTATTTACATCTCCTGAGAAATTGAAAGATCACCGGCCTTGAATTCAGCGACTTCAAGAGCCAAATTTTTAATGTCTGTGGTCCGTGAAGTTTTTCATGGGAACGGCTGTTATACCTGCATATATCCCTTATCTTGTTTCCACAGAACCTATCATCAAAATAATATCAGAAATGAGTTCAGAGAACTTGAAAATTAAATAGCTGTTGGATATGACGTGAATTTAGTGAAATTTTGAAATTAAGTCCTCTCCTTATGGGCGTAGATAGCTCCGTTATGGGGGGGGGGGCTAATGGTATGTACCTTACTTATGTGAAATACATGTGCTTATTGCACTTCCTAAATTGCTTTTCTTAGATGCTAATGGTTGATTTTTACTAAGGGAGTGGATTTAGACCTCCCCTTTATTTACGCCCTTACCTCTTCTATGGTTATCATAATGATTTTCAGCTCAAAAAATGAAATTTACGACCTAAAAATTTGATACACATGAAGTATTTTGAATTTCCGGAAAGTTAACAGCCGTTGCTCCCACTCTTCTAGATGCCCGTATTTTCAACTAGAAGCCGAAGTACATAGCCCACCTTTTTTTATCAGTCTGTTTGTGTTCTTTATGTCTCTTCATCTCTCGCAGGGACATCTCGAAGTGATTTTTAAGGAGGATGGGTTTCCCATTTTTTCGAACTGAAAACGTCAGCTTTTCAATAGAAAATTCTAAAATCAGCAAGCCAACAAAAATGGAAATGTTAGAATTTTTTTTTTCAATTTTGCAGATTGCAAATTCTATATGGTGTCTGTCCCCCCTCCCCCCAAAGGGGGGGGAATTGGTATAATTTCGCCACTGTAGCCTACTGAAAGATAATTTTGCCAGTTCGCTAATTATTGACGAAAAAACTGAGGGAGACTTCCTCAATTCCCTCGTTTCTCCGTTATTCAATTTATAAATCAAAGAAAATTTGCTTCTTGATTAATAAAAAATTGCTCACAATCTCATAAAGCTAAGGGCGTGCGCGGTGAGTTTTCCTAGAAGGTAAGCGATCAACATGGGGGTGAAATAAAAATCAGAATAAAAGTATGAAACATGCTAATACAAAACGGCATTGATGAAATTATTCAAATTATCGTATTCCTGTGAAGGGTTATCCCATATGCATTTATTCTTTTCGGTGACGAATAATAGACACAGGGACGTACCAACGAAGAGTTTTTCCGGGGGGGGGGGGAGCAAAAATTGTGAGAGTCCCTACTGACTCAACTCAAAATTATCAAGTATCGATGCAAACAAAAAACCTTTTGACTTGTTGGATTTTTCCAACTGACTCAACTCAAAATTCCCAAACATCACAGCAATAAAAAACCTTTGACTTAATAGATTTTTCCAACTTTGCTACTCAATTTCCAAGTACAAAGCAAAAACAAAACCTTTTGACTTGTTGGATTTTTTCAACTCCGCCTGACTGAATTTGTAAATTTTCCCAACTGATGAATGAAAAATTCTTACAGGGGGGGGGGAGTTGCCCTCTTATCGGTACGTCCCTGAATAAACATGGCCAGCAAAACAGTTTTCAACCATCTTCACAACCGGTTAACCACAAAATGTTTTCGTATTGCAATACGTGGCAATGTCTAGTAAAACTCAAACCACCTCTCTTTTGTTCAGTTTTTAGAAATGGTAATTCTGGTTTATGCTTCCCACCATTAATAATTTCTAATTGTTCATTAAGAGTAAGTCGCAAAAATGGTTTTTCAGTAAAATCTCAAATACGCATTTTGTGGCAAAAAAACATGGAGCAATCAAACATAACGCGTTGACTAGTAGAAGAACATAATCACGTTTCACTGTCAACTTCGACATTCGTGTGTAGCCAAGCCAAGGCAAGCCTGACATGAAGCGCTTCCAGAACGCAACCAAACGCACAGGTTTTGTTGCGTTGAATATGCTAGTGTGTTTTCTTGTTGGTAATTAACCCGGAGGCTGAGCGTAAGTCGTGCAATGTTGTGCAGTATGGAAAAGAAGCATTAGATCCGGTGTACGAGGATTGCCAAACGCCAAACAGTATTAAGGCGGCTGTAAGGGAAGGTATAATGGACAGCCATTTTGATTGCAAGAAATAAACATACCTCGTGTTGAGAATCAGAAATCGTATACATGCTTTTCTTGCAATCAAAATGGCTGTCCGTTATACCTCTCCATAGAGCCGCCTTAACAGTATATCCTGTGAATTTATTACATACTTAAGCATCAGCGTCCTAAGCGTTAATACCGTCGCTGTTTTGCCCAATGTTTCATTATCTTTTACTTGTTACTAATTGAAGTTGATTTTGTATATGAAAACTTATTTTCTCGGGGATTTTCAGGGTAAGCGGCGCTTACCTTGCTTGCCTGGAATGCACGCCACTGCATAAAGCCTCAATACACAGAAACATCACAAATGAGACAGGTGGAATGAAAAGGTTCGACCAGTCAGAAAGCAGGGTCATCCAATGGGCGGAGCTGACACAATTTTGTCACAATGCTCACATGAGACAGTTTTGTGTCAAAAACAGTGACATATCACGGTGGGTGACTTAGGGATTTTGTAAAAGAGCTGTAGCGGGGGTTGCAGTTAACAGAGATGGCTGAAACTGGCTGAAACTTAGGATGCGTAGTCGATGTATGTCTGAACCTTTTGACGGGAGATAAGAACCCTACTCCCTGAGGCTGTTGTGAGCCGGTGGGTGACATTTTCATAATGCGGAATCGCACTCTATCGGTGAAAAGGAACAACTTTTATTATTATCAATTTCTTCGTATCATGCGTCTTTTGCGAGATATCGCAAATGTACCAGTTTATAAACTTAAGTGTCACCCACTGACGGATGACATGGCACTTGAAGTGTTAAAATTTCGAAAATGTTATTAGTTCTTGAAATACTGCGTATTTTTATCATTATGTTTGTCTCAAACGCAACTAACGTAATTTTATTTTTTGTTTCAGGTAAGTTCCAAACACATTGAATAAAATAATGATGCTGCGATGGTGGAACTCGTAAGAACGAATATATTTCAATTTACTTGGGTTGCATGATTTAAATTTGCCCAAATTATCGTTTTCCTATCTTAGACCCTTTTCCGGGGTCACCTAGTGCTTTCACAGACTCTGGGCCATTTTCACTCGTCAGTCTGCTGATTGATTATCCCATTGATTGACGTACTGGCTGTTCATAAAGATTAGTTGAGATCTTATTGAGATTCTCTGATTGACTCAGTGAATGTTTATAAAGATGAGTTAAGATCCTATTGTGATTCTTGAGATGTATGATAAGACTAGTTTACACAATATGCAATGCTTGGAGCGAAGACGTGAGTCACGGGAAGACCTGAAGCCTTTGGAGAATTTCATTTAGCTCCAAATGTCTTCCTTCTACCTGTGGAGAATAAGCTCGGGCCTGTTTGCATGTCTTTCTCAGAGTGGCGCCGGAAAGGAATCATGAGCGATTATTTTTATGGCCTCAAGACGGAGACTGTGTTAATTGATAAATGAAATACTCGATGGAAGATTCGAGCTGCTCACTATTTTCTTATTCTTGTTGACCGTGAAAACCGTTTTCCAAATTTTTCACTTTCTTGGATTTTGGATATGAATGATGAGAGTGATAAGGGTGATGGGTATAATAAGAATGATACGAATACATAAGTGATAAGTGTGATAAGGATGATACAGATGATAAGAATGATACGAGAATTTTTGAATATTTTTTAACGTTCCTCAACGTATCATTCAACTTTGTCTCAGAAGTATATAGCTAACATAATAGTGCTGATCTAAACAACTACAACATAAGAAAACATAAGTCTATCCTAACGCAGGCCCAATCGGGGTAATTACAGGGTAGGGGTGCGGTGTCGGGGAGTTAATTTGGTGTGTATGCACCGCCATACGCCCCACCATCATCGATTATGCTGTAAATGAGTGATTACTGACAGTTGTGAAAGTTGCAGCATGAGTGAATTTTACCAAATGAGATGCATACGCTGTTTTTACAAGGGGTGAGAGGAGAGTCTCAAAGGTCATTTTAATTTAATGCTGATAGATGATAGAAGTCCCTCTTGCCATACCTAGAAAATTTGTACTAATTTTCCTCTTTATTGCTAAAATTCGTGTTAGCGATTAATATAAGTGAAAATACTTATATGTGTAGGTTTTGTTAATAACTCTTTAAATTGAAAATGATTTGAATAAGTAAGAAAAAAAAAGCGGGAACCTGATCAAAACTTGTAAATTTGCAAACCACCGAACAGTAAACAATTCGGGATATTTAGAACGGCTGCACAATTTTCAGAAAAATCCTGATATTTAGAAGGGGACTAGTAAAACTAGTCAATAATTCTGCTAGCCAGTCGATTCTGACCGTAGTTTGTCTGACTTCTCAACACATGTGTATTTTAACATGTGCGATCAGTCCAATCTTGGATGTGATGTTCCTTCCACGTGTAGCACATCTTTGTTTGGTCGGTTCAGTGTGCGCAATGTGACATTCATTTCCTTTATTCTTCATTTGCCGGGTAGATATAACATTTGCTTCCTTGAGCAGCACCTTTATTTGAAAGGTGTACTTTTCTTTTTCCCATCTGTCTCCTTTTTCTGTGAGCGAGTTCTTCAAAGAGAGCAATCTTAGGGAGCTGTATATCATTGTACCTTTTTTTTTGCCCACCTGGCTCCTTTTTTCGTTACCGAGTTCTTCAAAGAGAGCAACCTTAAGGATCTCTATATTATCCATATGGCAGACATGTCTTAACCATCTGAGCAGATTTCTTTCAATGATAACTCCAATTAGCTGGAGTTTGGAATGTCTCGGAATTTCTTTATTCGAAATGAAATTGTCCCATCTTTATTCTCAATATCCTTCTAAGTTGCCAGTGGTGGGTCTTCTCTGCTGCTTAAATTGTTTTCGGTATAGAGTCTACATTTTACTGCCATATAGGAGAGTTGGGATAACAACAACAGTTCTGTATACAGCAATCTTCGTTGAGATGGATATGTTATAACTGTGGAAGACTCTTTGCCTCAGTTTGTAGAAGACTCCTAATGCAGATTGGATTCTTCTCTGAATTTCAATATCCATTCTAGCTAATTTGTTACGCAGTGTTTTCAATGTAGCAGAAGGAGGATACATTATCTAAGATGTCTTGGCCAACTATATTGTGGTTCTGTTTCTGATAGCATCAGGATCTTGGTCTTGCTGGCATTTACTTTCATCCAGAGTGCGAGGGAGTAGGCATGGTTAAAGCACGTGATTGTTTCCTGAAGTTGTTCTCGGAGGCTGCAACTAGGGCACAGCCATCAGCGTACTAAAGCCCCGAGATATGTTCTCTAATGCGGAAAGCGAAAAGACGCTGAACGAATTCGAGATGTGGTGCTATCGAAGACTGCTGAAATATCGTGGACTGCTTTTGTAACCAACGTAGCAGTTCTAGCAAGAATAAAATAAGAAAAAACGATAGCAGATGACATCAAGAACCGAAAACTGAAGTACATAGCACATAAAATCCGGGAAAATGGCGTTTTCATGCTGGCAGTACGAGGACGAATTCAGGGAAAGCCCATCAGAGGTCGGAGAAGATCGGAGCTTGTAACTACGAATTCGCCAATGAACTCTCCGTGCAACAATCTACGTGGTACGATCAGATGTGCTAGGAATCGAAGAATATAGATGTGCGCAACCTCTTGATGCAAGAGAAGCGACCAATACGACGACGACACTTCGAGATTTCCTTTAAATGTCGTGAGTCAAATATATCTCCATCACTCCGCAATCTGATAGGTACACTTTCCACAAATACTTCTCCTTCCTTGCGGCACGGGTTAACATTTTTCGATTTGACCCAGACTTTGCAGGAAATGTTTTTTCAGCCCATGGAACCGGTCTAGAGGATGACCAGACCCAAACAATGAAATGTTCTCTCATCAAGAATGAATAAGGACCACCCTAGTGAATAGTATGAGGGGGGAGGCTAATAAGGCATCCTTGTCGGACTTGACAACATGTTAGGAAAGGGGAGTTTGGGGACGTTGACCAAGTACACAGGGACGTACCTAAGAGTTTTTCTTTCCCAGCTGCTGAATGAAAAATTTCAGGGGGAGTAAGTTTCCTCCTTCCCTATTGGTACGTCCCTGCAAGCACAACTCTGTGTTGGCTGCATGTAGGTCCTTAATCATCTGCAACATCTTCTGGAGCAGCCGAACTTCTCCTACACACTCCCGAAGGTGTTTCTATCTACAATTTCAAATGCGTTTTCCAAGTCTGCAAATGCAATAAAGAGGTCTATATTTTGCTCATGAGCGTTTTCCGTTAACTGGCTCAACGTAAAGATCATATCAGCAGACCCTCTCTATCCTGTCGAAAGCCAGCTCGAGATGGTGAAGTTACACGTTCAACAATCTGAGACAGACGATTATTGAGTAATTGGGCTCTCAGTTTTCCAGTAGTAACTAATGAAGAGATGCCACAATACTTCTCACTTACATCGCCTTTCTTTTTGGGTCTCTTTGTTAGCTGTTTTGAAGTCTTCTGGAATGGTCCCACTGTCCTA
The DNA here is from genome assembly GCA_031841125.1 of Acanthococcus lagerstroemiae. Classification (NCBI taxonomy): domain Eukaryota; kingdom Metazoa; phylum Arthropoda; class Insecta; order Hemiptera; family Eriococcidae; genus Acanthococcus; species Acanthococcus lagerstroemiae. The sequence continues at coordinate 12,777,092 of CM063111.1, read as the reverse complement.
AATTTTTAAAATAAGCTACAGTAATACTTTTTCTGAGAATGGGCCACCATGCTTTACCTACTCAGCGTCAATTCCATCTACTCTTGGGGCCTTTCCATTGGGCGTGGCTTGAAGGGCTTGAGATAGAGCAGATGCACCAGCTTATAAACTTAGAGTGTCACCCACCGGTGGGTGACATGGCACTTAACGTGTTAAAGGAAGGGGAAAAACTCTTTAATGCGTTAATTTGCGCGCCTGAAGTTTCCAGTCTGCCAGCTCTGAGAGATAATTAGTGTCACCCACTGATGGGTGACATGGCACTGACGGTGTTAAAAGAAAGAAAGAAACAAGCTCTTAAATGCGCGAATTTGCATACCTGAAATTGCTAAGCTGCCAACTTTGAGAGATGATTAGTGTCACTAGAGCTCTGTACTTCGTGTAAGTACGATCGTCCGCCATTTAGACTCCAACCGTGCCCGTGGATGCCGAATCCGACTATGCGGAGCGTACCGCGTAGTCAGTTCGGCATCGACGGATGCGGTTGGAGTCAAAATGGCGGATGATCGCACTCGTGCTTACAGCGCTTTAGTGTCACCTGTTGAAGAAAAAAAACCTTCTTAAATGCGTGAATTCGCCAACTGAACACCTGAAATTGCCAATCTGCCAACTCTGAGAAATGATTGGGGAGCTACCCTCATACCTCACTGGATTTTTCTCTCGAGGAAGGGGATGTGGGTATATACACCTCATCGAAGTTCGTCAGGTCTCGAGATACCGTTCCTTGGCTCTGAGGATTCCACTGGCAGGTTTTACTAATTTCACCTGGCTACAAGTCTGGTTCTTCGTGGTTCGTGGATGCTGAAGGTCCCGCTAAATCGAAGTGGAATGTTGTGCTGTTCGAAACCATTATTCAAATTAACGACTTCACATCTGTGTGGTATTTACTCGACTTCGCGCAGAGTTGGTACGAAGCAGCGAGAACGTGTAAAACGAAAGGCGGGGGGTAGGACACGAGGCACTCGCAGTCGGCGTCTGCTCTTAATTCCGCAAAATCAAAACAACCAACAATGGGACGTGTTCACGAAACGAAGGCCACCTCGCGATCCATAGGTGGCAGATCTGGTGATCCTCGAATGCGTTTGCGTCGCATCTCCGGTGTCATCGTTGCTGGCGAGACAATTAAAATTCGAGAACCAGCGTGAATTCACAGAAATAGATCAACGCGATGGTTGAACGAGGTGTCCGTGTCCTGTCCTGGGCCTGTCCTGTGTGTGCTCGTCCCCGGTACACGTATCGGACAACCCAGGAGGTAAGTGATTCATTTTCGAGAAGAGATAATTTCGGTATTCTTCGGATTAGATCATCAGACTTGTTTGACATTTCACACAATCGTTGGTAGCAACATCTGCTTTATACGCTTTTGTTGGCAGCGTCCTCTGAGAGTAAATTGCAGCGAAAACAAGGTTATCCACGACTGCGGACCACATTGTGAACATGTCCAACATTTTCCAGCAACTTAAAACGTTATCGTGTAGGTATACGCGTATATAAATACATTTATTTATATACGAAAATGGACGCCGAATTATTTATGGCCCGGTAGTGAGGTCGCAGTCGATAAATTCGTCAGTGTGACACCTGCGTGCTGTATACCTACAAGTGCTGCTCAAATGCGATTTTTCGCTAATTTTAATTGTCTCGTTGGCGTACTTCTCGACAAGCTGAAAAGTGGTGTGTGGGGGGGATGCTAAAAATGAAAAGTTGACTGAGTAAAATCTCGCTACATGCTGCGCGCAAGATGTCCGGTAAGTCCGCGTGTCATAAATTTAACTGCGACTGCAAACAGTAAATTCTGTTGTAGGAGAATAATTATATCAGTATCAGGGACGCGCCTACGTGCATAAGTGACTCTCTGAGAGGAGGGGAGGCTGATTTGCGATAGCCAACCTTAGGTGGCGGGGCTCATGGAGGGGGCTGATCAGTATTAAAATAATGCTAAAAATTCTTTCGCTTGTATAATTTTTCAACTTTTTGAGGGAGGGAAGGAGTTCTGAGTTTCTTGGGGTTAATCTTCTCCCCTCTGTTTGCGCCAACCTTCTCCCTTCCTTCCCTCTGTTTGCGCCTATGGCTGGCGCGTGAAGAGAATGTTGGGGAGGGGGAGGGCAATACGAAAAATACTGATTGTAGTTCACGACAAATTTCAATTGAAGAAAAAAAACCCTCCCGACTAGGTCTCACATGATCTCAACTGACGAGGGCTTGTTTTATGTAAGGGGCCAAGGGGGCCATTGTCCCCTGGGCGCTTTGCCGGAAGAGAGCGCCTAGAAAAGTAAAATCAATCAAATCAATCAATCAATATCTTTTATTGGGAACCGTTATAACATATGTTTATATGTTATGTATATGGTTATAGGGCTCGCGCCCCTCCCGGCCCATAGAGAGCAAAGTATTCTATAGGCGCTCCCATTCTTGTCTATGGATAGCTATTCTTTAAAAATTTTGACTACAAGGAATCCTCTTCATATCATCCGCCCATCTTGTTTTTTGGTGTCCCCGGTTTCTTTTGTGTTCGAAAGATTGCCAAAAAATTGTAGAATATGTCAATCTTCCATTTTTTAATCTCGAAATGTGCCCTGCCTGCCCCCATTTCAGCCTCCGTATTGTTCTCACTCCATCTTCATTATTTCTCAATTTCTTTTTGATAAATTCTAGTTCTGTGTGATATTTTTTTTTTAATACCCAAAACTGATCGTTCCAAAAGTAAAATAAGGGAAGGAAAAGTGAGAAGAGAAAAGGAAGACGGAATAGTGAAAAAAGGAGGGGGAAAATGCCACTTCATATCTGTGACTTTTTTTTCATCAATGCCCGCCTTTTTGAAAAAAATTGGCTCGAACTCAGAAAAAAACTGAAACTTTTCATTTGAGAATGCTTCTTGTGAATGGCCGAGGTTGTATTTCCCCTGAATCTGAGACACTTTAGTTGGCTCCCAAAATTTCAGTTGACCAGAAAAAAAAGAGAAGCTACTTGCTTAATTTTTCCGACGGACCAAGTGACTGCCAAATCTTCCGGCTAATGGTTGAAATTTCTTCAAATGGGGGTGTCACACCCTGCGTTTCGCGTTGGCCCTGATTTGCATTCTCTTACTTGCCAAATTTTGAATTTTCCAGTGGGAAAAATCGCCGTTCAAAGAAACAGTGATTACAAAAGGAGGAAAGGAAGTAAAAGGAAGTCGTTTTACAATTTTTCTGGAGGAATTGCAGGGTGTCTAGGAAGTTAGGAAAACGTGAGGAAATTTCGAAGAATTTACTGAAAGGTCAGGAAAAATTTGTAAATTAGCGTCCAATAGAAGATTCTGTAAGAAATCCCTTATTGTGTTGTATACCTTAGTCTCTCAACTAGTAAGTTGCCAATATGCCTGGGTGTCATATCATGACCTATTATTTTAGCCCTCTTCTCTTTACTATTATATTCCAAATTCCTCTTTTCCTTCCTATTCGCCTCAGTACTTCATCATTCCTGATCTTTTCTGTCCATTTGATTTTCAACATTCTCCGATAACACCACATTTCAAAAGCTTCTATCCTTTTTCTTTGTTGTGTTCCTATTGACCAGGTCTCATATCCATGCAATGCTATACACCAAATATACGTTTGAAGAAATCTCAAGTCCAACTTTTAAATCTATATTTGCCCTAAATATGTCTCCTTTTTGAAAAAAAGCTCTCTTAGCCGGTTCCATTCTACTCATCATTCCTTTTTTACTTGTGGCATCTTGCGTTATCAGACTACCGAAGTATTTAAATTAGGAAATCCCATAATATGAATAAATGAGAATCAAGAAATAATATTGTATGGACATAATGTATTCGTACAGGAAACTTTTTCCTCCCTCACTTCACAACTCAGTTCGCGAAACTTGACAGTCTTATGCCAAAGAGGCAAATTCTTCAAATAGGAGGTCAGGAAAAAAATCAGGAAAAGAAATTTTGAAAAGTCATGTGTAGATACCCTGAATTGGTCTACTGAACTACGCATCTTGACTTGCTCTAATACATTTCTTATCATGCGGGATGTGGACTTGAAAAACTTATCCCCTCCTTATCTCCTCCCCCAAAACCGAAAACGAAACTAAAAAATTATACGAGTGGAAAAATTCTTAGCATTATTTCAAGAACATGTCAGTTCTTCATTGAGCTCCCTTCCCCTGGGTTGTGGTAGGATTGACAATCAAAATAACGTAAAAATTGAATTTAGCAGGCTTGAAAACATCTTTTTCTAATTTGCTCTCCACCCGAGCCCTGGAATCCGCCCTTTCAAGCATTACTTTAGAGACGTCGGGGAGGCTGTTCGGGCTCTCTTAGTCCTCTTTCCTTCTGGCCGAAAACCCGGTCTAGGTCGAAATCTGACGAGTTGCTACGTGGGCTCGAACCCGGGACCTCCGGATTCCAAGACCAACGCGCTATCCATTCGGCCAACCGGACCTCTAGGCTTGGAAACCTCCCATGTGATACGTTTCATTCATCTAATGTATTTATTATTGTTTTGTACGACAACTAAACTGTACAACAATTTTTCTTTCTCGGTTTGTCCATGGGTTCCTGTTGGTATTTTTGGATAGCTTAGGTCTAGAAAAAACACTTGGAATTTTTTTTCTGTCCAAGCTGTCTGCCTGACAAAACACATACATATACTACCATTGCGTGACCAAATTCAAGTCTATTATCTTGCTTGAAAACATTTGTCATTAACTATGATGTAAGAGACAAGAATAGACCATAAGTAGCAATGTCTAAATACTTGTTCAATAATGAGTCAAAATTTTGAAAGAAATTTGTGCCTTCAATTCACAAGGTAGGCAAACGTTCATAGTCGTAGATTGTAGCTTGTCATGTGACCTTTCCTCTAAAGAATAAAGTTGGGATTTGACCAGTAAAACGGGAGATGTAGAGCTGCTTGACAGTGCCGGATGAAAGGGCTTAGCCGCCCTTTTTGCCGCCTCAAAAGAATGAATAAATAAAAAATTCATTTACCATTGCACTGATATCTACATTTTTGAAAAATTTGGCCACTCGAAGGCACAGCTTCCTTCGCTCCTAGTGAAATACGGCGCTGCTGCTCGAGGAAGACAATCCGCCATCTTTAAATGACCGTCATTTTAACCCGTAAAACCCACGGTGAAAAATGAACGTTAAACGGCACACTGGGGTGAATTTTACCCCAACCAGTTTTTCACCTCCAGAGTTGGTACCATAGTGGTTGGAATCATGAACATAATATCTAGTACAACTGTTCAAACATCGAAAACATAGATCACATGATGTGTATTTGGGCCATTCATCCGCTTGGAGCGCTAATGTAACACTCTTGGTTTAGTGAAGTCACATGATACACGCTGTTACGATCATGCACCTCTGTATCCACTGATAAACATGCGCCTAGAGCTCAGTTGAAGGACTTTGTGGACCCCCTGTGGTACTTTTGGTGAGGGGGAAGTTGAAATTTGACTTTAGAAATTAACTTCCCGACTTAAAAAAGCCATATATAACCTTGAATCATGAAATGTGTCTCTTGTGCGAAAACAGGTTTTTGAGATAAAGGAGTGTAAAGATGGGATGTTGGTAGTGATGTGCACAGATGTACGTAGCGTGTACATATTGTTGTGACAACCGCGTTTCCAATTCGTGTTCTCTGTCATTCCTGTAGGCCGGTTTCACACAGCGCCATGTAAACGGATGTTTTCAAACTTTGAAATAATTTTTAAATTCAATTTGTGGAAAAACTCATGAAGATAGGAAGCTGCGATTTGTTTTATTCGAAAGAGTGTGATCTTTTCTGTAAGAATTTTAAGAAGGTGGAAGCTGCGATTTGTTTCATTCGCAAGACCGTGATCTTTTCTGTAAGAATTTTAAGAAGGTGAAAAATGGTTTTTTGACACCAGAGGCACATTCCATAATGCCAGGTCATGTATGCAAAAGACATGTATTGGGGTAAATTTTACCCCACACCGTCGTATTAGGTTTTTGAATAAACTCCACCACATGCCTCCCCAAATCACTTCACCCATTTGATCACCTGTTTATCACATAGTAACCTCGAACTCGGAGTTTTTCTATTTCGGAAGTATCGATACTAAAGATGTGTACTGGGATGAATTTTACCCCAGTGTGCCTTTAATTGAGGCACATATGAAACGACCGTATGAGTTTGATCCTCGATAACTACCGTAAATGTAGCGTGGGCCGATGAATTGCATAGGGGATGGGTACTGTGAGCCGAGCAAGTAAAAAAATGTTTGACCCCCTCTTTTTTTCTTTTTCAGTCGTTGAGTATTTCTATATCCATGGATGGGAGGGTTAGGGTGGAGACAGTTTTTACGGATAATCATTCTATGTTATGACTGTAATACGTACTAGCAAGATCGGACAAATTTTGGAAAAAAAAGTATTAGTGAGGTCCCAGGGTTCCCCAGACGTTACGCAAATGTTAACTGCCCTCTTCTGAATGATACAAAGGGAATTTGGTCCAAAAAATTATACTCAAATCTTCAATTTTGGCTTCCGATCCACGAACTACATGGCGAATCAAGGTTTTTAAAACGGTCAGACTGCGGTTCACTTCAAACGTAACCACGATAGTTTTCCGCGTTTTACTGGCCATGAAGTGCGCTCCATAAGAAAAGTTTGGAAAAATTAAAATAATGCGGTAGTCTTTTTTACCCTTTACATTATTGAGTTCCGTATTTCAAATACCTAAGTATGGGAAAGTACGTCGAGGGCGCCAATTACGAGAATTTAACTTCAGTGACGTCCCTACATATATTCCTGAAAAGAAGTTATTATTCTGGATACATTTAAAATTTACCCCCTCCCCCACACATGGATTACGGGTTCGGGTTTCATTAGGAAAAGTAGCCCCAAACGGATTTTCTTGGCCTCCCTATGAATTATTTACTGGTTACGTTCCTAACATTCGTGCCAAAGGAATCCTTTTGTTCACTGAGTGCGAGGTTTCGATTATTAGCGCAAATAGCCGACTTAAGGTGGGGCTACTCGTGGGGGGTCTAACATGTATTAAAATCGTGGTAAAAACTCTGTCGCTTGTGTAATTTTGCAGTTTTTTTTTAACGAACTCAGTGGATTAAGAGGAGCACCCCCCCCCGGACTATACAGCGTATTTTGGGCGAACGAGAATTCGGGGCCGAAACCAAGGATAGATAAGATCGTTCGCTTCTCTGTCCTCCGCCACGAATAACGAAGATTCAACTCAAGGTGATTCCGTCCTCCAACCTCTTTTTCTGCCACGCAGGCACCAGACAAAAAAGAAATTTCGACCGACTCCTCGGTGTAAATGCAAATGAGTAGCACGACGTGGTCTCGGCGACCACGCCGCACTAGGCACCGCCGTTCTGGTCGGCTGTCGAACGCACAAAAACAACGAAACCAGTGACTAGACGCTTTTCTCTCCTCCCTCCTTGCCTTCTTCGCGATCTTCTGAAAACATTTTTATTCGCCGCAAAAGTAGCAATAATTATAAAGGCTAAATGTGGAGAAAAAAGAGAGGAAAAAAATTCACTCTCGATGCGAAAGCGAATATACGCCGAACGTACTCGCCCGTACAATTCGCGCACGAATTCGCCTTATCTCGCATCTGCGGTTCTTCCTTCGCGCGTTCGAAAAATTTTCCTCGACGTCACGATCGTTTTTTCGCCTCTCGTCGATGCCACGGCTGCGCCGCCGATCGAGCGACGACCGTGCACGCGGTTCCGTCGTTTCGTAACACCGCCGCCGACGAGCAGAGGCAGCACAGCCGGCACCGAGCGGACCTCCGTGCGCGCAACATCCGACCAGTCGGCCACGTGTCAGATGAGTCGGCGGCCGGACGAACCGGCGACCGGTCTCGAGCGAGAGCGCGCCAGACCGCCAGCGCGGATCCCGGTTCTCGCGGCCCGGCTCGGTTCGGCTGGCTTCGGAATTCGGTATTCGGTACTCGCTGCTGCGGTCGGATCAAACCCGAGCGAGTATTTTCCGACCGCGCTGCGGCAGCCTCTCTCTCTTCGTCTCCGTGGCTACTTCATCATCCTGCTGGCGCGCTCGTCGTCCGCCTCTGGACGCTAGGACGCTACCCATATCGATGACGGGAAAGCCGACCAGCGATGTGGCGATGCGTAATTGTTGGGCGACGCGGATATGAAACGGAGCAGCGAGCAGCGTTCGACACTCGTGTATCATTTATCGGTTACATATCTGTTATCTCGCGCCATCATTACACGCATATACAATTTATACAACATGTAGTCATGTATATATTATTTATTATTATTGTGTGCTTCCTTATATGCTCTTGTTGTTCGTGACGACAAACTTTATGACCTTGTTTTGCATCGAACACATGGACGTGAGGCGTGTGGCTGACGACGGTGAAGAGCTTTTCGGCGTGACGTCATCCGTCATTAAGCCCGGTGTCTTGGGTTGGTCCTCGATCCTTAAAAATCGTGAAAAGCGTGTGCTTGTCTTACTCGGCACTGTGCTGGCTGGCTGTGGGTATCAGACTGTGAGCTTGGTGTTGCCGGATGGGAAGTTGAATAGTATGTAATTTTTGTATTGACGTCAGCTCAGTTATTCAGACTGACGAATTTGGTTGTTATTGCTCAAGCTGGCGAATGAAATTGCTGCAGTGGTTTTCCTGTCTGGTCTTAATAGACGGCGCCCGCAAATTGGAACCCCGAGTCAGGGCCGGCGAGAGTTCAGTTGCACCGGAGCAGATGCGATGCACCAGACTAGATTTTCCATTTGGCGTGGGCGTCGTTGAGGAGGGGATACTCTCCCCCAAGAGAGCAAGCCGGCTTCAGAAAATATTTTTCTACAACAGACCACTTACACACCATAAACCAACTAATAGAAAAATGTAAAGAATATCAGATTGACATACATCTACTCCTAATTGACTATACTAAAGCCTTCGATTCCATTAACCACAACTTTCTAATTACGGCCCTGAAAAATCAAGGAATCTCCACAAATATAGTGAACATCATAGCAGATATGTACTCCGGACTAACAGCTAGAATTAGAACAGATGTCACTGGAGAATACTTTGAAATTGAAAAAGGAGTCCGACAGGGAGACCCATTATCACCCATACTATTTAACAGCTTATTAGAAGAGATTTTTAGATCTTTAAATTGGAAAAAAAAAGGAATAAAAATCCAAGGGGAATATCTAAACAATTTGAGATTCGCAGATGATATTATCCTAGTTTCTAATAATCTTCTGCAACTAAAAGAAATGGTATCAGAACTTTGTGAAAAGGGGAAAAAAGCGGGCCTAAAAATAAATGCGGAAAAAACAAAATTAATTTCAAATAATGACACAAAAACCCCCATAACGGTGGAAGGAGAAAATATCGAAAAAGTGGATGAAGCTATATATCTCGGCCAAACTATCAGTTTTCAGAATAGAATGGACAAAGAAGTGAAAAGAAGAATAACAATAGGATGGAACAAGTTCTGGGATCTGAAACACATTTTTAAAGGACAATTCACTAACAAATTGAAAAGCGCAATATTCAACGCAAATATTACTCCGACAATAACATACGGTTCACAGACTTGGGCAACAACGAAAAATCAAGAAAAACAACTACAAATAACACAAAACAAAATGAAAAGATCCATACTGAACTTGAAACTACGAGACAAAGTCCCTCTAACAACAATACAAAACAAACTACCGGGCATCGAAAACATAATAACCGCACATAGGAAACAGAAATGGAACTGGGCAGGCCACGTCGGAAGACTTACAGACAACAGATGGACCCAAAGAGTGACAGTTTGGAACCCATACACCCCAAGGAAAGTGGGAGGACAGGCGGTAAGATGGAGGGATGTTTTCGATTCATTTTTAAAAAACAAATTATACCACAGAATAACGTGGGACAGAAGAGAATGGGAAAGACTGAGGGAGGCCTTTGCCCACAAGCAGGGTATGGCGCGATAGGAGTCTGCGTACTCCAATATGTATACCCAGATATAATTTCGCGCAATAAAGGCTTATTATTATTATTATTATTATTATTATTATTATTATTATTATTACTCTCCCCCTCCAATTGTTTTTTTTGGGGGCGGGGTAAAAATGATGAAACTACTCCCTCCCCCCAAAAAAAATGCAAAGGCCAATAATTATATTTATACTTGTAGCTATAAAAAATTTGTAAACGAATTAGTGCCATGTGATACCGCAATTAGTAGTACCGTACCATACACTTAACTCGCAATACACATACACAGGGTGCCTAACAAAATCGAAATCTGAAAATAAATGACCTCCCCCCCCCCTATTTGCTATGAATGCACTAAATTAATAATAATAATAATAATAATTCAATTTCAATTTCAATTTATTCAATTTCAATTTGCACAATTCTATAATAACGCGACAGTTTTGCCGATGACCCCCCGATGACCTAGTGGTCCGAATGGGGGCCATTGTGTTGATTATTATTACATTTTATTATATAGGAATAATTTGAAAAGAGAGAATCGTATTGGCAAATGTTGGGTGCTATGGGCACAAGATAATGAACAGAAAATATCAAAACGTAGAAAATATAAAGAATAGAAATATTAAAGAATGGAAATATAAAAAATAGAAATATAAAAATGGTAGATGGGTAAATAATTAAATAGATGAAATGGGGCGTAGCGGCAAGAACAATATGCTAAATAATAATAATAATAATGTTGATGTTTGGGGGCGAGGGGGAGGTTCGACCCCCGACCCCAGTCCACAGCAGATAACTCCGATGAAATAAAGTACGCCAGCTGAAGCCGATAGGTATATTCAGGTGTAAGCGTCGTACATCGTATCGTTAATAAGAACCAACATAACATCACCGAGTACGTACATTGAGAGTACAAAGTATAAGAGCGTCGAGTGCGTCGACCGAGACGCCGTGAACTTCAGAGTAGGCAACCATGGAGCGGCGAACCGCCCCACCATGCTACCACTTCTACAAATAATAATAATAATAATAATACCTTGATTGGTTATTTAATGTACTTACAACGCAATATACTTATTATTTATTCCATACCAGGCCCCCTTTTTGGGCAAAGGTTCTTTTCTCCGGGCCCATTCAGCCCGGTCGTGCGCCTCTCTTATATATAGTTTATTTTGGGTGAAATTAACTATCTCGTCGTCCCACCTCGCTCTTGGGGGTTCTTTTTTTTTGTGAATGTGTTCGTATGAACTCTGAAAAGATCTTAGGCTAAAAAAAATTTTGATACCTTTACGGGTCACAAATTTTTGCCCCCTCTGGACCCCTAATGTTCTTTTCACCTTGGACTTTTCGGAAATGTTTTTTGTGAAGCTTTCTCATATTGTGTTAGAATTCCCCTCTGGTCACTGATGTGATACTTGAAAGGGTAGGTTTCGGGGCCAGAGGTGTGGTGTCAGTGGAGCTACTGTGGCATACGTGCGTCGCCATACGCTCCACCAAACATTATGTTAAAATTTGGTGACTGTATGTAGCTGTCACTCTTCAGACATTATTCGGGGGTTAAAAATCTGAAATTTCTAAAACGAGCTAAAAGTACCTCATTATTACATGTGCCACTGGTTTAACGAGGTCATAATGTTTTTGAATATTGTTTCGTACAGGAGAAAATTTGACTCTGGAGAGTTCAAAACAATGTCTTGAATTTTATCCTGATCCTTACTCAAAACCAGTATAATGAACGCGCTATTTGATTCATGCGCTGAATGCTCATTGTTAATCGAAGTTGTTAAAAATTTTTCCGGAAAATGAAAATCGACTGTAGCTCACTTTCCGTGTTTTTCAACTAATCTCACCAACGTCGTATTCAACAGCTTCAAATAAGCGAAAATTTAGCGGTCTAAAAATCATCAAAAATCATCTCCGAACGATAATGGCAGATAAAAAATTGAATGAGTTAATGTTATTGTGCTCTGAAAAAAAAAATTGACCGATCAAATCGAATTTAAGAAAATCACGAAAGTTTGGGTGGCATTAAAACATCGAAGTATTAAACTACGAGTAATTTCAAAATAAAAACTGATACATTTTTTAATTTGTTTATTTGTTAATTAGGTATTAGGTATTTGTCATTTATTACTGCATGGAAAATAAATGTTGAAATGTTTTTCTATTATTATTAGTGTTTTTTTTTGGGGGGGGGATGGGGGGGGAGAATACAAAAATGTACTACTTAGGAATTTTGAGTTGAATCAGTTAGAAATTTTACAATTTTTACCCCCTCCCCTCCAGAAAAACCTCTGCTACGTCCCTGGGGTTGGTGTGGTGGGACGTATGGCGATGCACGCATGCCAAAGTGGCCCCTATGACACCGCACCCCCGGCCACAGGAACTACCCTTTCGAGTATCGCGTCAGTGACCGGAGGGACGCTTTGGGGCCGGGCCCGAGCCCCCATTTCTACGTGCTGGAACGGTGCGCGCGTCCTACCAGGGCCACCATGGGGTTCCCTACTGACCGAGGTCCGCACTCCCAGAGCGCTCGCCTGGAAATTTCAGGTCCCCCACGGCCGGACGCGCTGCCTCTCTTCACTCACCCCTCACCTTCTCGTCTTGGTCCGACGTCCCTGGGGTTAAGCTGTATTCTGTGTACGTGTCTGTCACTTTGTGCTGTAAAAAAAAAAGGTTCGGAATAAGGCCTCGCAAACGCTAAAGCCGCAACTGGAGGGGCGTTGCTTTTTAATCCCACCAAGCGAAAGAGAATCTATTTTGAAGATGTTTTCAAGGCTAATACCCTGTTGCGTTTACTCTTATTATTAATTTTGAACCCTCTATTTGTGACGTTTTTGGGGTGGATACGAAAACAGTACTAGAGACTATTTTTATTGAGGATCTGGTGTAGAGCAAATTTTGGTTGAAATATTTTTGTCACATAGTCCTCGAGATTTGAAAAAGAAAGATTTTAGGGGGTTTGAGATTTTCTTAGAAAATAAGCAGACGGGGTAGGGTTAGAGATTTTTAAGACTGTGGCGAATAATCCCGAACATTCGAGATAAGCGAAGAAAGATCAACACGTTTCGAGCATCAGAATGGAAGTTCGATAACAAAAGCGATAAGGAGTTTCGCCGATAACGCCGGGATATAAGAAGGCCGCTGGCCGTCGCCGTATAGTCTAATTTTTTATGCGATAAACTGTGCGTTTCCATAGCGATCTAGCTACTGTTTTTGTGCGTTTGTATTAGTGTGACATTAAAAGTTCTTAGTACGTGCTTTTGAGCGTTTTTCGGGGTGAATTACAATATGTTAGTTAGAACACCACCCATAACAATTTTTAACAAATTAGCTTTTCTTACACCTCTCTCCCTCTGAATTTTCTTGTTGGCCTAAACTACACGGTCCTTGAAGTATATCTAATTCACATAGCAATATTTTCTGGAAACCCTTCATCAGCCAAAAATGAACGCATAGGAGAAAATAAGAAGAACGCAGTAAGCATGTCCTATAAAAGTTTACAAGATTCTGAACATTTTCAAAAAATAAAATTGTACCTAGGTTCAAAATTCAATTAGATTCGAGCCTTTGGACGCTCAAAAACGCAAAGCTCAGACTTTTGAAGGTTCATATTCGAGATTTAAGGTCCGGTTTGAAATCATAATTATATGTTGTATCGTTTGCTGTCCTCTAACTCACGGTTCTTCAACGTTCTATAAGCCGCAATTTGGGCCCTGGCGCTGTAAATTTGCATGCAAGATGACAGACAGGTGCTCGATGTTGACCTACAAAGAACCATTCGTAAGAAATTAACTCCAGTTTGCCCCTCTGCAGTAAGTCTCAGGACTGCGTTATTCGTATAATAGAAATACCGATTCAGTGTTGCTAGTTCCGAAACGGAAACAAGAATACTTCGCTTCTTAACGAAGTATGAATAATCTTGATTTTGATGAACGGCCTGGCCTGTATTGAAAAATTGCTCCTCATTTGTGCGTGGCCCTGGCAGGGGCCTGTGGCAATAACCATCCTTCTCACTAACGCCACCAAACTGCTATAATTTGCATCATTCGTTATATTTCCAGCTGACTCCATGGCCTCCCTTTATGTTCATAGTCGAAGATTTTGTTTCATTTTGTTTTTTGAGCAACCGTCGCGGTGTTTCTCGTTTGTTGGATTTCGAATCATCAACGAAAATATTTCAGAATAATTAACCCCGGCGTGGGTTCGACGTTGTAAAACTGAATCCTCTCCTCGGACAGTAGTTAATTCATTAATCAGGCCAGACAGGATTTAATATAATTCAGCCCGTGGCCAAACGGTACGGAGTAGCCGAAAATCTTAGGATTAATATTCTTTCACACTGAAGACGTGCTGGCTGTATTGTTCGACCGAGTTGCAGAAGCAGGTGCATCATTCCTCAGGATCGATCCACGCTCAACTGGCCGTACCCGCTGCCCGGCCAAGTCTTTTCATTTTCCTTTGTAACAAAGATTTTTCTCATTAAGAAGACATATTACGCCGCATTAATCACCACGCCGAGAGTGCGGTTATAAATTTCCTCGAACGAAATCGGGAACCGGGAAGTCTCATACTTTAATAGGAAATTACGAAATATGAAATACATCAGAGTGCATCGGGTAAGCTGATTGGTTGATGAATGTTAACGTGTCCTGCCAAAATCTACGCCCAGTTGGTGAGCTTCATTTTTCTTCCAAAAATTGCCAAGAAGCTAGCTGAATGGTTTGGTGGAGCGTGTGGCGATGCTCTCATGCCAAAAAGTGTCTCCCCAGGAAACTACCCTATAATTGAATACGTTGTGAGATAAATCAGCTTTCCCAACTTAGGTTTTTTTTTTTTTTTTTTTGTATGGAAGTAGGGCGGAGAGAAGTATATTATACGCTGTATGAAAGTTCTATATCCCATAAGTGCAAATAGCCGACCTGGGGGGGGGGCTCATGAGAGGCTGACAAATATCAAAATAATACTGAACATTCTTTCTTTTTTAAATTTTCTGGAAGGTTTCTGAGAATGAGGCAAAGCCCCCCCCCTGAGCCCCCTTCCTATATTTGCGTCTAATGGGTACCCTCAAAGCTCTTCTTGGCTTAACAAACTCAACGTGACTGTCGGCTCGTTATGTAAGACATATGGATCGAAAATGAGATCTCGCTCGCTGATTCAAGACAGTAGTGGAGCGATTTTTTCGCGGGAGACTGCAAGTTAAAATTTTTCCAACTGCTAAATTTACTAAAAAGTTTCCGATTGTAGGGAGTGTTTTCCTACCACAAACAAAAATTGCAAGATTGTTGAAGAAAAATAAAGGTTTTTCAGTTTTGCCAAATGCTGCCATTAAATTTACCAACTTTTGAAAAATTTTCAGTTGAGGGGCTGTGGTGGTTCTTCACTGAAAAAGAAATTTAAGAGAAAAAAAACAACTTGGCAAATAACTTGTAACATTTTTAATTTTGCCGAAAGCAGCTGCTAATTTATCAATTCTCTTGTACAATTTTACAATTTCAAGTTATTCAGCTCAAAATTATACAATTTTAAGGTCATCAATCAATCAAAAAACGATACCAGAAGAAAGGCTTGCAACTTTTTTAATTGTGCCAACTATGGCTGCTAAATAGATGGACAGTTTTTTTTTTCAGATTATGGGGAAATGCCCTACTGAAAACTACAATTTCAAAAATGTCAGAAATAATGCAACATTTTAATTTCTGATTCTGATTATGAGATGTTTTATTTAATGATGTATTATAACATTTAATTTATTACGTCCGTAATGTTAGTGGTTGGTTAATCAGACATCATAGTGGAGTTACTTAATGACAACGACAAAATGATAAATATAAATAAACATAATTAAACGAAAAATTATCACGTACATATGAAAAAAAATTGTGGCAGCAAGAGTGACGACTAATTATATCAGCAAGTACAAATTTAAGTCTTTAAGAGATCGAAAGAAAGTTCTAATTGCTCTTTCTTTTCTCATAGTGATTTGTAGACGTTGAAAGGCGATGATCTAAAGGATTTTAACCTTAGGGGGAGGGGGGTAGACTATCAGTTGTTGAAAATGTGAAATAGAGTGGACTGAATGAGGTATGCGTCTGTAATGAACGTGAGTATACGTGCCCCCAATTTTGCCAACTACGTGCAGCTCAATCTTTTGAGTATAAATCTCCTGGGGAGATAGAAATCGGATTATTTACATTATACGAGCGTGGAACTGTAGATCGCGCTATACCGTGTGACGCGGGCCTTTCTGTCATGCGAATGCCCCGTTGTAAACAAACTGATTGCCATAAGCTTTCATTAGCACCGGGGGCATCTGCATGACAGAAATGCGCGCTCTACAGGTCCAGCATAGGAAACATGGTTTCAATCCCTCCAGGAGATTTATAGTTTATACTCAAAGAGCTCAATACTTGAGAAATTTCAAAATCTTACCATTTAAAAATCGTCAACGAAAAGGAAAAAAATGTTACAGTATTCTTAATTATGCCAACTGTAATTGCTAAATTTACTAACTTTTGAAAAATTTCAAATTCTGCAAGGTTTCTCCCAACCGGAAATTAGAATTTAAAAAACATTCAAGCAAGAAAAAGATCTTGCAACATTTATAATTCTGCAAATTGCAGAGGTGCTAAATGCCACAATTTTACAATTCCAAATTATTGGAGGGTTTCCTACAAAAAAACAAAATTTCAAAATTGTCACAATGAAAAAAGACTTGAAATATTTTCAGTTATTCCAACTGCAGATGGTAAATTTACTAACTCTTGAAAAATATTAGTTTACGGGGTTGGAGGGGGTGGAGAGGCCCAATTTAAAACTAAAATTTCACGATTTCTCATTTTTTTCAACTACAGCTGTTAAATTTGTTCGATAAATTTCAGATTATGAATGGCTTTTTGAAGACTAAAATTGCTATATCCATGATATCAAGAAAGAAAATCTTGCAAAATTTTAAATTTTAAATTTTGTCAACTGCGGTTGCTAAATTTATCAGTTAACAACAAATTATTACGGCGGGGTTTTCTCAAAAGAACTAAAAGAACTAAAATCTTAAGATCGTCGATTGAAAAAGAAAAATTGCTTGAAAGATTTTAAATTTTGTCAGCTGTCCGCGGCTCAATTTAATAATTTTCATTTTTTCCAATTGAACAACAACTGAAAAATACAGACAATTTTAAGATTGTTATGCTAAAAAAACTTTCAATTGAGGACCTGACTTCCAAAACGCGCTTAGTCCAGAAAATCGAAAATCGAGTTTCTAGCATAATCTGGTGGAGGAAGTCAAACGGCATCTTTTAGAGTTGGTTTCACGATTTCAGTATGACTTAGAGCCAGCTAAACCGTTCTTTCGTTCTTTTTTATAATACTGACTTACTTGCTTTTTCAAATTTTATGAATATAAAATCCTTACAACTGTAAGTCATACCTGATTTATTTCTGTTGGGGGGGGGGGGCAAGAATGTCTGAAGGGTGGAGGGAGGGGGACATTGTTCACGTGTGCCTCCGGAATGGTCGATGGTCGTCTCCAAGCTGTATCTTCCGATTTCCAACAGTTTCTATAGGTCAAGATGTACAAATTTTGACCTTTCATAAGTAGAACACGGTCTGCCAAAACGAGCCAAGTCCACGACTTTCCCCACTTTGCACTTCTGTAGCTCGAAGACTGTTCGCACGCCAACGTTCATACTTGGGTGCTATTGGCATTGACCCCTCCTCTTCCCATCTACGCAACTGAATCAGCGTTACCACTTACCGTTCGCAAGTCAGCATGTTTTTTCGATTTCCCAGCATTTCGTTTTTTTGGACTAAGCGCGTTTTAGAAGTCAGGTTCTGCTAATTGCAGTTACTCAACAATTTCAGATTTAAGGAGTTATTTTTAACTGAAAACGACAGTTTCAAAATTGTCAAAACAACTGACGATTTCTTTTTTTTTTGAATTTTCAAAATTAAAAAAACAAACAAACAAGGAAATTGTAATTTATGACTCAGAGATATAAGCTGAAAGAAGAAAATGACCACTATGTCCTGAATATCCGTTAAAAGAAAGTTAAAATATACAAAACAAGCAGCTTCGCTACTCGAAGAGGGTCAGCTGGAAAAGCCAACCCTTTACTCCCACGCGCCTTTACTATTTAAAGTCAGTTCAAAGCTTCAAACTGCGAAGCTGCAGACTGCAGTCGTGCAGTAAAGAGCGACTTTCTCTGATGGACATGAGTGTCTACAAATGACTCTCAAATTTGAATGAAAGGGATTTGCGGAGCTAGAAAACGTTCTTCGAAATTCTCTAATTCAACAAATTGGGTAGAATTTTTAAAAATTAGGGCCCATGTAGGGATAAGCAGTCAGCACTTCTATTGGTTGGTTGGTTACGGTTATGGTTACAAATCAGGCGCGTACGCAGGATTTCAGCAATGGAGGGGTTGACAAAACTTGGGAAACGAAATACTGTAATTTTTAAGGTGACAACACTCTGGTGTTATTTGAAGCATAAAAAATGTATGCCTCAAACTATCATTTTTTCCCTTCTCTCGTTTTTTTTGGCCTATGGGGGGGGGGTTGACCCCCTCCCCCCCGTGCGTACGCCCCTGTTACAAATTATCATGAAATGGTTGGTTAACAGGTTGGAATAACCGAGCTGAACTAGTTATCGGTTAAAGTTACTGGTTACTATCAGACTTCTATGAAGTGGCTGATGGTTAACCAGTTACTTGACTAGTCAACGTCCCCGTTTTCGAGGGTAGGTAGGCTTGTGCAAACCAGCCTACAGATCTACGCCAACTGTTTTTCAGTTCTTATAACTCATGGTATCGAAAAAATTCGACTTCGACATTAATTATTAGTAACCCACTATAATTAATAGTCGAAATATTGAATTCATGTGGTCAGTTAATATCTCGAAAAGGACAGCCTCGAATGCTTTCACAAAGCAAAGCACTTCAGCCTGTAACCGGAAAATTCGACTTCGACTGATAGCAGTAGTGTTTCGCTATTGTTAATAGCCGAAACGATAAAGTAGATAAGGTAAAAAAGGTTCAGTAGTCCCTTTTGTAACTCCTCGTACCGGACAGCCTCAGATACTTCAACAAAGCCAATCGCTTGAGCCTGTTAACCGAAAACTGACGTTAAACCAATGAGTCATGATCATGTATGTACCAGTCTCTACGGTACCTGGTAGCCAACAAGAGACCTCAGTCTCATTTCTGTTCAGATCTTCATATGGTTCAAATGTGAGTTTTTCTTGCGTTCTCGTACGTCGTGTAATTTACTGTGAATGTGAATTTGCTCTCGTGTTTGCGTTGACGCTGCGCCCAAGCAGAATTGTGAAGATTCGCAGGTCAGATAACCGTTGGATTTAGCTACTACATTTACCAAAATTGATCTCGCTCTCTCCACTTCGCGCTCTCTCTGTTTCTCTCTCGTTAGCGCTCGCCGCCCGCGCACTGGCCCCAAGTGGCAATAAGTTAACAGGCTCTGTAATAAGTTGTGCAAATGCTAACTATAACGAACCCTGCAATATATTCACCAACTCCTGTCGGCCAACAACAACCTGTAATAGTGGTGCACTTGATATGTTCGAGCAATCCTTGACATTAAGTCCACCTTTGTAAGTTCCCATCTCTATTACTAGTAGTGCACTTGATGTTCGAGCAATCCCTAACATTGAGTCCACTTCTGTAAGTTCCTGTCTCCCATTACTAGTGGTGCATTTAGTGTTAAGCAGTACTTGGCACTGAGTCCACCTATAAGTTGTAGTGTTTGTGGTGCGTTTGATGTTCAAGCAGTACTTGACATTGAGTTCACTGGTAAGCTCTCAAGTTGTCTTCCACAATTTTGACTAATACTTAGAGACACTATAAGCCGCCGCACAAGCCGTCACCCAGATACCTTACACATGGCATTGTACTGACTTCCTGAACCGCCCCTAGGATCTCCTATGTTGGCGCTTCACCTAACTCTTGACATTGTATGACTGACAGTATATATGTGTTTGTTTCATGTATACTGTTAGATGAAGCCACTAAGAAGCAAGACCGAAGCCCCCGCATGAAACCCACTTTACTTTAGGAGCTCATTATTTACAAGTATTTGTAATATACCTTCTATTGTATACTATGGCTTTTCTTTCCTATAAAAGTGACTCTCAGTATATAAACAACATTGCTAGCTCATCACAAGCCTTCCACTGCACCAAGTTGAGCTTTCGTAAATAATGGGCTGAAATAATCTATATTCCGTACCCTTTCATAAATTTGTATAAATCATAAAAATTTGATAATTTATGAATTTTGGGTTGCAATATTACTCTGCTTAAACAAGATTATTTCACACATGGTATAAGAACCAGAGATGCATAAAGTGGTCAGGTTAATCTGTTTAAATATGTGAGCTGACAGGAAGAAAGGGACCTCAGCGCAAAAACCATTTTGTGATAACAACTGTTTTTGGCCGCTCTTTCGCGTGGTGTTGTCGAAAAAATTCTAAAAAATTTTCCCAAACGGCTGTAAGTCTTCAAAGTTGAGTGTCTCCGTAACGTGAAAACGTTATTAATTCTGTTTATCCGCTCTCTCCTGTAAAATTTACATTTTTGTGCTGAGGCCCCTTTCTTCCTGTCAGCTCATATATGTATTTATTTTAAATAAGCCACATTATTGGGTCACGTTTGAATACCAATTTGAAATAGGCAATCCAGTAATCAATTTAAATGCCTATTACTATTTGAAATCAGATCGGATTATGGGACTAGTTCCATTTAATTGGTTTTTAAAATAGGTTTAAAAAAATTTCCCGAAGTACAGCACATTACAAACAGTTTTGGGAAAATGGTCTAAAAGCGTTACAAGGATGATAAAAACTTAACAGTGAAAAAGTGCCTACCAATAAGTAGGTTCTGGGTACCATTTAATCCCGAATCTTGAGCACTGAATCTTTAAATCCAACAGAGAACTGAATGTACCGACTACTGATGTACCGAGGTGCTTAGCCAAATAGAATTTAAGTCCTTTCTCCTGATAGAGCAGAATAGAAAAACTGTAACCTTGTAACTATAACCAACCAAACTTTTCAGCGGTTAACCGGTAAATTTTGTATCACTATCCAGTTGGTCGGTTAACCGATTATTGGTTAAGTAATTATTTCAGTTCAGTTGGTCGGTTATACTTATGGTTAACCTACCAGTAAAAATGTCGGTCAGAGAGGTTATCGGTTAGGTTATTTAACCGTTGCTCATCCCTAGGCCCCCGATACAAAAATGTGTATCTACGTTGAAAAAAGTTTATCAGTAAACGTTATGTTCGTAAACCGGCATTATTCATGGACTTTTAATGTTATGTTTTCTCAAAAAACAGATTTTGGCACTTGGGCGTTTTTTGTTTAATATTGTCCAGTCCAGGTGGCATCTTAAGAAATCATAAGTCTTCATCTGCTGAAGACAAAGGAAGAATTTTATTTAGATTAAAATGAGTAGTTTAATTTTGATTCAAATAAAGTTAACAGTTTGAATGGGCATAACCAAGATTATCACCAATACTATCAAAACTTGTTAACAAGCATGCAGTTTTGAGAACATTGGAAGTACATTTATTCCTCATAACTTCATAACTCTACATTGATGGAGAACGATCAAAAAATAATCTACAGCAACTTATACATACAATTGTTGGCCATTTGTTAGTTGTTCACGATGACATTTCCTTTGTTCTTCTCGTTTTGCTTGATAAATTTGTAGTCTCTGTTGTAGTATTTCTCCTCGATGCTTCTTGTGATTATGATGATGAATTCTTGCAACATCAGTTAATCGAAATTTATTCGCAGATTGTACTTTATACTTAAATGAAATTGAAACAAAAAGCTCGTTAACACGCGAGATTCTTCTTGTTCATAATACAAGTTATGTACTTTGATGAAAACTAAATACAAAGTGATGAACTACATTACGCATACGATAAATCATACAGTTACACATGACAAAATACCACGAGTCACCGGACTATGCTAGTACCAGATAGAACATGCCTCCCTTCAACCCGAGTGAATATAATCTACCTGTAGAGTATTTGTAAATTGCGTCTTATTGTAATTTTACATGTTTACAGTTCTGCTTCGGGCCTTCTGGTCTATTTTTATAAACTCTCTGTGCATCATGTAGTTAGGTTTTATCCTGTACTCGTTCCGTAGCTAATTGTTCCTTTGCTACTTGTTCATATGCTATTAGTTCATTTGCTGCATCACCTATTTCACAATCGCCTCAGAGGGAAGCGCCGTTGTTCCATCTTCAGATGAAGATAGCCACAACGCTAAGGTTTCATCTCTCAAAACCGGAAACGGAATACCAAAATTACCATTAATGCTTTCATCATATTTATGAATAATTCACATCGCATTATTCCTTGGAAAATTTACTGATAATAGTACCACGGAAATAGATTTCAAAGGAACATGTTTCATTTAATCCACATTTAATCAGAATTCACGAACAATTCACACACATCATTGGTTAGAGAATTCACTGAGAAGGCTAGAAAACTCGATATGGTACACTGGGATATGAAACATCGTTACTGGGGAAACAGTGTACTCCTAAAGTTCTACTTGGATCCATTCAAAGGAACTATACACTTATCAAACAAGAACCTTGGTATTTTGTAAGTTAATGAACTGCTTACTTACCTCTTCTAAATTCATCTCTCGATTTTCAAAACCTTTTCCAACTGGCACAGTACTCCAATCCCCTATAATAACCGAGAGATAACTGAAGAATAATAACAATTAATAAAATCAAAATTGTTGCTTATCATTATTAGTTTTTCTTTAATAATTTCATCTCCTTAGCTCTGTACATGGAAAATTATATGCTTACACAGTAATTAAGATCAAGATCAATGAGTACTACTGAAGAAGGAAAAAAAAACAAAGAGAAAAAATAAGTGATTGTAAGAGGCTCGTTACCGACCTGATAAACTCGAAATTGTTGCTTAAAATATTATTTTTATTATTTTCAACTAATTGTTTTTTCGAAAATAAGGCGCCACTGAACTAAACTATGACTGAATTGAGAAGAAAAGATGAGGAAAAATGATGATTGCAATAGGCTCGGCTACTGGTAGCCGACCGTAATAAAGGATTTTATTCGAAATTATGCTAAAACGTGCGCACACATATTGGTTTCATTTTACTCAGGATTATGTAGAATTGACATACATAAAACGGGACCACAAAAAATAAAATAAAATAAAATAAAAGAACATGCGTTTTCATAAAAATTTAATCCATACAGTGAACCTGAGAATATAGGAACACTTAATAAGATTCTTATCAGTGTTTTGCACTTAATCGAATAAAAAACCCTCAAAATACAAAAACCCTCAAGAGTATCCGCATGTCTTACAAGGCATTTGGGAACCTCAGAAAGTTGGCAACTCTGGCATCGCCGTCGAAAACTCGTTCGCCATCATGTTGCGGGGCTCCGGTGCGGCACCTTAAAGCAATAATGGGATAATTTTGGAAAAATTTTGTCACCGCCTCCTTCACTCCCCTCGTACTCGACGATCATTATGATAAATGACCCATCCACCTGCTCGAAAACAACCATTGACAATTCGACACCCTGCTCGGGGTTTCGTCTTCGTTTTCGCGCGCAATGTTGCCGTCGTGTACGGTATGTGCCCGAAGGGGCCGGTGTTTACTAAACACAACCGAATTACGTTGAACCAGTTCGACTCCATGAGTCGCCGGTAATTAAATACGCGGTTTTTGGTAAACTCGTACACGTCGTTCGGTTTCGCGTGTACATTGAGACTGGGAAGACCCGGGAAAGAACACCTCGTCTTCGGTTTTCGTCTTATTCGGCGCTCGCAGACGAAGCCCACATGTTGGTTATTAAGCTCATCCTCGTCGGAGAAACGACCCCGGTCATCCCTTCGAATGTGGGTGTGTGCGTGTGTACGTTCATGATAGAGCGGGAGGAAACTTCAAATTAGTCACGGTGATGTGGCACCCTTAAAAATTAAAAGCCGGCGATAAGTCACAATCGGCGCGGATAGCCGGGACACTCTGATGCCTGCTGCGGTGTGCTCTTGCTCTGCACGGTGATCGTCTCGTCCACCGCTGTATGCGCGGACGGAACACATTTTATGGCATTTGGCGACAGTCTACACTTGTAACAGTGGTCCTTTTATTAGTCAGGAACCCTCATTAGTCGAGGGAGCGGCACGTCATTATTCACTGTCTGTAGTCGCTGTAAACTTCACATTTTTTTTTTCTAAGCTGTTTCTCCTCTCTTTGCACTCGCCCCGAACAGGTTGCAGCGTAGAAAATCTGTTAGCTAGTTTTTATTTCATTTAACTCGCCTCTCCGTTGCCTTTTTATACGTATAAATAGCCCTAATGGTCATTCTTTTTTTTTTTTTTTTTTTTTGAACAATGTATAAACCTGATCCGAAGCAGGCTTCGAGACCGCGCCGGTTATTTAGGTGAAATATATGAGATGGAAATTAAGAATGAATCCAGTGTGGTTACATGCGCCGACTTCCGCGGGTGCGCGGGGCCAGAGCACCCACCGTTTCTAAACTGGGGCACAGTACCCGTGCAAATGAAAATGATAAAGACAGTCTTTTATTCGGAATCTGCGGAACGTATCTTGTTAGTGCCGATTGTGAGGCTCTATAGTTACACATGGATACAATTGATCCATCATTCTGATAGCTGGATGTCAGTTCATCTGACATTTTCAATTTGCAAGTTCCAGCAGTTTTTCATCGATATTTCAGAAACCACATAAGTCCAAAAAGCTCAACATTTCAGGAATAAAATACTCCTAAAACAGTTTACAACTTTCTAACGTGGCCTCTGCGGAGAAAATTGCATGGTACTCGATGCGTTAGTAATGAGTAGATATTGTCACACAAATCTCCGCACATTTACACAGTTCTATCGCTGTGGGCGGAGTTTCAATGTGCTGGACTTACGTGGTTTCTGCACTACATGATTGATTCGCCCCGTATAGCTATAATACTGTTCACCGCCTAACTTTTTTTTTTTTTTTTAAATCTCGCGAGGGGCCAAGGCCAGTCCGGAACTTTCATCAGTGGTTCCTTGTATTCGTCGAGAAACATAAAAATGAAAATCAGGGTGTCTCTCCTCCACTACCGTACATACCTTCGGGTAGGTTTAGCGCAGGATAGGGAGGGAAACTCATATTTTTAAAATTAAATCATGCATGAAAATATTTCCAATCTTAAGCTAAATTATAACTATGCTGTCTGTCATTTGTCGACCAGTCAGTCAGTGTCTTAGTCAGCTTGAGATTGTCTATTGTCTCCATCAATTTCACGACATGTCCCTATCGGCTTCCATCTTCCTTTCCCGCCCGCCACTTCGGCAACGCACCCAAGATGGGAGGATCGCTCCAAGTAGAGGGGGCCGCCTTCATGGTCAGCCGGTTACTACAAGACTTCAGCCTCAAGTTCTCTGTTGCTTCCTCAAAGTGGGTCGAGCAGATGGTCTCCTACCAGTGACGTTCCTCGGGATGGAAGGGGACGCTCACAGGTGCCGAGGTGTCACTGGGCTTCTCCTTTCTCCATCAACCTTTCTCACCCGCTACAGCTTCGGTGGAGTGCCGCTTATCGATATTCGTTAACGATGGGCACGCTCTATTCCGGGCTCTTCATCAGTCTAGGGCCGCCCTCTTCCAGGCTGCTCGACTAGCGGCTACGGGTTTTTCCTGATTCCCGCCAGTCAACATTGGTGTGCCGCCGACAGGGGCACCGGGTGCGGGTCGCCCTGATTCTTGGTGCTGGAGCCTGCGACGGCTTCTGGACAGCGGGTACGGGTCCACCCCGATTCCCGCTGTCCGTTGGTTGGTGCTGGTTGTGACGACGCAGTTTTCAATTACGAATAAAAATGTTATAACAATTGGAATCGAAACCTTGAATGCGCTACATACAAAGTTCTAATCAACTACTGTAACAGTGCCGATCTAAATCACTGCAGCATAAAATACAATTTTAGAGGCGCGAAATGGAAAGAGTGAAGGCAGGTGGAGAAAATGACTCAGGGATGGAAAGGTATGGACGTTGGGAATCAAGTAAATGTAAAATTTAGACTCCTTCTGTTATCGTAAATCCACAAAATAAAAATGAAGAAGAAGAAAAAGAGAGAAAAAAAATTTCTTCTTTAGAAGACCTGTTACAGTATGATGAAAAAAGGGGTCCACTTTGACGCCATCGTATGTGACGGTTTGTAGGTAATTTGGGGGAAAATGTGAATCTTTTTCAATGAGAATTTGATGAGCTTCAGTTTCTATCATAATTCATTTTGCGTTCACGACCATACTTGGCAAATTTTAGCCCAAAACTGAATTTAGTCATCAATTAGGGAGGACGTCCTGGGGAGATTCACTTGGGGTTTCAAAGCTGTAACCAGATCGCGGTGTCCAGATGATATATTCTGAAATTCAGATTGCCTGCGTGTTTTCTATTTCAGTCCATTCTCGGGTCTTCATTGATCAGAATATGCTTAGCACTCGCGCAAAATTAGAGAAGTTGGCCCCACTGTTGCTGGTCGGTACCCATGATCGTTTTCGCGATTTCGAGCTCGATTTTGTGTAAATCTCGTACATAAATTGTTTTATATCATTACGCATTATCATCGTTGTGTTTCACAAGCGACTAACGTAATTTTTATTTTTTGTTTCAGGTAAGTTTCAAACACGTTGGTATCTAGTGATGGTTCGAATACAATAGTGATGCTGCGATGGTGGAACTCGTGAGAATGAATACATTGCAATTTACCTAGGCTGCGTGGTTTAAATTTGCTTAAATTATAGTTTTCTTATCTTACTGACCCTTTCCCGAGGTCACCTAAAGCTTTCGCAAACCCGGAGCCATCTTCACTTGTCAGTCAGCTGACTGGTTATCCCATTGATTAACTTACTGACTGTTTATGAAAATCAGTTGAGATCCTATTGAGGTTCTTTGATTGACTTGGCAGTTCTATTCTTATATTTGCTCTCAGCCCGAGCCCTGGAATCCGCCCTTTCGAGCATTACTTCAGAGACGTCGAGGAGACTGCTAGGGTTTGTCTTAGCCTTCTTCTCTTCTTGCCGAAAAACCGGCCTAGGTCGAAATGTAGCGAATTGCTACGTGGGCTCGAACCCGGGATCTCCGGATTCCAAGACCTGCGCGTTATCCACTTGGCACACCAGACCACCTACTAACTACTTGTAAAGATTATAATTAAGATCTTATTGGCATTCTTAAGAATTATGATAAGACTCGTTGAGACTCTATGCAATGCATGTTGGAAGCGGAGATTTAAGTCACGGGGGCATAAGCCTGCAAGACCTGAAGTATTTGGAGAATTTTATTCCGCTCCAGATGTCTTTCCTCTACCTGTGCGGAATGAGCTCGGGCCTGTTTACATGTCTTTCTTGCAGGGCGCCGGAACGGAATCATGAGCATAGACGCAACCATGCAGAGACGAAAATAAGGTGGGGGGCAGCTTGGGAGTTGGAAAACTTTAGTAGATGGATCAAAAGTTGAAAAAATCTAACAAGTCAAAAGATTTTTTTTTAGCCTATACAAACAAATTTTGATACTTGGGAATTTTGAGCTGAGTCAGCTGATAATTTAACAGTTTTTGCCCCTTTAGAAAAACTCTTCGCTATGTCCCTGCAACCAGGGAAGTCCATGGGGCTATAGCCCCCCCTCCACAAAAAAATCGTTAAAAATCAACTTTTATGGAATCTTAAGCTAAAAATTGGAAGTCAATTATTTTGCCTTTTCTTATAAAATTTACCCCCTCTTTTCTCTCATTTAACCCCTCTCCAAGGTAATTCTTAACTGCGCCTATGATTATAAGCGATTATTTTTATGCCTTCAAGATGGAAATCGTGTTAGTAGATAGATGAAATACTCAAAGGAACATCCGGGCTGCTGACTATTTTCTTGTAGAGAGTGGAAATAGTTTTCCAGATTTTTCACCTTATTGGATTTTCGACTGGACGAGAATTTTTGAACATTTTTTTAACCCTCCTCAAGGTATAATTCAACTTTTTCTCGGAACTAGCTACCATAATATACCGATTTAAACAGTTACAACATCAAATTAAGTCAGATGCCGTATCCGTTGCCGAATGTTGGCGGTCGCGATTTCTGACGCGCGATTTTCCTGGGCAGGGTTAGTTGAGGTAGATAGCCGTTGCTTTCCCTACGGTTTGTTGCGTTAGAGTTTTCCTTCTCTGTGCCAGAGAGTGTGCAGCCGCAGTTCCTTTACTAGCCACGTGTGTTTGCACGACGTTGAAAAAGCTATCCACGACGTGCACACGACAGTCTCAGTTTTTCAGATCTGGTGGTAACATATGCTGATGTGCTCTGATTGTAATGTTTTGTTCGTTCGAACTGGCGGAGGTTACAGGACGCGTTATATTTCCATCTCGATTGATATTGTGGTCGCTGTATTCGCTAGGGTGATGGTGAAGGATATTCGAATATCACTAGCTTTCCGGCGTTGATGGGAGTCGAACCCAAGATGCAAGGATAAAATGGTCTGCATTCTACTTATGAGGTTTTTCTTTAATTGACACAGTATGAAGATCATATCAGCAGTCCCTCTCTGTTCTGTTAAAACCCAGCTTGAAATGGTGGAGTTACATGTTCAACGATCTGAGAGAGACTGTTATTGAGTTTGGCTATCAGTTTTTTAGCAGGAACTAATAATGAGATATCATGATAGTTCTCACAGTCGTACATTACTTTCTATTTGTGTAACTTGAAATGTTAGCTGTTCTGAAGTCTTCTGGAACTGTCCTACTGTCTCAGATTTGTAAGATAAGCTCAGTAATACTTTTTCTAAGAGTGAACCACTATGCCTTAGCAACTCAGCGGCAGTTCTGTCCTATTCCTGGGGCCTTTCCGTTTGGCGTGGCTTTGAGCGCTATCTTGAGCTCTTCAAAGGTAGGTGGGCTATCAAACTGTTCCGTGACAGGATACTGCTTTTAATCTTTCAGATCTGATGGTAACACGCCCTATGATTGTAATGCCTTGTTCAATGTTCGTTCGAACTGGCGGGGTTACAGGACGCGCTATGGTTCCACCTCGATTTATACTGTAGTCGCTGTATTCACTAGAATGATAGTGGGGGCTATTCGAATATCACTAGCTTTCCGGTGTTGGTGGGACTCGAACCCGAAACGCATAGATTGCGAAGTGGACACGTTAACCATTCGGCCACACAGCGACTGAGGTTGGAATCATTCGGTGTGAATACCTTGGAGAGAGGGGTCGCAATCTCGCGAAGGCTTCTGCTTCGTCTTCTTCAGTCCTCGTCCACCCGGTATTTCCATTGCGGAGAGGAGGAATGTGATTCTGTGGCGAAGATTTCAGATTTCGAGTAACTCTCCAAAGGGAGTAATCATTTTTCTGGGCTGACAGGTTGGAAAGAAACTAATTTTTCATCTTTGAACTTCCGAATTTGAGCAGTGGTTTCTCGACTGAGGCGGTTGAACTCAGTCTTATCGTATGGATCTCTAGTGAGCTGCCATTTCCTCCGAGTCCTTCTGCGTTTTTTCACTGATTCGATTACATTTGTTGGGTACTTTTCCGTAGTAGTTGTGCCAATTTCTATAGTTGGAGTGGCCTTCTTCGCCGCCCGGCATAATATGGAGTTGAAGGCGGCTGCCGCCTGGTCTAGTTCTCTCTCGGTTTTCATAGGTGCTCTCAAGTTGATCACTCCATCAGCATACTGACGGTAGGCTTCCCAATCAATACGTTCGTTGGTTAGCGCTTCCGGTCGTGTAATCGGGTTGACGGAAGCATCGATTACGGTGATGACCAGAGAGTGATCGGATGATGGGTCGTTGGCGTATTCTGTTGTGAAGTAGCGCCGGGCTAACCCTCGAGTTTCGAGCAAGTCAGGTGGTTTATCGGTATCAGTAGGCCCGTAGGTTGGTGAATTACCTGATATAGTGTCACAGCCAGTCGTATTTATGGCGTAGAGCAGTTCCCGCACTCTAGATATAGTCAGTCGAGAACCCCAATGAGTATGCTTGCCTGCGATCCATCTGTTTCCGAATTGTTGAAACACGCTTCTAGTTCAGACCTGTCCAGCCGACTTCCGCGGGGGTGGGGCAGTAGACTGTGGCTATGCGGGTATTGTCATGGGAGCACCGTGCAGTTGAATTTCTGCAGCAGCTGCTTAGATAGAGTTAGTGCTGATGAGCTCATCACTTTCGTGGTGCTTGATTTTCTTGCTGACGTATCTTGGGCTTTGCCAGGGGGTTGATTACTGCTATACACGTCATAGTTTTGGGAACGGGATATGTTGAAACGACTCGTGAGATGAGTCTCAGTTGTAAGAGCGATGTCAATAGCTCGATCGTTTGGAAATTGGTCCAGCTCCATTTTCCTTGGTAAGAGACTATATTAGCGTTCTTGAGAAGAATCCTGGTGACATTGTTCATTCTCGTAGTTTTTTTTTTCGTTTAGGCGATGGCTCGGCGTAGGAAGCCTCGATCGCCTCTAATCGCTCACCCAGGCCATTCGTGGCTGCCTGGATGTTTTCTTGAGCTTCAGGAGTTCTTTTTACGAATTTAAACAGATTTATCATGGTTATGTATGCATTTAGTACCCACGCCTTCTTCGATGCGAGGAGTGAAATGGAAAGGAAAGGAAACAGCCTTGGCGAGACAATTATTAGTTCGCGTGTCCGCACGCTTCGAAAACAATGATCCGAAATTAGCTCTTCTTCGCTTGCGTCAGTCTTAATTACGTTATTTTTAATCGATAAACGAACGTTAACCTCTGCGGTATTCCGCGCCGCGGCGAGATAAGAAGCGTTTCGTCTGGTGATAACGAGTCGTATATTGTTTTATATTTACTTCGAATACAACAGTCGAGATCAAAGGTGGGAACTGGGAACGTTCGGAGACTGGTAGACGCTGCTAATTACACGCGAAATCGAACAATGCGTTGGCTGGATGGCGTTTTATGGACGAATGTGAACAATAGCTATGACTGGGGGGGGGCATAGTGTGGTGCTGTGGTTGAAAAGTGGAAATTATCGATAGTATTCGTTGGGTTGCACTCTCTTTCGTATCGTAACGCAGGATATCTAAAAATACAAAGGGATAAATAGAGGGGGACTTGGGAGACTTGAATTCTTCAAATTCACTGAAAACTCTTTAACCTCCCCCCCCCAAAAAAAAAAAAAAAAATTCGACATATGGAATAATACGTGTCTCCTGCAGAGACACGTAGTGTAACATTTTATATGTTTTCGTATCCTAATTTAAAAATTTCCATGGAAATTTTTATTAACAACACGGCTGCAGACTGCAGTCGCACAACAAGAAGCGCAACAACAGCACGGCTGCAGACTGTAGTTGCGCAGGGCGCAGCAAGGATCAAGATCAATGAGCACATGGCTGGAGGAAAATAAATAAATTTCCATGGAAATGTCAACCACTGAACTGAATTGTCGCCATGAAGAGCTAAATCATACGGACTGGCTTCATGTCGAGGGGCATGGGAATTTCTATCAACAACACGGCTGCAGATTGTAAATGTCTACCACTGAATTCGTGTTGGGGGAGCGTTACGGTTTTCGCTCAAGTATTTATTTTTATTTATTTATTTATTTATTGTTACAGCCTAGGACTACGTATTAAAGTTTACTTTTCTTAATCTATGACTATTCTATTTCTATTCGATACGCCATTATCCCGCCCATTGCCGGGCATAGGCCTCCCCGATTTTCCTCCAGGTACATTTGTTTTGAGCACTTCTTGTCCATAGAATCCCGCTCTATCACTTATTTCCTTTCTCCATCTGGTTCTTGGTTTTCCTCTCCCTCTTTCGTAATCTAAAGAGGTCCATTCATAAATTCTTTTATTCCACCTCTCCTCTTTGTTTCTTATCACCTGCCCCGCATACCTAAATTTTGCCTTCTTTATTATGTATCTACGTCTTTTACTTTAGATTTTGCTCTTATTTCATTGTTTCTAATCTTGTCCTTCGTTATGTTTAGTATACTTCTTTCCATTGACCTCGGTGTTGCCCTTAACTTGCTTAACTGAGTATTTGTTATTGCCCATGTCTGCGCCCCGTAGGACAACACTGGTATGGTACAAGCTTCTAGTATTTTGATTTTCGTTCTTATTCCCAACTTTTTGTTTTTGTACATGTTTTTCAGAGCCCAGAAAGATTTCCATGCTACCTCTCTCCTATTTTTAATTTCGTTTTCCATTCTCTCTTTAAGTGACATAGTTTTCAGGTATTTAAATGCCTCCACTTTTTCTATTTTTTCAAATCCTATTTTTATGCAACCTCCCTCTTTCATGTTCGTCATCATTTTTGTTTTGTCGATGTTACATCCGAGTCCCTTAAACCTCACTTTTCTCAATGAAACCTCAAAACAATACCCAGTAGTAAAAGCGTGTAAAATGCTGAAATAAATTAACATGGAAATGTCAACCGCTGAATTCGTGTCGGGGGAACGTGTCAGTGGACTTACGGGGAAGCGTTATAGGGGAAGCGTTATAGGGGAAGCGTTATGATTTTCGTTACGTTTTGACATTTTTATGTCTTTACTTTGCCACATAACGGCAAAAAGCGTTACTTTGGAACGTGACAAAAAGAGCGTTACGAAAATAATCTGGACTGGACTGGACTGACTGGCCCGACTGATTGGACTGACTGACTGACTAACTGACTGAGCATTCGAGTAGTCAGTCAGTCCATTTCGTTACGGTTTTGCTCCAGCATACCCAGTAGGAGGAGCATATAAAATGCCAAAAATAAATTACAAAAACTGTGAAGTGAGTTACTTATTGATGGAAATTCTAAATATTCACAAGGAAATCGATCAGTTCAATTTGTAGAGGATTCTCAATGTATATTCTTCGAAAATATTTGAAACTATCGAAGTTCCCCCCTACCTTTGAAATTCAGAAATAATTTTGCAGGTTATGCAGAACGTTTCATGTAAAGACACAATAGAATTTGAAAAATTTGCAAGTTTCTTGAAATTTACTATAAAATAATCGGAAATCATTTTAGCGCTGGAAAAAAATGTTCATAGGAATCTTGATTTTCAATTTGCATTTTGGAAGTAAATTGAACTCGATAGATATTTATTTTTATTATTTTTTATTTTACACCCGTTTAGTCGAAGTTGATATCAGGGGGAAAAACGTACCCCCTCCCTGACACCGTGACTAAGCCCAAGTTTGGGCCTAGGTCTCTCCGCAAACTCTCCATTTTTGACGACTGACGGCCACTCTCCACCCGACCCCCTTTACCTTCACGAATTCATCTCGTCATCTGTCTGCCTCGCGATCTTTTTCTCCCAGCCTCTACTTTTCTTTCCCATCTCTCTTCCCCCTGTCTTAAAATATGCCCCGCGTACTTCCACTTCAGCTTCTTCACAAAATATCCTGTCTGTCAAACTAGAATTTTTCCTTAAAATTTGGTTGCTAATTTTGTCTCTCCTCCTAATGCCAAAAATGCTCCTTTCCATAGCTCTCTGCGTTCTTTGAAGCTTCTGCGTACCACCTTTTGCTATGGCTCTGGTCTAGGCCCCGTGCGAGAGAACCGACCGCGTGCAACTTTCCCATAGTTTTGTCTTTAAATTGTTGTTAAACTTTCCTTTAAAAATTTATTTTAGTGCTCAGTACTTTTGCCACCCTTTTTTAACCCCGATATTGAATTCTTTTTTCCTCCGATTTTTAAAACCGAACTCGATAGATACTGAAATTTTATTTAAATTTTCCGAGTTAGGTTTGCATCTAAAAGCTCTTGTACTCCAAGAGGGCAGTGGGGAGGGGAGGTTGTTACTTTTACAGGAAAAATTTTGTTCAAAAATAGTTCGAAAATAGTAAACCAGCTGGGAAGTCTTACAGTCTCAAATACGGTGATAAGTCTAGATTCATTTCAACGAACTTTAAGAAAGGATGAAAGAGTTTTGAAAGTTTTCGTAAAGTCATGAGAAGTATTGGCGCGTTTAAAATAGTATAGCAGAGTCTTACCGTGCCTTCAACAAGTTGTTGGAAGAGTCTTAAGGAGTCTTAGGAAGTCCTGATCAAGTCTGAAAAATTTTCACGTACTGAGACTGGTCTGAGAGAGTCACGAAGAACCTTGAACGAGTCTTATACACCTTCGGTATGTTTTGAACAAATTTGGAAGAACTTTTTAAGGGTCTGAAGTTAGTATGGAAGTGTCTACAGGATTCTCGAACAAGCATTGAAGAATCTCTTAGTCTTCTAAGCCTGCTTCCTCTGCTCTGAGAAAAAAACCTCCTCCCCCTTTCAAAAGAAAGGTTGCTTTGATATGCCTATGTCTTGTTGTTCGTGCTTCATCAACTTGGAAGTGGTGACTGGTATTCTCTGATGTAGTTTGGTTACTGAGAAATTCGGGGGCGTGGTAGTGTAAGAGTTGCCACCTTCTAGAAAACCTGGAAAAGTCATGGAATTTGGATAGTCAGGAAAAAGTCATGGAATTTTCATCCGAATCATGGAATTTTGATTCTCTGAATAACAAACTAGGCTTATGGCTTATATTCTATCAAAATTTATTGTCAATGAATACTCACGTCTAAAAAAAGGAAATATCTAAACATGTCGCAGACGGATCTGCAACCACGGGAGAGCATTTTCATGTCTCGATTTTAATATCGACGTGACTACAGTGTGCAGCCATGTTGTTAACAGAAATTTCCCTGGAAATGTCAACCACTGAACCGAATTGTCACCATGAAGAGCTAAATCATACAGACTGGCTTCGTGTCGGAGGGAGTGCAACGGGTTTTGCTCAAGTATACCCATGGCTGGAAGAAAAATAAATTTCCACAGAAATATCAACCACTGAATTGAATTGTCACCATGAAGAGCCTTGATTTTGATTTTCGCGTCAGAAGTAACGCTCAAAAGTAACACTTTTTTCGTTTACGTGCCAAAGCTCTCAGTCAGCTGTTTTCTTTTTCGTGATGCTCCAAAGTAACGCTGCTTCAAGTAACGGTCAAAAGTAACACTCAAAAAGTAACGTTTTTTTCCGTTTATGTGCCAAAGCAAAGACATGAAAATGTCAAAAGACTAAAAGATGGTACGAGCGAGAAAATTTCTCGTCAGTCCTTTCCCCATGAGTTACCTCTCCCCATGTCGAATATTTGTGATTATGTTAACAGGTGTGCGTCAGTCCTCTTTTCGGTGATTCTGGGACAGCTGCATATCTAGGAAGTAATTCTGGCAGGGACAATTCAGAACGTGAAAATGTCCATGTGGCCATCCGTCTCCCCCACATAATGGGCTCATTCCAAAGCCAGTTTCATTGTTTAGGAGAGGACTGGATAATGCGTCTCCATGACCGACCAAAGTGTAATTTTCTTATTGAATTTCTTTTTTTAAACTGAACACATGTTGCTGGCTTGGCTCGCGGATGACTAAGTCTTATCGCTTTTTAAAGGTCAGAACCATGAAACCTATACACTAAAGAATTCTGGTCCTGGCTTGGCTCATTTGTTGTTGCTTTTTTAATGCTAGTTAGCGCACGTGTGATTTTCGTTAGTGCTCGACTTCTTTAGATGCTTGCGAAAGACCGAGGGAGGGCCAGTGAAACGGCAACCCTCATTCTGAATTTTTCCATCTTTGAATTGGTTCATTCGGAGGCGTATTTAACGGGATGGCGAATGGACAATAGTCGACGGGGCTCCGTCCCAAAAGAAAGCCCTTTAGGGCCGCCTAAAAAGGAAGATGAAAATATTGTTTGAGCGCACCACAGCGCAGAAGGGTTCCCCAGCAAAACCGTCTCATCTTTTTTCGAATTGTCTG
Source organism: Acanthococcus lagerstroemiae (assembly GCA_031841125.1). Taxonomy (NCBI): domain Eukaryota; kingdom Metazoa; phylum Arthropoda; class Insecta; order Hemiptera; family Eriococcidae; genus Acanthococcus; species Acanthococcus lagerstroemiae. Next base: position 12,741,294 of record CM063111.1, on the reverse strand, counting down.
ATGGCTTCTTTTCTTCAGGGCCTTGCCGGAATCGCGCAATATCTTAGCTTAGCCCAAGAGAGGAACACAGTAAAATCGTTTTTGTTTTGGGAGCCCTTGCTGGAATCGTTCGATCTTCTTTTGCTCATAAGAGGCCCCTGGTAAAATCGTCTGAATTCTTTTTGGACTGTTCGACCTTTTCTCGTAGTAGAAGCCCTTACCAGAATCGTGCGTTTTTCTTTGCACTCGAAAGGTCCTTTGCAAAACCCTCTAATCTTTTTGTGGATCGCCTGACCTTCCTTTAGGCCCGAACTGTACAATCTTTTTCTTGCGTACCAATGGTCTTCAGTGAAAACGTCTGATATTTTTTGGACCGGCTAACAGGGCTGGATCCAGAAATAAAAAAATTTAGCTGCCCACCGAGAAATTCCATTTTTAACGGCCCACTCAGTATTAATCGACCCAATTTTTTCTCTCATTTTTCAAATTATGGATTTATGGAAATGGATGACGACGGGGAGGGGTTTCTTTTGTTTTTATGTCAAAATTTAGAAAGTAAAGTGGCCCAATTTTTACCTCATCGGCCCAAATACATCGCGGCCCACCGAGATTTTCTCGGTGACTTGCCTGCTGGATCCGGGCTTGCTGGCTAACTCTGATCTCTTTTTTTTTTTTTGCAGAGGTTCCTATAGTGTTGTACGATCTTTTCTTGCACATATGGGGGCCCAGAGCAAAATCGTCTAAATTTATTTATTTATTTATTTATTTATTTTTTTTTTTTTGTTGGGGGGGGGGCATAAATATTGGTTTGATTCTCCACGGGATGAGGCCATTAAACAGAAAATTTAAAAGGAAGCTGTACCCTTGGCCACTCCGTTTGTTATCCTAGCAAGAGAGAAAATTTCACTGCCTCTTCCTCGTCCTGCTTAAAAAATCCACTGGTACCCTTTCCTCTTGCTAAAATTTAAATTTGCCCCTCCTCCTAATACGATTGGTTGGTTACAGCCCGGCGATGGAGTTACAATGTATTAAGGATTTTTTGAACGTTCATCATGGTACCATCCGATACCAGAAGGAAGAAATGTATGATTCGGTACTTTCTTTGCTTAACTTTTTTTTTAGAATATTTGCAGGGACGTTTCGGAGCTCCCTTCTCCTAAAAAAATAAAGCTAGCAGATGCAGATGACGTATTTACTGAGGTGGGGGAAGGACAATTTTCCTTCACCCGGGTAGATTGGCAACGTATCTTGAAAACATTCTGATATTTGTGCTCACTCTTACATGTGAAGGGGCTGAAATTTAAGACAGAAGAGATGTTTTTACATTTTCAGATCTTTTTCCCCATGCACGCTTCTTAGAACTACCCCTTCGTTTTATGTCCCCGTGTCATTTTAAGAGATTTACCATAAATATAAATTTCTAATCGCTGATCAGCGGAAAAAATGGAATACGAAATAAGTTGGTAATGAGAAAAGTAAAAAGTTCTTCTATTACGGGATATCCTCATCCTTCCAAAGTCTGAGTATACAAACAAGGATACATGTAGGATAAGTTGCCTGACAATCTGGTTAAAAGAGAGAACCTGATCCGAAACGCCGTGTACTTTTTCATTCATCTCTTTCGGATTCGTTAAGATTTATTAGAACTAGTTCAGACTTTAAGATGACTTGAAAAGGCTCAGTTGGCTTATTAATGACAGAGCAAAACTTGTTTGGGTTCATTCAGATGCATGAATATCGTCTGCTCCTTCGAATTGAGAAATACCGTCACAGTGTTGCCTGAAGGGGGACAAGAGGCCTGAAGATTTGAAAAAAATTCATAAATATCAAGTTCAAGACTTCAAGAAAAATCATGAAAAAATGTTTAGACTTTACAAATAAGAATATTCGTTAAAACCTTCAGATAAGAATCGTCAAGACTATGCAAGATTCTGAGAAACTCTTCATTCGTTTTAGGATTCCCGCATAACGTCGGCTTAGTGCAAAAAGGTTCCTCGTTGAAAGATGAAAATTTCACAGGAGAATGATGAGAATATTACGTCAACGTTTGAGTGGTAAAAAAGGCACCTTTTTATCTGGTGGAGGGAAGGGGAAGGGGGGTTGTTCATTTTAAAACTCGTTCAGCAGTAAAAAGCAATGTTGCACTGGAAAGACTTGAAATCAGAAAATTAACTTTCAAACAAAACCATTATCTCAGAACTGAAGAAAATCTGCACGAGGAACCTTTTTTGTACTGAGCCAAGGATAAGTAAGTGGACCGAGTCTGTCAAAATCCTACTGAGAAACTACTCAACGATGTAGTTTTGAATATTTTTTCTGGAGTATCTTTGACAAGCTCAGTGATACTTTTCTATTTCTATGCTGGGTCTGGATTAGGTACCGTCAACTGGGGTAATATTGGCCACTCATATCATAACCAAAGACGTTTATACTACTGCACTAGATACCTAACTTCCTATCCTGCCGTAGTAAAATAAAGTGTACCCAAGATTTTGTTCGAATGTTTCATAAGCGTTCGACCAGTCACTGGTATAGTCATTTTTCCCATTTAAAATACATGGTAAATTTCGCGTGGAGGTGCCGTTGTTCAAATTAAAAAAAAAAAAGAAGAGAAATTGAAGTGTAGCATATTGTTTTTTTTTTTTATATTTTCCTGCTCTCAAGATATGAATGCATGGTTTGTCAAATTTTCAGATCGTTTTACCCAGGCAAAATGTAATAAGCGCGATTTAAAAATGACCAATTTCCCATTTAAAATGCATTGGAGCCGATTTTCTATACCGGTGACGCTAGCAGATGGGATACTAAAACGCGGGGTGGGTGAGAAGGGTTTATACTAGTAGACTAGTAGCAGGCTGAAGTTAGGTATCTAGTGTAGTAGTATAAACGTCTTTGATCATAACTCGTTGTAGGAGCGCTAGTATCGTTATCAGTAAGGGGCGGATTTGTATGAAATTATATGTTTTTCTGTGTTGAAGTAGAATCGATATATTCCAGGTATTTATCCGTTTCACGTCATTTCGAAGCGAATGAGCCCAACTTGTTTTGCATATTTTTGCATAAATTTGGCCAATAAAATCATATTTTTTCACAAAATGACCATTTTTAACACATATTTACACAAATTTCCAGTTTTTTTTTTCATTTTTACCGCATATTTATGCAACTTCTGGATTTACGAAAATTTTATCAGTTTTTACTCGGATAGTGGAAAAATTTTTTATATTATTATTATTTAGCTTCACTAACGCTCTACAACTTGCTTTCGCGGGAACTACTTTAAACACGAAGCGCCTGGTTCTAAGTATTTTACTTAAATTTGAGGTAAGTGCTGTAAACAGACGTAATTTTTCAAGACCTTTGCAACGATACCCATATTGATTTTGCATATTTTGTTCATATTTCGAGAAAAAAATATGCATATTTTTGATTTTTAGCGCATGAAATATGCGCATATTTTGCGTTTTTTAGCGCATAAAAATCCGCCCCTTAGTTATTAGTAAACAAGTCATGAGTGACCGATATTACCTCAGTTGATGGTCCTCAGTTATCTTCATTTGGGAAGATTCACAATCAGACCTTAGGGACCCCGCGAGAAGACTCGTAAGCTCTCTTCAAAATTTATGCAGATTCGTCACGATTCAAAGAGAATTGGAAAGAAGAGCTCGGGCGTCCAATTGAAAGTAAAGAATCTTTGTACTTTCCAGTAAAAATTTGTCATAAAATTGGTTATGTATGGTTTTATCAGATTCATGACGGGATGAGGTATAGACAAGCTTATTATATGTTTATGGACTGTTAGACGAAAAAGCTGTAAGCTTATTTTCTGTGCTTGTGCGAAGGTCTCGTAAATCTCGGACCGGCAGCGCTCTGAAAAGTGAAATAGTTGGAAGTTTCCACACGCGATATCGGTACCTTTTGAAATAATATCGTCTTCGGTTTAATCGGCCTGTTCGGGCGATCGGTCATAAACTCGGATTAGTCGGGAAATGTACCATTTTAAACCATTTTAACGCTCCAGTTTTACGAAATATTTAACGCTGCCGTTAACGGATCGTGTGCGATAATTAACGGTATTACAATAAATTCAAAAATGAAGACGTTCAATTCGTAACGTGGGAGGTTCTTTCGAGCGCACGAACTGCTATTTTGAAATTGGAAAGTTTAGCCATGTTTTTCGGCGTGAAATGGTCCGTTAAATCGGGTAATATGATAGCATATTGAAGTGTTTGGAAATTTGGCCTGAGTACACAGAACCGCCACTTGAAGCGCTGAGTACGTTCATCAGGTCAGATTAGGTGCCCCAATGACTGTACAATACCTGGTGATCGTCGCTGTCCCGCAGCCCCAAACATTATTCGATCTCGACGAAAACTTCTATAAGCTTGGGTAACCAGTTGCGTTTCCTCGTTACACTTACACATCGCAACGTCGGTCTGTCGACCCGGGCATCCAATATTTACAGCCGTTGTTGTCCAATAAATACCCTATTATCCTTCTTTAATTATCCCATTCGCCTTCACCTTTCATCCCATTACGCTGTGTAGCGTTTATATCGAACTAATCGAAAAACAAGTCGGTTCGTTAACACTCAAAAAGACTATGCGAACGAAACTGACGTTAAATAAATCGAAATAATTGATTTTTAGCGAACGCTCGCTCGCTCCCAGAACTAATATTACGGCTAATAGCGTGTGGTATTAATATAATATCTGAACATACATTTATATTATAGTAAATAGACGAGAGCAAGATGGTTGGACTAGTTCTAGATGTAAGCACCTATCCGCAGTTTACGCTGGATATGTTTGTAGAAATCATTCTAACCCGCGGAGATTATATATACTGTCGAGCTGATAATTGATTACTTGAGGAGGGGGTGGCCCCTACTCTGAAAATGGTACGTAAGTCAGAGTTCCACAAGTACCAAAGGTTCTCGTATCATCAATTTTTATTTTGTTTTGTGCTATCGAATTAGCAAATCAAATAGGTCAACCTTTAGTGTGCGAAGTACACAACTTACAATATACTGCTATATTCCTGCATATCTTCGGTAAGTTTCCGAGTGTACCACCGGCCCATAGAGGGCTGAGGTCTGCCTCTTTCTCCCCCACTCCTTTCGGTCTAAAGCGATTTTCTGGAAGTGTTTATTCTGCAAAAATTTGTCGATTTCGTTCCTTCACCTGACTCTCGGCTTACCTCTATCGCTTTTCCTGTGATTCAGAAATCAGAAGGTCGTTTGGTAGGCCCGCCTGGTGGTGGTAGTCTTGCGATATGTCCTGCCCAGCCCCATTTCAAGTACCTTTTGTTTTCAATACTGTTTTTCATTTTTGGTAATTTTTTCTTGATAAATTTTAGACTTACACGGCCTTTTAGTTTCAAACCCAAAATCGAACGCATCATAGAATTTTGCATAGTTTCTATTTTATTGATTAGCTTAGAGGTGATGGCCCAGGTAAGGGATCCGTATGTAAGTACTGGTATTACGCACATGTTGAAAATTTCCGATTTTTGTTTGTGATTAACGTTTCCTTTGAATATGTGCTTTAGTTATCATTCTTCCAGGCCAGCGTGATTCTATAAAATTTCTTTCTCGTTTCTGTTTTTGAGGGAATTCAGTTGGCCCAGATAAGTGGTTTCTGATACTGTCTCTAGTTCTTTATTTTCTTGAAATCTTTTATCCGGGTTCTTCGAGTTCGAGTTAAGCCTGCTTTTTTACCTGCTTTGGTTAGCTCACCAAGCTTTTACTCCAGCTCCCCTCTGTCCGAGATATTAGGATGATGTCGTCTGCGAATTTCAAAAATTGAGATTTTTTGCCATTTATGCTTAAGCCCTTGTTAGTCCATCTCAGTTGCCTGAAAACCTCTTCAAGAGCAGCAATAAAAAGCAAAGGGGATAGTGAATCGCCTTGGTGCCCCCCCCTCGCTTTGCCCATTTGGAAATATGGTCCTGTTTTATCAGTGATAATTCTGCTTTTTGGGTTTGAGTACATATTTTAGACTATGCTGGTCAGCTGATCGAGAATCCCCTGGTTTTTTAGTGCATCAACTATGAAGCCATGGTGCAAGGAATCGAAAGCTTAGTTGTAATCTATAAACGCTAGGTTTATGTTGAATTTGTATTCGTTTGATTTTTCGATAGTGCGGTTGATTGTTTGCAGTTGGTCTAGAGTAATTTTTTCTAAACCTGGCTTGGTCGGGTGGTTGTTTGGGTTCTATAAAAAGTGTCTTAGTCTTATCTTTATTAATTTTGAAAATATTTTTGAGATTGTGGGGGAATAGGCTGGTAGGTCTGTAATTTCCTATATTGTGTCTGTGCCTTTTATTGATTGGACAATGTCTGAACGTCCCAGCTTTTGGGTAATTAACCTGACGTTAAAATTTCATTGAATAAATGAGTTAGTGCGTCGATCATCCCCTCTCCGCCACTAATTATGTGCTCGTTCCTTACGCCACGTTCCCTGGAACCAGGGACGTACCGATAGTGGGCAGGGGGCAACTCCCCCCTCCCCTTAGGAATTTTTCACTCAGCAGTTAGGAAAATTTACCATTTCAGTCAGGCGAGTTGAGAAAATCCAATAAGTTAAAAGGTTTTCCCCCCTTTTTCCCCCTTTGTTACTTGGGAATTCAGTTGAGAAGTTGGAAAAACCCAACAAGTCAAAAGGTTTTGCTTCTTTTGCTTTGATACTTGGGAATTTTGAGTTGAGTCAGTTAGAAAAATCTAACTGGTCAAAAGGTTTTTTTTTTGCTTCGATTCTTGGGAATTCTGAGTTGAGTCAGTTGGGATTCTCACAATTTTCACCCCCCCCCCCCCCCCCCCAAGGAAAAACTCTTTTGTACGTCCCTGCCTGGAACTTGGTTTGTGTTTAAAGTTTTAACCACATTTCTAATTTCCGACTTCAAAAAGGGGGGAATCTGATATTTCTGATATACCTATCTGTTCCAAACCTTCTTCACGCCTAGGTGCACCATGTTCCCCTGGAGGTTTGTATAGTTCTCTGTAGTATTCTGCTGTCACTATCGGATTAAGTCACAATAAATAAATGCTTTGTTTTCCAATGATGTGGGCCAATCTGAACTTGAATTAATCATACCCTAACTCGGGTTTTCCTATCTTAATATGGGTTTTTCCAAAATTAACTCGGGGTTCTACCACCTTAACACAGGTTTTCCCTCCTTAGCATGGAGTTTTCTTACTTCAGTATGAGTTTATCCGAACTTAACTTGTGGGTTCCCCTTCAACATAAGGATTTTGAGCACAACATAAAATTTTCAACCACAATTAATGAGGTTGCTGCCTTAACCAAGGTTTCTCACGTTAACATATGGAGTTTCCATCGATGACATATGGGTTTTTCCAGTAACATTATGTGGGGGTTCCGACCTTAACACTACGTTCCTAAAGATACCACGGGTGTTCGACCTCAATTTAGGCTTTACCCGTTAATTTGCGGCTTCCAATGATGTTATGTGGTTTTCTGATCTCAACTTCAGGTTTTCTGAAAAATATTATGAGGGGAGTTTGCCACTTCAGCATAAGTTTTTGACATGAATTTGTCTAATGGCTCGGCACGCGAAAGTGAAAAATTTCGCAGAAAAGTTACCATTGTGATGTAGTTGCGTTTTCCTCTTTATGCGGCCATTCGTTCCATCACGTTTCGATTGGCCGACACGGAGAATGCCGAGCGAAGCCGAGAATGGACGACTAGAGAAGGCATTGGAATGTGAGTATGCGCATCTGTGTGCATACATCCATGTAATAATATCCTTCCATTCAGCGGTCGGACTATCTCTTTTTTGGCCTTAACTCGAGGTTTACTGCCTCAACATAGAGTTTTTCAATCTTGGGGGGGGGAGGGTCCTGCCTTGTACCTATCCGACCTTAATTTTGATTTTTCTTACTTAATATGGGGATTTCCACCTTATCCTGAGTTTTTCAAGTTGAGGCCGGAAGAACCTGCGCCATCCTCTGAAAACCCATATTGAAATCCAACACTCCTCGGGGGAAAAAAACTATTACATCATTTGAAAACCCAAACTCATGTTGAGGTTGGAAACCTTTGTGAGCGGGTATGGGGAAAGGAACTTCACGACCAAAATTTTGATTTTCACTTACGTATTTATCAAACTGTAGAACTACACAAATAAAAAGCTGATAATATTAATTACTATCCAAAGATTTCAGTTTTTAGAAACATTTATATTTTAATTATCCAATTGAATTTTTAAGAACCGGAACATCTTTGTGTGAACAACACAAACATAAAACGATAAAAACTGCAACTGAATCAGGACACTCCGAATGAACGCAGTGTGACTTGAAGAGCAGATGTCCAGGAGGTCTGGACGCCCTTGCAACTTCGTCAAATAGTTTTTTCTCTTTCTAATTTTAGTAACCCCCCCCCCCCATCTAACTCACTTGAACCAACTCACTTCAGCCCACGGTCTAGATGAGCCGCAAAGTGGGTCAGATGGTCATGTATGAATAAAAAAACACAAAAAAAACCAGTTAAGTAGTTGACTAATAATTGTTCTTTCTATTTTTCCAATAACATTGATGTGATGTGTTTTAAGATAATTATGATAGAACACTAATTATTTTATGTAGTGCTGAAGTACTCTCATGTAGTGCTCCAGCCTGTGAGCACCACTATACTTGCCGTCACTGATACACATTGTGAGGTTCACCTGACTGGTGCTATTCAGTGGTGTTGTCAGTTCAGCGGTGAAAAAGATACCTCCTTACTTCTGGTGCCAAAAGTAAGATCTGCAAGCTAGTGGTGTAGCCAGCCTAGTGTTCGTCGGGGATCTTGTCTTAACCAAAGGGGAAGGGATGTTATGGAGGGTGCTTGTTGTGAGGCGAAAATCCACTTCCACAAATTCCGAAGGCTTCTTTCTCTTGAGCCATCCTAATCGGCGTCATACAGTCACCCATCAATCTATTTTTGATCATTCCGAAAATTACTCGAATAGAATAATACCGCATCTCTACCAGAGAACCGCACGGTAGCTCACCTGTCAATCTATTTTCGGTCATTCCGAGAACTACCAGAATAAAAACAATACCATACCTATAGCCTCCGGACAATACCAAGAAAGACATCGCTCGATCTTATTTTCGAATATCGATGATTCACACACACTCGCTCATCCATCAGTGACGTTTTCAAAATTCTCAGAATCCGTCGATCGTACGAGCATAACCCGGAAGCAATGTATTAATGTCAACACCGTCTGCCTGTGACGATCTTAGCACCTAATCGAACTCACACTCGTATTCCGCAAAATCATTCGATAACCAATTACCAAATTATCCAGCACGTTGTCGAGACCGTCCCTCGAAACAATTACACCTTGTCCAACCGCAGCGATCCATCGTCGGGATTCGCAAGCCGCCGTGTGCGGCTCTGACGTCTTCAAAACTCATCCTATCTGGGAGAACACTTTTGCCTTTATAAACTCGCTGCAAGGACTGAATCGATGGTCTTGCTCTCTCCAAAAGTTTGGTGGAGACTTCACTCTTGTCTCTTCTCACATCACATCTGGGACTCCAAAAATGAACGAAACTTTTACTGCATGTCGTGTTGTGTGCTCTCAACGCCTATTGCTGTAATCTGTAACTGCTAACTTACGGTAATAATCAAAGTTGTCAAAACATCAATAAAACTGTTGAATCGAATCTGACTCTGCTTCACCTCCATGTTGCCAGTTCCCCACCTATCGAAATTTGAAAATTTGACACATGGATTCGTTTGTGCTACGTTTGTGCTGGTTTGTGCTGCTATCCTTAGAGATATTAAAAAAAAACACTTTCAAGGTCAGTGGGGACCTGGCGACATGCTCTTCCCCACCTAACAGATATCAGGCATTTGAATATGCCATTCGTTTTTGCTACGTTTGTGCTGGCCTTATTTTTGTTTGTGCTGCAACCCCCTCGCCCCTACACTGAAAACAAGTTTTTATACACGTATATATGTATATATAAAAATTTGAAAATAGTTAAAACCATTGAAACCCGGTGCCAATCGTTTGTGCTACGGTTGTGCTGGATTGTGCTGGCATTTTTGTTCGTTTGTGCTGCACCTCCTCCCTTCTAATATAGGTATAAGGTTTCAAGTTTAGCCTATCAGTAAGGGAAATTTGAAAATCACTCGAAATGGTTAAAAATGGTACGAAAAGTTTGTGCTACGTTTGTGCTGGTTTGTGCTGGCCTTATTTTTGTTTGTGCTACACCCTCTCCCCCATCTAGTGTTTCAGTCTTAATCCATAGCCTATGTATGAGAAAAATTTGTAAATCACTCGAGATGGCTAAGAATGGTATCAGTCTGTTGTGCTACGTTTGTGCTGGATTGTGCTGACATTTTTTTTTGTTTGTGCTGCCCCCCCCCCAATCGAGTGTTTCAGTGTTAATCCATAAAATTTGAAAATCACTCGAGATGGCTATAAATGGAACGAATTGTTTGTGCTGCGTTTATTGCTACCATTTCCCTTGTTTGTGCTGCCACCCCCTCACCCCCACACGAAATACAAGTTTCATTATAGGGCTTTTTACTCAAGGTCATTTCATGCTTGTTATCACGATTTATTATCAGACCGTGTACTGTGATAACAATGTCCCATAAGAAATAATGTATTTATTGTAAGCTTTGAAAGCTCGTAAAAAGTTCAATTTTAGCCCTACATAGTTGGAAAACATTTCATTCGAAAATTTAAAGCTTTATCTACAAGTTTTCTTCTGACCAAAAATAGCTTAAGTTGCCTTCGAATGTTGTAAAATTCAGTTTTAAAATAGTCCATTTTTTCTCATTCAGATCAACAAAGTGTTTTTGCTAAATTTTCCATTTTGCATTCAAAAATCAAAATGCCCAGAAAATATAATTGAAAAAATTGAAGAAAAAAAAATTGTTTCGCCTCACCTGGATTCGATTACGCGACCTTCGGTTTACTGCAAGTAAATTGCTCCAAGAATGCACGATTACCATCACACCACATACACACTTGAAATGGAATTAACATATATTATTTCATAGTTCTCCACTAAATTTTTCACGAAGAGTTCAAATTCGTTCTTCAAATTGGACAACGACGCTCCGTTCTCGAGATAGCTCGAAAATGTGGTCGAAATGGGTCAAAAAATGAGTCTAGCTCAAATTTAACAACAGATTCGAATTCGTCTCGAAAAGTAGAGTAATTAGCACCAGCGCCGACGTCGAAGCTCTCCGAAAATTCTTTCGCCCCAAAAAAGACATGATGTATGTATAGTAGGTATGGAGAAATTTTCAAAATTTGAGTGGATTTTCTTCATGAATGCCATATTTTTTAATTTCTCTATTATATGTCTTTCATTATTTTTATTATTGGTCTAATATTATTCTTCGAATTAATTAACTAATTTATACTAATACTAACACTGAACCACTCGATGGGGGAGGGGATGCAGCACAAACGAAAATAAGGCCAGCACAAACGTAGCATAAACGATTGATACCATTTTTAGCCATCTCGAGTGATTTTCAAATTTTTTTCATACACATAGGCTATGGATTAACATTGAAACACTCAATGGGGGGGGGGGGGAGGGCAGCACAAACGAAAATAAGGCCAGCACAATCCAGCACAAACGTAGCACAAACGATTGATACCATTTTTAGCCATCTCGAGTGATTTTCAAATTTCCCTTACTGATAGGCAAAACTTGAAACCTTATACCTATATTAGAAGGAAGGGGGTGCAGCACAAACGAAAAAAATGTCAGCACAATCCATCACAAACGTAGCACAAACGATTCGTACCATTTTTAGCCATGTCGAGTGATTTTCAAATTTTTCTCATACATAGGCTATGGATTAACACTGATACACTCAATGGAGGGAGGGGGTGTAGCACAAACAAAAATAAGGCCAGCACAATCCAGCACAAACGTTTCGTACTCATTTTTAGCCATTTCGATTGATTTTCAAATTTTTCTCATACATAGGGTATGGATTAACACTGAAACACTGGATGGGGGGAGGGGTGCAGTACAAACGAAAATAAGGCCAGCACAATCCAGCACAAACGTAGCACAAACGATTGATACCATTTTTAGCCATCTCGAGTGATTTTCAATTTTTTCTCATACACATAGGCTGTGGATTAACAATGAAACACTCGATGGGGGGGGGCAGCACAAACGAAAATAAGGCCAGCACAAACCAGCACAAACGATTCGTACCATTTATAGCCATGTCGAGTGGTTTCAAATTTCCCTTACTAATAGGCTAAACTTGAAACCTTATACCTATATTAGAAGGAAGGGGGTGCAGCACAAACGTAGCACAACCAATTGATACCATTTTTAGCCATGTCGAGTGATTTTCAAATTTTTCTCATACATAGGCTATGGATTGAGACCGAAACGCTAGATGGGGGAGGGGGTGTAGCACAAACGAAAATAAGGCCAGCACAAACCAGCAGAAACGTAGCACAAACGTTTCGTACTAATTTTTAGCCATTTCGAGTGATTTTCAAATTTCCCTTACTGATAGGCTAAACTTGAAGCCTTATACCTATATTAGTGATAGGCTAAACTTGAAGCCTTATACCTATATTAGAAGGGAGGGGGTGCAGCACAAACGAAAAAAATGTCAGCACAATCCAGCACAAACGTAGCACAACCGATTGATACCATTTTTAGCCATCTCGAGTGATTTTCAAATTTTTCTCATACATAGGCTATGGATTAAGACTGAAACACTAGATGGGGGAGGGGGTCTAGCACAAACAAAAATAAGGCCAGCACAAACGTAGCACAAACTTTTCGTACCATTTTTAGCCATTTCGAGTGATTTTCAAATTTCCCTTACTGATAGGCTAAACTTGAAACCTTATACCTATATTAGAAAGGAGGGGGTGCAGCACAAACGAAAAAAATGCCAGCACAATCCAGCACAATCCAGCACAACCGTAGCACAAACGATTGGCACCGTGTTTCAACGGTTTTGACTATTTTCAAAAACTTGTTTTAAGTGTAGGGGCGAGGGAGTTGCAGCACAAACGAAAAAAATGGCAGCACAAACCAGCACAAACGTAGCACAAACGAATGGCATATTCAAATGCCTGATATCTGTTAGGTGGGGAAGAGCATGTCGCCAGTTCCCCACTGACCTTGAAAGTGATTTTTCAAAATATCTCTCTAAGGATAGCAGCACAAACGATAAAAATTTCAGCACAATCCAGCACAAACGAATCCATGTGTCAAATTTTCAAATTTCGATTGGTGGGGAACTGGCGACATGGAGGTCTCGGCTTCATCTGTTATTCGCGCCGAGAATTATCGACATAAGGGCTCGTTGTATCGGCCCTCGCTGCTCAAGCTGTGACCCATCTTGGCCGGCACCAACTACTCACAACACCAGGCTCTGTACCCACAAGCACTATTTGACGAAATCGCGAGGGGTCCAGCGACGCCACTGCTGCAAGCTTTTCTGCTCGCTGGACCAAGTACAAGACCAGTGTTCGGTGGTTTTAGGAGAGTGCTTCATGCCAACCTTGCCGAAGTCTGCTGCTGCAACGCTTCTACGACCTTTTGCATTCGGCATTACAACGTCTATGGAAACTGGTGTTTCAACACGATATCTGAAATCTTTCGTCTCACTCCAGCCAACCGCACCGGGGTTGTCTCACGGGTACTTGGGCGGCTGGCTCGACTGTCCTGTACCGAGGGACATGTATGGCGTGCGATAGGCGACGAAGATATTCGCAATTTCGATTCGCGTTTAGCCGGTGCGCCGCGGTAACGAGCGTCGTCGGCCTTCGGCGACTCCTAGTATGCGTTCGGTGTGCCGCACTCGCGATCAAAGTTGCTCGATCGTAAATAACGGGCGGCGAAATCGCCCAAGGTCTGCGAAAAATCGGCAGACGTACTCGCTCGCACTAACTTATGGATATGGACGACACGCCGCGCCAACTTTCGCTCTTTCTCTCTCGTTATACGCGTTTTTTTTTCTCTCTTTTTTTTTTTTTTTTTTCTACGCGAATACAGTCGCAGTCGCGCAAAAAGCGGTCGTTCGAGAATCGAGTTGCCAATTAGCCGAGCGTCCGCGATCACTCTTGTATCGGCGAAACCATTTATTTTAAATCGTTCACGATGTGTCACTAATTTCGACGGCCGGGGAAGCATCGAAAGATGCATCGCGGCTTGTTTTTGCTGCTCGATTTCGCTGCGCCTCTTCGTCTCCGCCGCGTTCACGACAGATCGTGGTGGAATATATTACGTACACGAATTTCACGAATATATATGAAGATATTTTTAAAAGGCAATTAGCGAGAACGTGTTCTAGGCCGGGGGATGGGGTCGAAGCGCGCAAAAAGGAAACTAGTTTGCGTGCGAACGAACGAACGTACACAGTGTAGTACCTGCATGTGAACTCGTGGAGGCGGCTTCGCTCTTCAGCCTCAACAGTCCAAGAATGCGACCGACCGGAGTACAAGATGTCCACGAGGTCGTATATGCGTACTTACGACGCATTATTTCCCAGACACCGAGACTGAGGATGGAAAGAGGTGACTCGTTCGATCGCTCTTCGTCGCTGCGATTGAATAATGAATTTGAAATCTTGATTGAGAAACCCCGAAAATTTGATTGAAAAAGGACAAAATGGGGCAGGGATAGGACTTGGGTTTGATAGCGTTCTGATGCTCCTGTAACCAGTAGTGCAGCCTGCCTTTTTGACGCGGATACGTAGGTATGCCTTTTCGCTAGCCTTCCATGAAAATTGTGCGTCACGTTTCGAGCAATTGATACAGAGAATGCCGACCGACACCGAAAATGGACGCTTAACACCGGGAATGTTATTATGATGACGTCATCGCGGAAATTGTTGCTTCATTACATATATTCGCTCTGCCGTTCTCAGTCGTGTGTGCATTCAACGGTACCAGATGACATCAACACTCCTATGCTGGACTGAATAAGTGGAACATGTTGGGTAGTCATACAACACAGCCATCTATTCATTCACTCATTCATTTGTGTGTGAGGTGGTGTTGTATGCGTCGAGTGCTCAGACTTCGCAGTCCATTGCACTATTCCTCAAGTTGCTGTTAAAGATCAGCTCAGTAGCCTCACTTTTATAGCCAAAGTGAGCATGTCACCGTGCTCTATCCCTTTGACTTCACTGGATGCTGGATACTCTAGTCTCAATGCTTCGCCCCTTGTCCCGTCTATTGCTGGGCACTGACGTATGATATGGATCGAGGTTTCTTCCTCTTCTCCACAGTACCTAAAGGAGCCGCGTTTCACCACTCCTATATATTTTATACCACATGTGTCTTGTGGCTCCATGACCAGTTAGTAGTCCGACCATGAGCCTTGCATGTTTCTTGTCAAGCCCTAACGGGAACTTAGCATACTTACTGGGGGCGTCCGCTATTAGTGTTTCGCTGACTTTCATGACACTGACCAACCACCAATGCATTTTCGTCTACTTACTTATCCAAGCCTTTCCTTTGGATTTTATGACGCTGTATGCTACAGGAAGACACGGCCTCGGTGTTGCCAGTTCCTTTTTTATGCCCTCCTTCGCTAGCTTGCCAGCGATCTTGTTTCCTTTTATGCCGCAGTGTCACGGTGTCCATAGTATGGTGACACAGTTTTCCTGAGCAAGGGTGTATAATTTGTTAACACGCTCCACCACCTCCAGGGATGTAGTTTGGTGTGACAGTAGTGCCTTAATAGCCGATTGACTGTCTGTACAAATATAGATCGAGTACTCTCTCCTCTACTGTGGTGGACAGTTTGCTGGAGGAGTTGAATGATCAAAAAATATACATACAGGACTACGCTGATGATTTGGCTGTGGTGGTAACTGGCAGATTTCCGGGAACCATCGCGGAGTAAAGGGGTTATCGATAAAACTGGACAAAATTGAGATCACTGTTTTCACCTGCAAAAGGAAAGGCAAGGAGTTGATCAAGGTGCAATACAAGGGAAGACCGTTAGCCCTCACAGGAAAGGTGAAGTACTTGGGAATATATCTTGATGAAAAACTCTCCTGGAGGGATCACGTCTCAGATAAAATAAGAAAAGGGATTGAGGCTCTTTGGGCTTGCCGCACCTTTGTTGGCAGGACATAATGCACTGAATGTATACCGGTGTGATACGTCCCAGAATCACATATGCGGCCATTGTGTGGTGGGGCCGGATTCACCTGGCCAAAGTCACAGAGGAACTAGACCACCTGCAAAGGCTTGCGTGCGTGATGACAACGGAGGCAATGAGTACGGTGCCGACTATACCATTGGAAAGGTTCCTAAACTTGCCACCACTTCACACTACTATAGAAGCAGCTGCGATAATGGGGGCTTATCGCCTGGGTCAACCAAACTTTCAGGTCCAAACAGACCACCGAAGGATATGGGAGATGGCAAGGACGATGGACAAATGCTTTGGGATGCCAAAAGCATTCTAGGTAAAGAGAGATATCTCTAAGAATGATGAAGGTGTAGGAATCGGAATCACGAATGCAAAAGGCGCTGACAACTGTTCAGTGGCACTGGGCGAGAGCGTCACTATCTTCCAAGCAGAGGTAATGGCGATCACGGTGGCCATTGATAGAAGCCAGGAGAAGAGCCTTCATAAGCAGATCTATAACTGTACAGACAGTTAATCGGCTACACACAGCCATCTAACGATGTATCTGCATGCAGTGTGAGATCAGATGCTGTATCCGTTGCCGCATGTTGGCGGTCACGGTTTCTGACGCGCGATTTTCCTGGGCAGGGTTAGTTGAGGTAGCTAGCCGTTGCGTTCCCTACGGTTTGTTGCGTTAGAGTTTTCCTTCTCTGTGCCGGAGAGTGTGCAGCCGCTGTTCACTTACTAGCTATGTGTTTGTACGACTTTGAGAAAGCTATCCACGACGTGCACACGACAGTCTCAATCTTTCAGATCTGGTGGTAGCACACCCTGTGATTGTAATGCCTTGTTCGTTCGAACGGGCGGGGTTGCGGGACTCGTTATCTTTCCACCTCAGTTGATACTGTAGTCGTCGTTGTCGCTAGGATGATAATGGGGATATTCGAATATCGCTAGCTTTCCGGCTTGGGTGGGACTCGAATCCGAGGCGCAAGGATTGCGAAGCGGGTACGTTAACTATTCGGCAACACAGCGACGTACCCGTATTTAATTTCGCGGCTGGAACTGATCAAGAAGCCCGGAAAATCAGATGGCCAACCGTCCTCGTACCTATATGCTTCCTCGACACCATCCGAAAGGTAGGAGCACTCGCGAAAGAGGAAGACGATTTCGAACAGTCAGTTTGGACTCAGAGCTGGCTGCTCGACTGCGGACGCCGTGCAGTTGTGCGCAGCGGTCAGCTCGACATCAAGAACGCGTTCAGTTCGGTACTGTATACACGTATCCTGGAGGCATTGCAGTTGGCACGGATGCCTGGTTACTTCGTGCGCATTATTCGAAGCTACTACGACGGCGGCCGGTCCGGTTACCGAAGAGACGAGCTGCGGCATTCCACAGGAATCAGTACTCGGACCAACCCTGTGGAACGTCGCCCCTAACCGATTGCTGAAGCTGGCACTACCACCAGGCGTCAAGCCCGTGTACTACGCCGACGACACTCTGGTGGTGCGCCAAGCCGAGACGACAGCAGAGGCCAGGCGACGAGTTAGACGAGTTAACCAGGCGTTGGAAATTCTGACCCATTGGGTCGAGTCGGCAGGGCTGTACTTGGCAGTACAGGACACGGAGGCGGTACGGTTTACCACGGGGCGCAAGTATAGCCCACAGGTGTCTGTACAGCCCTGAAGGACCTACGGCTGTGGTTCGATGGGAAGTTGCTGTTCCAAGAGCACGTCAGGCGGGCAGCTGAGAACGTGGATCGAGTAGCCGGACAACTGTCCCGTCTAATGTCGAACCTGGGATGACCGAGAGAGAAGAAGAGGAAGATGTACCCAAATATCATCATGTCGGTCCTCCTATACGGGGCGCCAGTATTTGCCACATCATCAAGATTCCCTACAGAAGAGCGGAGATGGAGAAGATTCAGCGAAAAGCCGTGATGAAGTGTGTCAATGCGTACTGCACTGTTTCTTCGGAAGGAGTAGGCATGTTAGCATGTATACCAGGTCCATTTCACCAGCCCCCCCCCCCGAAGTGCATGTTGAAAAATTAAATGGGGTTAAAAGTTTGTGTACAATTTGTGTAATTTATGTACATCGGTCCTAGAATTTGTGTGCGTTCCCCGCCATCCCTAGGAACGATCAACGTTGGAGGGGGGCGGAAAAATGCTAGGCCCCAACTTCAGATAGAGGTCTGGAGATGGGGGCAAAAATTTGTGTACAGTTTGTGTATTTTGTGTATCCACCTTCCTCAATTTGTGTACCCTTCCGTTTTCCTCTGTGGACGACACAAGATAGGTAACCTGTTAGGTGCTGCCCCTCCCCCTCAAAGATGAGATAGAGGTTCGGAAATGGCGGCAAAAATTATTGTACAATTTATGTAATTTGTGTGCCGATTTCCCCCAATTTGTGTACCTCGCCAACCCCTCTATGGTCCATACAATAAGATTTACATGTTTGGTGCTGCTGCCCCCTCCCCCAAGATGAGATAGAGGTCCGGAAATGGGGGCAAAAATTTGTGTACAATTTGTGTAATTATTGTATCTACTTTCCGCAATGTCTGCGCCCTTCTTTCCTTGGCGTAAGCTCACAAATACTGTGGACACTGGAATTTCAAGGCAACTCCTAAAATGGGATAATGATGAGGAATTTCGCCCGAATATTTTTTATTTCTTCTGTTTATTTTAGCACCCTACCCGCCTCTTAGACGCAGTAGTCTGTAGAACCTGGGCAAGTACCCCCCCCCCCCCTATTTCAGTTGGTAAGTCTTTGCTGAATGAGAGGCCTTCAAATTTCTGTGCAGGAATGTAGGTAATTCAGAGAAGTTAATATTTTACCATGATTCAAGAGATAGTAGTCATATCAAGTAGCTATTTTCATCCATTATTGAGCCTGAATTTCTGAGAACGAAAACATTGTACGCAAAATTATTGGGAGGGGGGTAGCACCTAACATGTAACATGTAACTCATATTGTATGGTCCATAGAGGGGTTGGCGGGATACCCAAATTGGGGGAGATTGATACACAAATTACAGAAATTGTACACTAATTTTTGCCGCCATTTCCGGACGTCTATCTGATCTTTGAGGGGGGGGGGCAGCACCTAACAGGTTACCTATCTTGTGTCATCCTCAGAGGAAAGGGAAGGGTACACAAATTGAGGAAGGTGGATACACAAAATACACAAATTGTACACAAACTTGTGCCCTCATCTCCAGACCTCTATCTGAAGTTGGGGGCCTAGCATTTCTCCGACCCCCTCTCAAACTTTGATCGTTCCTAGGGAGGGCGGGGAACGCACACAAATTCTAGGACCGGTGTACACAAATTACACAAATTGTACACAAATTTGTGCCCCCATTTACTTTTTCAAAGTGCACTTGGGGGGGGGGCTGGTGAAATGGATCTATGTATACCGCTGATTGAACTCAAAGTTGGCGAAATAACGGAGGTAGAAGGCGCTAAGAAAAGAGCGAAGACGGAACGGGAGGCACTTCGAGTCAAGCGAGACATCCAGCAGTCCACGCTTCGTAAGTGGAAGGACGCACTCGCCCAGTCGACCAAGGTCGAGTGGACCTGAGTGCTGATACGCGACCTCGATGTACAGGCAGACAGGTCTCATGGGGAACTGAACTTCCACCTGATCCAAGTCTTAAGCGGCCACGGGTGCTTCGGCACTTAAATGCATCTGATGGCAATAGCCGAGCCCCGTGTGCACGCACTGTGATCGAGGGGCGGAGGACAACCCTTGGTACACCCTGTTCGAGTGTGAGGCCTGAGAGTAGGAGAGGCGCGGGACGGCAACAGTGATCGACCCCGGCTGCAGCATGAGCGATAGCGACGGCGTGATGAGCCGTCTCGCGCCGACAACCTTGGATCTGGAAGTGTTGAAGAGTGAAAGCGGATGGAACTGGGTGTCGGCCTTTGTCTCGGCCATCATGAAGAGGAAGATGCAGACGGAATGGTCGAGGCAGAGGGCCGACGGAGAAAGTTCGACCCACACCGGACACAACAACTCTGTACCATCTTAGAGTTACTGCAGCTGCTGCGGACCCCCCGGCAGGACTCACCACGCGTCACCACCTTGCTGCGTCGCTACACGTACCAAGACGAGCAGATGAGGGGTGAAGGGAGGATGCGCGTCCGTCTGTGGTGCACCTGAATTCCAGGTTAATGCTGGGTGAGCGTTGCCTCGGTCAGTAGGGTGTCCCATGGTGGCCCTGGCTGGACAGCGCGGAACCGAAGCGTAGAGGCGGATTGAGGGCTCGGGCTACCCTCAATGCGTCCCTTTGGTCACTGATGCGATACTCGGAAGGATAGTTTCCGGGGCTTGGGGTACGGTGTCTGGGGAGCCACTTTGGCATGCGTACATCGCCATATGTACGGGAACAAGAAGACAAGGTAAACAGAGGGTCAGATGGAGTGACAGAGCTTCGGTAGGCTGCTGGGACATAGTGCTTTTCAAAGGATCGCCCAGGACCGCAATGAGTGGAGGAGGCTGGGGGAGGCTTCTGGGGCCACAAGTGCGTACTATTCCTACTTCGTAAGATTGTAGTATGTACTTGTGAAATAAAGCTTGATCGATTGATCGTTTCTCAGGTTTTGAGGATCACTGTGCGCTTTTGATATCGGTTCGCTCACAAATGAAATATTATGGCCTTTGCTGAAGGGTAGGATGATAAGGTTCAAAATATCCAATGATTACAATGTGAGTATCGTTTCTTAGGTTTTCATGGTCGCCAAATTCACATTTGGTATTAATTTGACCCCACATTGAAAATTTGAATGCATATTAGGGATTAAGGGTGAACATATTCATGAATTCCAGTACGAGTATCATTTCTTGAGTTTCTAAAAGGCAATCGAATTCGTTTCCGAGACTATTTTGACTTCCTCTTCTTCTTCTGGAGTGCCGTGCAAATTACTGTGCATTGGCGGTGATGGTAGATTAATTTCCCTGGCTGCTGACCTGACTTCTGCGATTTTATTTAGTCCGGTGCATTGTCTAATATTCTTCAGCCACGATACGTTCTTTTCCTTTCTCGGCCTCTTTTTCCTCCTATTTTACCAAATATTGTTTGCTGTAGCAGAACGTAATTTTTTCCTCTGATCAGGTGGCCCAGGTATGCCAACTTCCGAGTTTCTATTTTGACTGTGCTTTGAAAATTGGTTCAGTTAGAAGAGGGACAGCCAGCGAACACAACATCGATGTTATTTCTCGGGTTCAAAGGTCGCTGAAATTATTTTTCAAGTCAGAGTGGCCCTCGGCAGAAAATCAAACTAACGGCCTTCCTTTGCATCGTTGAGCTGGACTACAAATCAGATTACACTTCCGTAGCGAAGTTACAGCCCTGCGGTGTTCGTGTGTTGGGCAACCCGTCGAAAACGGAGTTCCTCGGCCTTGGGAGGTTCTACAGTGTAACCTGTGGGTCCTGGGTCGGCGTTCTCCAGCAGGGTCGTACTCATTTACATCGTTTCGGTAATATAATCAATTCAGTATACTCGGGGTCACTGTAATGTGCACCGGCTAACGATTTGTTTAGCGTGTACAGATCTAGGAGAAAAACGCTAACGAATTACACCGCGGCCTGATAGGATAGCCGGCGCGGCGCGGCGCGGCGACATAAATTCTAATTTAATGAAATATGATTTAATATTTTTATTTCGTTGAAAAATCATTTTGCCGGCGAGCTCAGTGCGTGTACCCGTTGCCATCTCGCCATATGATAGTTATATCTATAGCTAGACGTGTATATTCTTTATTGAATACACCGCGGTGCCTATATATTCGTTAATGAAACGAGCGTGTAAGTATATAATACGCTAATCGAATACTAAATAATCCAACACGAGAAGTCAGCAGGATATGAAATAATTGACGGGCGCGTTAGAGATGCAACGCAAACGAAAATACGCTTAAACCAGTTGTCCGCCTATAACGAATTAATTCCACCTTATTTAAATAGGCTCGTTCAGAAGGCCGAGACTCGAGAACCGAGAAGCAGTTTCCTATTTATGAGAATTTCCACGCGCGAGGAGGCTGAAAAAAGTAGGCTTGGTCTATCGCATCTGCAGACTTGGATATACGGGGGAAACGGGGCAGTAGCCCCTCTCATAGGAGAGAATGCCAATTGAAAGTGCCTCAAAAGCGGCGAAGTCAGACCGAGGCAGTAACAAGCCTGGTAGAGTCTCAAGACATCTTGATCAAGTACAAGAGAGAAAGGCCTATGATCTGGAACTATCGGAGCGAGTCTCAAATGAGTCTAAAAGAATCTTCTTCAGGCGCTGTACCCGATGTCGGACGTTGACGGTCACGGTTTCTGACGCGCGATTCTTTCGGACAAATTAGTCGGGGTAGTTGCTTTCCCCGGAGTTTTGTTGCGTTAGAGTTTTCCTGCGTTGTGCCGAAGAGTGTGCAGCCGCAGTTCGCTTACTGGTTACGTGTTTCAAAATGTTGAGTTAGCTATCCACGATGTGCACACGCACAGTACCAAGCATTTCTGATCCGGTGGTAAGACGCCCTGCGATTGTAATGCCTTGTTCGTGTGAACTGGTGGGGGTTACAGGACGCGCTATGTTTCCACCTCGACTGATTCTGTAGTCGCTGTGTTCACTTGGATGTTTGTGGGGGTATTCGAATATCACTAGCTTTTTGGCGTGGGCGGGACTCGAACCTGAGACGCCAGGATTGCGAAGCAGGCACGTTGCCACTTGGCCACACAGCGGCTTAATAGAATCTACGTTTGTAATATGGTCTTAAGCTAGTTTTCAAGAGTTCGAAATAAGTTCTGGGAAGTCTGACGTGGTCTTTAAAGAGGTTTCGAAGATTCCTAGTCGGGTCTAGATGAGTCTGAGAGAGTTCTTCGCAAGTCTGGTGGGGCCGTGAGGCGTCTCGGGCGAATGTTTTCTTGAAGAGTCTCAACAGAGTCTGAAACAGTGACGGCTCTAGGGTTAGCGCGGTCGCATGCCAAATATTACTAGAGCACTATACCGGGTGATGAACGAGAAGTCGCACCATAGGCAAACATGTAGTAACGTGCAACGTGTACGTAATGCATGTAGCGGAGATTGTGTTATCGTGTCGGCGCCGCTGCGTCTTATCACATGTTGGCCCTATGGTGCGACTTCTCGTTCATCACCCTGTATACCCGAGTACACTAAGGCGCACTTTTATCCTTACTTTTTCCGCCGACGAGCGAACGTGTCGCAAGCAACGAGCGAGGCTGCCCCGCGACGAAGGTCGGGGTCGCACGACAAATGAAAAAAGTGAAATAACTGCTTAGCATGCTCTGGTGTATAGAACTCGAATATTAAATGCGAGGTTTTTACTCGTACAAAAGGCAGAGCACAAGGGAGGAATAGAGTTTACCCCCTCCCCTTTCACAGCTTCAAAATTTTCGAATTTCTTTGCGTGAGTACTAAAACAGAACAAGAAGAAAAACGCTTTCTGAACTTCTATAGGCCCTACAAGAATTTTGCATTTTTGATTAAAAATAATGTCTGGTAAATGTTTTATTGAATGTATTAAATGAGAACCATTTACCAAAAATCAGTCAGTCAGACCTGCGAGCTCGGCGCTCTGCTAGTGTATCATCTTGCAGACGAGTCTGCAACCATGGGGGAGCATTTTCATGTCTCTGCTTTGCAGACTGTGCCGATGTGATAATGTCATTGTGTCTGTCTGTTAGTCAGTCAGTCAGTCAGAGTCAGTTGGTTGGTCAGTTGGTTGGTCGGTCAGTCAGTCGGTCGGTTGGTTGGTTGGTTGGTTGTTGGTCGGTCAGTCAGTCAGTCAGTCAGTCGGTTGGTTGGTCGATCGGTCAGTCAGTCGGTCAGTCGGTTGGTCGGTCGGTCGGTCAGTCAGTCAGTCAGTTGGTTGGTTGGTTGGCCGGTCAGTCAGTTGGTTGGTCAGTCAGTCAGTTGATCAGTCAGTTGGTCAGTTGATCAGTCAGTTGGTCAGTCAGTTGGTTGGTTGTGTTGGTTGGTTGGTCGGTCAGTCAGTCAGTCAGTCAGTTGGTTGGTTGGTTGGCCGGTCAGTCAGTTGGTTGGTCAGTCGGTCAGTTGATCAGTCAGTTGGTCAGTTGATCAGTTGGTCAGTTGGTTGGTTGTTCAGTTGATTGGTCAGTCAGTTGGTCAGTTGGTTGGTTGTTCGGTTGATTGGTCAGTCAGTTGGTCAGTCAGTTGGTGGTTGGTCAGTTGGTTGGTTGGTCGGTTGATTGGTCGATTGGTCAGTCAATCAGTCGGTCAGTCGGTCAGTCAGTTGGTTGGTTGGTTGGTCAGTCAGTCAGTACAGTCAGTTTGCCCGGAGTCAGTCCAGTAGTCAGTCAGTCAGTTATTTATCTTTTTTTTTTTTTGTAACACTTCGAAGTGACGCTTTTTCCCGTTGTATGCGAAAGTAGAAACATAAAAATGTCAAAACAATGTTTCTATCCCTCAGCCCTGTGCTAATTGTATGATGAAAAGGGAGGCCAACTTCGATGTCATTGTTTAGAGTTCTGAAGGCAATTAAGTCAAAGTAAGTTATTTTACCTATAGTAAATTCGATCAGCTTCAATTTTCATCATGACTCATTTTGCGTTTACAGCCATAGTCCATAGTTGACTAGTGTTTTTTCGAGAACTAATTTTTGGCCCCTGTATTCCGCAGTTGGGGAGGACGCTCCGGATGTATTCACTGGAGATGTTGAGGCGGTTACCAGGATGATGTGTAGACTCTAGATGATGTATTTCAAAATCCATGTTTCCTGTATTTTTTAGTGAGTGTATTTCTTTTTATTAAAGAAATACCAGGCGCGGATCCACGGGGGGATCCCCCCAAACCAAAAAAAAAGAAAAATCTGTGGGAGGGGGAAATCTGGGGGGAGGGGCAACAACAAGATTTTCGCGCGCTTTTCCCTCCCCAAAATGGTTGTCTGGATCCGCGCCTGGAAATACGTCTAATTGCCTAAATTTTTGTATTGTTGGACTCAATGTAGCCTTCTCTCCCACTCTTTCTCTCTCTCTCTCTCTCTCTCTCTCTCTCTCACACACACACACACACACACACACACACACACACGCGCGCGCGCGCGCGCGGCGTGTAAACAATCAGCTGAACAGGAAACACTGGAGAAGGGATTATTCAAGTTAGTAACGTCCTTAAGTACCGATCTTTAACGACTTTCATCTGCCGCGTAGAATTAAGGAAATGCTTGGTGGAGCGCATGGTGATGCGTGAATGCCAAAGTGGCTCCTCAGACACCGCACCCCTAGCCCCGGAATCTACCCTTTCGAGATCACGTTGGTGACCAGAGGGACTGAATTAAGGGAAACTGATGAGCAAATACTCGTATCATCACAGCAACTAGTATGAAGGAAGCTTACAGTTTTTGGAGACGAATCAACTGAATAGGAGGCACAAGAAACGGGATCATTCACGTAAGGAACCTCAAGTATGGGTATTCAAGACTGTCCTAAAATACTTGTATTGAAAAGCTTTTAGTTATGATCTGCCACATCAATGTAAGGTAAATACAGTTACAGCATAACTTTTGTAACGATATCCTCGACTATTCCTATCCGAGGATTTTTGTAACCCCTTCCTTGAGAAACTGCACTAGCCTCGGCTCGTGCCGCAACTTCTGTTCTCGCGGAAAATCGCTCACTTACTAACCCAGCAGAGTAATACTAGTATATGTAATATTAGTCGCCGCATCGAATTAAGATGAATTAAGGATTTCCTTAAATACTGGTGCCTAAGGATTTTTTTCACTCTATCCTTGAGCACTGGTACTTGAAAATGTTTAATTGTGTACTAGTGCAGACTGAATAGGAGAGACCTAGCCATGTTCTTGAGTACTTACACTGGGGGAGGGGGGTCTGGTCGACTGAGTGGATAGCGCGCTGGTCTCGGAATCCGGAGGTCCCGGGTTCGAGCCCACGTATCAACCTGCTACATTTCGACTTAGACCGATTTTCCGGCAAGATGAGAAGAGGGCTAAGACAGCCCTAACAGCCTCCCCGACGTCTCTGGAGTAATGCTCGAAAAGGGCGGATTCTAGGGCTCGGGTTGAAAGGAAAGTTAGAAAAGAGGATTTTAATTGTTGCATAATATAAATTGAACAGCAAATATCATTATAAGTAAGGGTTTCCTTGAATAATGGAATTTGAGAATTTCTCTGAATTAACAGTTAATCAATTTAATCGATTCATGGGGCTGTTGAGATTAAATAAATACGCTTATCACCGGCGGATTTTAAAACCTAATAGAGGGTTAAAAACAGGTGGTTTGCCCTGTAATAACACTCTTATTTCATTTTATTTCTCGTATCCAATCGTGAGTGCTCTACCAGATCCACAACTTTTTTTAAATGTTAAATGAGTCTTGTACAACACCTGAAGTCTTGAAGAATGTTATCCCATCTTGAAGAATTTCACGAAGTCTTGAAGTTCCTCATGATGTTTTGAAGAAATTTCTGAAATATTGTAGAGTTTTAGGAAGTCTTGAACAGTGTCATGAAATCATGAAGAAGCTTATGAAGTTTTGAAGAATATTATGACATCTTGGAGAATCTCATAAAGTCTCGAAAAATCTTATCACATCTTGGAGAATTTTACGAAGTCTTGTAGAGTCTCAGGAAGTCTTGAACAGTATCATGAAATCACGAAGAATCTTATGAAGTTTTGAATGAATATCGAGAAGTTGTAGCAGACCGTGTAAGTTGGGGTGCCACCTATGTTACGACTTTTTGAACTCTTAGCAGTGGCGTACCCAGCTTGTCCGAGGAGGAGTCTGGTCTTGATCAAAGAGGAAGGGGTGTTAGAGGATGGAGCTAAAATGAGAAAAACCACTACTTGACTAACTCGGCACTGATGCGATGCCCGAAAGTGTAGTTTCCGGTGCCGGGGGTGCGGTGTCACAGGGGCCACTTTGGCATGCGTGCATCGCCATACGTCCCACCACACCACTTGACAAAGTCGCAAAGAAGAGATACCTCCTCCTGGCTGCGCCAGTGCTAAGTACTGCCGGATTGGTTTCTGTTAATAGGAAGGTCTAGAGTTTTGATAATTTTTGTTCTTTCGGGATTAATTGATCTTCTTGGTTTTGCGGACTCATCTTCCGGAATTTCATTCTTTCAAGATGAAGCGTGCGATTTCCACCTATCAACTGCAATCCTAGGTACACTGTTGGTGTCTCTACGGAATGGAAGTTAAAAACAGCCGGGTCAGACGCCGAGTGTATCTCGTTTCATACCATCGCAAGCAGTTTACGCTGGTCGTTTATATCGAGAAGAGACCTAGCTCCCCTCCCCCTCCCGCACTTTGATTCTCTCCAAAATGAAGTGATGACTTTAAGCCAGCCTGAAATATGACAAGAAATAAAAAATAAATACAAAACGAACGATAACCAGTGATCGAGGTAATCGTGTAAAGAAAGTTTCACGATTAAGACGCAGACTCTTTTTTTATCTTTTTTTTTTCTTCTTCTCTTTACCTTTACCGGTGTGCTCGCTTCCTGGACGTGAAAATCCTTTTAACGACGTTACAGCCACGTAGAAAACCGATCCATATCGTCTTTGCCACTGCTAGGCTTTACACCGTGCCTTTGTGTACGTATATCCACTGTACAGTCTGCGTGCATACGTCCGAAAGCACCGCTGCTCAATTTTTCCTATTCGTTCTGAACATTTTTTTTTATTTTTTCAAGTCTCTACAGCACCAATATACCTATATAATGTACTTTTATTACGACAAAGCGATACATCTGTTAAATTATGACCGCTACTTATACGAGAAACGTGGAACGGGAAACAACAACTAACCATCTAGCCGACCTATACAATGTTATAACTCGTACGATTAACGTAGTGAATTTTCAAATGTAAAGGTACTTACCGTATATTGTTATGTAAATCGATTCGCGTCGATTTATGTAAATAGCGCTCATGACTCACGGCTCCTCTCGACCGCCAGACAATTTTTACCAGTCCCCGTACGCCCGGGAATGCTCGAGTGCACGTCCGCCGAAGTAATTCCACGCCCGCGACTTCGGCCAAAAGTCGCCGACATACTCGCTCTCGTAGATCGGATGTACGCTCGATCGTAGTGTTGGATAGTCGATAGTGTTTCGGAGAAAGATACCCGTGGAACAGCGGCTGAAGTTGGAGTGTCAATATCACGACGCCATTGCAGAGTACCACGAAGGAGTAGAGCATGCCCGAAAGGCCAACTATGTAAAATTCGTCAAGTCGAGGGACAATAAAGACGCTTGGAATTCGTCTACGAGTTTGCCAAAAGTGCGGGCTGGAAGACAAACGTTCTGGCGTGCATGAACTTCAAGGCCCCGCCCGGTGGCCAGTCCTGAACTCCCAGTGGCGTCTCCGTGTATTGTCCCGAAATACATAAAATTGGGTAGTCGCACCTTCATTGCCTTACATATATTCGAGTAGGTTTAGTGCGTGGCCCGAGGAGTGTTCCCACTTTTTTTTTTAGCTGGTCTATTGTTTCTATGGCCTAAGAAAGGTGGATGATCTTCTCAGTCTGCTGTACCTAGTTTAGCTTACGGATCGACCAGTGGCGGATTTAGGAGTTTCCCGCCCCTGGGCAAGTGAATGTCTGCCGCCCCCGGATTTTTAATATTTTTCAAGCGTTGAATGGGTAAACATAGGAAAACGATGGGTACCTAGTACCTACTATACAGAGAGTTGAATGATTACTAATTATTAATTATTTATTTTATTTTTTATTACATTACATTTTATGATTTTATAAAACAATTTAAAACATTTTTCTTCGGGCTTTCTGCTGGGAGAAATTGTGCACAAGCTCATCGAAGTTTAAATCTTTCACCATGCAATTTTCGATTGCTAATATCGAAAGGGCATTAAGTTTTTCTTCTACCAGATTCGCACGCAGGTAACTTCTGATTTGTTTGAGAGCAGAAAACGACTGTTCAGCTGAGCAATTGGACACAGCCATCGAAAAGAAAATTCTAAACGCTATGGATACATTTGGAAATGTCAGATACAGTTTGTCGTTCCAAAACTGATTAAAATCTCGAATGCCGTATTCTTTGAAATGAATCATCTCCATTGGAAAATTTTCATCCAAATCACATGGAAACTAAGTTTGCAGATTTTTTGCCTTTAACAAGATATCTTTGGATTCCAAATTTTCTAGGTTGAACAGGAAATTGAAACGATCGGCCACTACAGTATAAGCGGCTTGCCTTTTCTGCAGTTCGGCGTGAACGCGATCTAATATAGCGAAGTATACATTTATACGCCAGTTGTCCTTTCTGTTCAGTTTTACTTCATTCTTTCTAGTTTCGCTAGGGCTCTATAGTTTCACCTGGGTATACTAAGCCGCCATTTTGGTTCATACTGCGCCCGTGGATGCCGAATCCGACTATGCGGAGCGTAACGCGTAGTCAATTCGGCATCGACGGGCGCAGTATGAACCAAAATGGTGGCTTAGTATACCCAGGTGAAACTATAGAGCCCTAGTTTCGCCTGGTAGAAGTTGTGGTAACCCAGCTACGCTAGTTCCGAATGGTCAAGGCATCGTATCGATTCACTCGATTGATACGATATAGATTACCTCTCCTCTCTTCTATCCTCATACGTTTGTTCCCGTTCCTACATGTTGTTTCCTGTTAATACCTGTCTGTGTGCTCTTTTTCGATACCGTCGATTTTTCCTCTTTTTCCGTGACTTCCATGACCTGTCTAAGGGAGGGGGTAAATCACCGATGACCATCCGAGAAATAGCCGCAGCGTGGACTCGCGTTTTGGACGTTACGGTGCAAAGATCTTGCCGACGTTCCTCGGCCACCTTTTTCGCCGACGTTTTCAGAAAAGCTAGAGTCTTGAGTCAAGTTTGAGTTGCAAGCCTATTTTTTGCGATAATTCGATTTGTTGGAGTTCTAACGTAAATTCGTCGCAAATTCATCTGCGATACTTCTCGACTTCCGCGAGTTCTGCACGCCGCGTTTCAACCACTGTTCAACGCGGGACATTCACGTATTCCACGTGCCATCAACTCCTGGGATCGTGCTGTCCGTTAGTCTACTCTAGAAGTTTGTACGTTTGTTTTCGTCGTCGTCTCCGTTATTCATAAGCCTTCCCGAGTAAACACCGTCATACATTAGTCTCTGCGTTCTTTGTGTGTCGTTGTTCTCGTGTCGTCGTCCTTCCTGCTTACCTACGTGTCAGAGTAGGACACGTCACTCGAGGTATTCGCTAGGCAGAGCTCTTTCAAAATCTTGAGTTACCTCGCAACCGCGAATGCAGTCGATTGAGAAATTCCCTAAGTGTCATTCTCCCGTCCCTGTAGATCTCATTGAGCTAGTCGAGAGCTACACGTGGTGTCGTGGTTCCACCAACCCAAACCGTGCTATCCTACTACCTCGCAGGAGTCTTGCCGTCGGTTACCACAAAGTCACATAGTCTTGGTCCGCTTCGTGTCAAATTTTTATTCTTCCGTCACAAATTTTTCGGCTGTGCGTACAAATTCTTCAAATATTTCTTCATTTCTCAACTTGGTGACGAATTCTATCAACGACGTATAAAGCTGGACATCTGTTTCCAGATTGGTTGTTACCGACTACGGTCCAAAAGCGTGTTCCAGAAAGTTATCAGAAAGACGAATTCAAAACAATCAAACTGCTCTGTGTATCCCTTTGCTTCATTTCGAGTCAAAGCTTTTTCCATCTCATCATTCTGAGTTTCATTTTTTCACTTCTGCCCAGCAATCTGACAGACTTTTGCACGCGTCATGTTTGCTCGACCATCTGGTTCCGCTTGCACGTTTCAACACAGTTTGGCCTTTTTTAAAGCAGTTCGAAAATATTTCCCATCTAAAATAAAATAACATACACATTATTGCATGCAGAATAGGTACCATAAAAATAAAACAAGGCATAACTAAAAATAACTATGAGTAGATGCTGTAAAAAATGTAAATACATTCTGAATGATATTGAAAAACGCTGACGCTTCTGAAACACACTCAGCAGCACATGAGCCAACCAAATTAAGGGAATGAGCTGAACAAGGAATATACGTGGCCAAAGAATTCAGTTTGATAAGTCGCGCTTGCAATCCGAAATATGGGCCAGACATGTTACTGGCGTTGTTGTACGACTGTCCTCTGCAGTTTTTTATATCAATTCCAAGACTGTCTAGAAATAAAAGAACCGCATCCTCCATGTTTTCGGATTTGTGACCAACTTTTGGTATGAACCGAAGGAATCGTTCAACTGGAGTACCATCTTTCACATATCTTAGGACAAATGATAGCTGATCCACATGACTTATGTCTGGGGTGGAATCCACGATTATGGAAAAGTACTTGCATTCTTTGATTTCATTTACGATTGTATCTGTGACATGTTTGGCCATCAACTTGATGAATTCGTCGCAAATCGTTGATGACTGATACGACGTATTGCCACTTCCAGGGTTCCCATGAGAAGCAATGTGATTCTCCAAAAACGGATCAAATTCAGCCAATAATTCTAGGCACATCATGTAGTTTCCATTATGATACGATCCAAATCGTTCATCATGCCCCCTGAAAGCGAGCCCTCTGCTGCTGAGTTTCTTGATCACCGCAACAACGCGTTTCAAAACATTTTTCCAATACTCGATTTCCGTAGCAGTCTGCAAACAAAGGGCATGGTCTATTCTTGAAACAGCTCTACTTCGATCTAGCATTGCTTTTTGGCAAATATGATTCTCTCGAATTTTCATGACTGCTTACGATTTGGAAAATATGTTTCCAGTCACTACATCCTTCTGCTGATCCCAACAAAGTTCCACCGCCAAACAATTGACATGGAGCACAGAATAATGATTTTTTACTGGGAGAGTATATCAAATATTCCCGGTCTTGTTCTTCTCCATTTTGTAGTTTTCGTTTGAATACACCTTTAGAAAGAACTCGAGAATTACGACCAGAATTGTAAAAAGTCTTGGTTTCTTGAAAGTCACCGTCTATATTTTGATTTATTTCTTTTGATAGCAAAATTTCAATCGTATTGTCGTTAATTACCCACTCTGCTGGATCACTACTAACGGAACGAGTGCGAGTGGAATCTTCTCCGTCGCTTGCTCCCAGAATCAGTTTTTCCTGTGCAATAACAGAATCGGTATGAGTTTTTTCCACATTTGGCACATCAGGAGTTGATTTCAACGAACACGAAGGCGAACTATCATCGAAGGTCTTTGCAACGTCTGTCCCTATTGGAAACATCGAGGAAATAAATTATAAAAATTTGCACATTTTTCATTCAACAATTCAAGAAAAGGGGAACGTAAAAGAAAAAAGAGAAATTATTGTATACCTTCGTAAATTTAATTTTCCAACGTACTTTCATCTTGAATGTTACTTTCAATTTCTGGATTTTCATTTGCTGCGTCATCACGTTTCTGAACTTGAAAATAGTTACTCATTTTCCTGGTTTTTCTTACTACTTCTTCCTCTTTTTCCCGCCTTTCCTTCGCGTCTTTTCGGTACTGAGCACCACTTAATTTTTTTCGACTGTTCACTTTGAACAAATTTAATATTAAAATTATAAAATTAAAATCACACAACACAACATGAACAGGAACTATAATCCGTTTCGAAAATTAGAAAAAAAAAGAGAAAAAAAAGGAAAATTTGCCGCCCCCAAAAATCTGCCGCCCTGGGCGATTGCCCATTTTACCCATAGGTAAATCCGCCACTGGGATCGACGTAGTGCGCCAGAGTGTGGAGCACTGGGAGGCTTGCGAGTTCCAATGTCCATACACCACCCCCTTAAGTGCGATCATATAAGGTGCATAGGTACTCTAGCTCTTCAAGCCACCCCGTACACCATAATTTTGAATTCAGGATAGTTGAACCAGAAGTGTGAATACCATATTTCTATTGCTCCTACATCCGCCAAAAGGGTGCACGGCCCTCCGAAAAACCGCGAAATACACAAACACACGAAACTCAAGCTTATCAAGACTCTGGTATTTTCAATTTTCCTGTACGCGTCAGAATGCTGTGAACGTTGAAAGCAGCGGACATTAAGAGAGAATCCGACGCCTTCGAAATGTTCTGCCATCGGAGAATACTACGGATTCCCTGGACCAAGAAAAGAACGGACAGGTCCATCTTAAAAGAACTAAACGTCGCAAAGCGACTCAGTATCACCATGAGAAAACGAATTCTAAAATACTTCGGTCACGTAATCTGGCACGATAATATGGTGAAGCTCCCAATCCAAGGCAAGGTAGAAAGAGCATGGGGCAGGGGAAGGTCGCCAATGCGCTACGTTGATCAGCTCATGAAATATGCCAGACGAACATTCGGACCTAGCAACGTAATGGCTGACATCTGGCGGAAGTTTTCAACAACATCTAGTTCTTTTGTGTTTTTATCAACGTTAGGATAAAATCGTACATTTTTTCCTATAACGTTGATAAGAAATTCAATAGGAAATCGTAAAACGACATCGCTAGGTCCGAAGTAGCTTGATGCGCGAGAGCGACAGAAGACCGCGAGTCATGGAAAAATTTGGTTGGTGGCACTGAACGGTCGCGATGCCCGAAACCGGGGGGAACTACACCGGAGGTACTGTTTCACTCACGTCAGTCAGAGACCGCGATAAATGGAGACAATCAGCTTCGCTACTCGAAGAGGGCCGGCTGGAAAAGCCAGCCCTTCACTCCCACGTGCCTTTACTGTTCAAAGCTTCAAACTGTGAAGCTGCAGATTGCAGCCGCATGGCGAAGTGCAAAGATCAAGATCAATAAGCGACTTTCTGAAGTGAAGGACCTGTCTACAAATGAAGCGCTGTGTGGAAGAAGAGCCTTTGATCAATGTATTTCTTATGAGACAAAGGTCCTTCTCCCACACCGCGCTTCAAATGACTCTCAAATTTGAATGGAATAGATTCATGGAGCTAGAAAATGTTCTTCTAATCTTCTATATTATTATTCAATTCAACTGATTCAGGTGGCATCCTAGGAAATTGTAATTCTTCATCTGGTAAAGATAAAAGAATTTTTTATACTACTTGATCAGAAAGACAATGTTTACCTTGGTGTTTTACGGACGACAAGAAGCGCCTATCATTCATGCATCAAGTGCTAACGAAACCTGCATGTTAAGTAAACGTCCCTCAATGTAAAGTGTTTTTACATGAAAAAATTGCTAGCCAGTAATTTTGCATCAGGAATCAAACCTGTGTCCATTGAAACATTTGACTGAAATGCAGCAATTGTCTCTAACCACTCGGTCACAGAGCGAATTACAAAATAGTGACTTAAGAACGCATTTAAATATTCACGACATATTACAGCTGATACCAATCGTTGTTAACTGTTGTTACGTTTTTGCTGGCCACTACCTGTGTATGCTGTTTGTGCACGTGAACAAACTGAAGACAAGACTGTGATATTGTACTTTGTAGTAACTACCTGTGCAAATTAAATTTTTGAATTAATTACGCACACAAAGATCACCTGTCTATAATTTCAATAAATAAATAAATAAATAAATACAGAGCATGTCACGGAAAAACATTGCCGCTTCTGATCAAGTAGTATAAAAAATATCTTCCACAACAAGAGCCAAAAGTGAGTTTACATGACTCGAGAATTGCTCACTCGCTACGCTCATTCGCAAACTTTCCCTCGCCATGTACACACTCACTTTTGACTCTTGGTGTGCAATATACTATTTTTTCAATTCAAATGCGAAATTCTATTTCGATTCAAATAAAGCTTACATTTTGAATAAGCATAACCAAAATTAATACCAATACTATCAAAACTTGTTAATTGGCATGCAGTTTTGAGAACATCGGAACTACATTTTTGTTCCTCATAACTTGGTAACTCAGCATTGACGTAGAAGGGCCAAAAAATAATCTACCCGAACTTACACATATAATTGCAGGTCACTTTTTATTTAATTGTTCACGCTGACATTTCCTTAGTTCTAATCTCGTTTTGCTTAATGAATTTGGGGTCTTTGTTCAGTCTTTGTTGTAGTATTTCTCTTTGCTGCTTCTTGTAATAAATACAGTTCTGTTTCTGGCGTTCTGATCTATGTTTACAAACTCTCGGTGCATCGGGGGTATGGTTCTATCTTGTTCATTAGCTAATTGTTCATTTGCTCCTTGCTTATTTGCTACATTTGCTTCTTGTTCATATGCTATTAGTTCATTTGCTGCATCGCATATTCCCATAATTACTACGGAGAGGAACGCCGTTATTTCGTTCTCAGGTGAAGACAGCCACAATGCTAAGACTTCATCACTCAAAACCTGAAACAGAATACCAAAATTAGGCGTTAATTCTTCTATCATATTTCTGAGACACAATTCACATCCCATTATTCATTGGGGAATTTACTGATAAAAAGTACAACAGAAATTTAGGTAGATTTGTAGATATCTCAAAAGAACATTTTCACTTGATTCAGATTTGATCAGAATTTAAAACAATTCACACACATCATTGGTTAGAAAATTTACCAAGAAGGCAAGAAAATCCTATGTCCTATACCTATTCGAATAAACAACATTATCGCTACTGCGAAAAGAACGTACTGCTAATAGACGAATTTCCTACCGGACATGTTCTGCTTGGCTTGATTCAAACAAATTTTACACTTACCAAACTGAGAATCCATTTTATAAATTAGCAAGCAGCTTAACTTACCTATTCTAATTCCAGTGAAGGGTTTTCCTCAATTTTCAAAATATTTTTCAATGGTAATAGTACTCTAATCTTCTAAAGTAACAGTGCAATAACTGAAGAATAAGAATAAAATCAAAATATCGAAATTGTTGCTTAGAATTATATTTTTATTTCTCCTTAGCTCTGGCTTTATATTGGAAATGAAGCTCGCACAGTTATGAAGATCAAGATCAATGAGCACTACTGAAGAAGAGAAAAAACAAAATGAAAAAAAGTGATTGCAAGAGGCTCGTCGCCAACCCGAATAAAATCAAAATTTTTGCTTATAATTCATTTTATTATTTTTAATTAATGGATTTCTCGAGAATTAGGCGCCACTGAACTGAACTGTGACTCCGATTAATGAACACTACTGAAAACCACACATCTCAAATGACGCGCCACTGCACTGAACTGTGACTGCTGAATTGAGAAGAAAAGAAGAACATATAACTTCGCTACTCGAAGAGGGGTTGGCAACATATTCAAATTGCAAAGCTGCAGACTGCAGTCGTGTAGCTGTATCACTTATCACTCTATCGACCGGAAGGTACTCTTCAATCAATTTACAATGAATTCAGATCGATGAAATGTCCCTGATCTGTAATTCCCAATTGTAATTCGTCATACGCTAAAGACAAGGAAGGAATTTTATTTTAATGTGATTAGGCATAACCGAGATTATCACCAATACTAGGTATCAACACTTGTTCACTGGCATTCAGTTTTGAGAACATTGGACGTACATTTGTTCCTCATAAATATGTACTTCAGCATTGACATAGAATGAACAAAAAACAGAAAAACAGCCTATTGCAACTTATACATCCTCAGAACGAATATCTTCACTATATATTCAAGACTTCAACAGCAGGCTACAAAATTTGATTTTGATTCGCTTGTTGCTTAATAGATTTTTGTAGTCTTTGTTGTAGTATTTCTCCTCAATGCTTCCTGTAATATACAATTCTACTTCTGGTATTCTGATCTACATTTACAAACTCTCTGTGCATCATATAGCTAGGCTTTATCCTGTACTTGTTCATTATCTGCTTGTGTAATTGAAGGGTAAAGAATCAAAATTCACATTTGCCATTTTATTTCAAGGGCGCAGATAGGCAAGATACTGTAAACGGGTGCAGGAATATCTTTGCTGCGCCTGTGAATATGCGATATGTGTAACATACTCCACAAAATTGGGGAAAATGGAATTTCCTCTGATTTGTCTCCTGAATTTGTTCCAATAAAATAAAATAAAATAATAAAATAAAAAATAAAAAAACCTACAAAGTTTTAAATCGATTGGATTAGGGGAATCCGTGTCACAAGTTCCCTTTCATTCTTATGGTAAAAAAATACATGGAGTTTTGACTTTTGTTCCAGACTAAATTTCCTTCTTATATTCGCCAGGACCAAAGCTTGTAAATTAAGCAGTAGAACATTTCCTATAGGATTCAGCTTGTGACATTGGAAAAATAATTCTTTTGGTAGATTTTGATAAAATGTTCAACTTTTTCAAATTTTAGTCTCTAGATCAAACAGAGAATCTAGTTAACACGAAATAGTCATTGAAATTCGAAATTCAACGTTTGCTACTGACTTTCAGATTTTCAAAATAGCTTTCACATTTCAGCTTTGTTTCTATCTTTCAGATAACATTCGATACTGAGCTTGAAGCCTTCGGCTTTTGACTGACTAGTCTCTAATAGGAGTCCAGGGTACTCCATTTTCAGAAACGAAGTTTGACTTTTTAATTTGGGCAAGTGGAGAAGAAATATTTGCCGACAAATATTTTTTTTAAATAAAAATTCGCTGACAAAATTGAAAAAAAAAAATTAAAACTTTGTCGATTTTTTAAATCGAAATATTTTTCAATTGAAAAAAAAAAGTAAGCAAACAAACATTCATTAAAAAATGAAAAATTGAATTGAACAGATTCAAAACTTGCCAACTGCTGCTAAATTATGGGGGGGGGTCAACCTACTGCACCCCTGATAGTTTCGTCCCTGTCTAGTACTAAGTTTGGTCATGGAGAATGACTTAGAAAAAAACAGGATTCGCCACTGAGTGCCACAGAACGTTGTACAGTACTTGGTTCGATTCAAAGAAATTCTACACTAATTAAACTGACAACCCATTTCATACATTAACAAACCATACACTTACCTCTCCTAAAATCTAGTATTTCTTCACTTTCCTTGAGGATATAGTTCCTTTTGTGGAAAAGTACGAAATGCACAATACTCCAGTCATAAGTAAAATTCGGAATAAAGAAAAATAAAATGTAAATGATCGCATTTTTTAAATTTTCATCTCCTTGGCTATAGGTACCGTACATTGAAAATAATGCTCGCGCAGTAATGAAGCTCCAGATCAATGAGTGCGTCTGAAGAAGGAAAAAAAAAGAAGAAAAAAAGAAAAAAGTAATTGCTAGGGGCTCATTACCAACCCTAATAAAACCGACATTGTTGCTTAGAATTATTGTTATTATTTTCAACTAATTGATTTCTTGGAAATGAAGCGCCGCTGAACTGAACTGTAACTCAGATCAATGAACACTACCAAAAATCACACATCTCAAAAGGACGCGACACTAAACTGAACTGTGATTCAGATCATACTGAAACAGAAATGAGAAGAGAGAAATAGTGATTGCAATAGGCTCGGCTACTCGGGGTCTGGTTGGCCGAGTGGATAGCGCGCTAGTCTTGGAATCCGAAGGTCCGGGGTTCGAGCTCACGTATAGCAACTCGCTACATTTTGACCTAGGTCGGTTTTCCGGCAAGAAGAGAAGAGGGCTAAGAAAGCCCTAGCAGTCTCTCCGACGTCTCTGAGCTCGAAAGAGCGGATTCCAGGGCTCGGGTTGAGAGCAAAAATGAAAAAGAGAGGTTCGGCTAAGTCGACCCTAAA
The DNA here is from genome assembly GCA_031841125.1 of Acanthococcus lagerstroemiae. Taxonomy (NCBI): domain Eukaryota; kingdom Metazoa; phylum Arthropoda; class Insecta; order Hemiptera; family Eriococcidae; genus Acanthococcus; species Acanthococcus lagerstroemiae. The sequence goes on along the minus strand of CM063111.1, from coordinate 12,702,599 downwards.
AAATTGTGCGCATGCTGTGGCAACGTAAATACTACCCCATCTACTCCGAATTTTGTGAAGGAGACCGTCGAATCCGGCATCAGTGTAAATATAGATGACCAGCCTGACAGCCTAAAATCCAAATGGACCTGACACTCAAAGATGAAAGAAGAGAGAAGAGGCTTGGCCTACCCAAAAGTAATTAAGAGCTGGCTGTGCAAGAACACCATTGGCTAGTAAAGTACGTGGCTTTCAGTGTACGAATTCGCTGAACAGTGAATTTCGGCCTTTGAACTGGAGATGCAGGGTGTTGCTTCTGTACACCTCAATTTATGAACAATGCTCGTTTTCTGAAAACTTACCCTCAACTGGAACTATCAAAATAACCAATTAATTAATCATGAAAACACGGCTGGTCGAATTCAAAAAATATGTAAAAACAAACGTCGAAACGCTATTTACGATTCAGAGAGAGAGAGGAAAAAAATCACTCACCTAACACAAACTTACACGTCCTTCTTAATACGAGTCTCATCAGTCTGTATTTACCGCTTATCGTTCGCCTCCGATCAACGCCCAAAAGTGACCCTACTGCCTGGGATTTTCTTCCATACGGTATTTTGTTTCTCCTCAAAAAGTGAAATATTATGTAAAATTTCCGAAACGTTCTTTGTGATAATAAGCGTGAAAATAATAACAGTAAACATATTGATACCGTATTAATGAACTAGAAAATATCGAAAGATTTTTATCAACAACACAAAAGGGACTATTATCGGAGCAGATGATAACGAAACCGTCTAATTAGAATGATCGATATCTGGAAGGTAGTCGAATAGGATAATTCCCAATTATCAGCCTACGGTTATAAGATAATCAGCGGGTTACGGGGAAGCGTCTTAAGCGAAAGAGAAAAAAAAGAAAGAAGAGGAAACCGAAAGAAGGGAAAAAGATTTCCAACTGTTGGAAATTGGTTAACGCGTTTGAAAAATGAAATGCGACTGTGGTCAATATGTATCTCTGATCCCTGTTGCCGCTGACAGGTTGTAATTTATCGAGGCGAAGAAATACAAAAAAAAAAAAAAAAAAAAAAAGGGAGAAAAAAATCGAAGTATCGGCGAAAACACCTCAGGCCTTAGACACTTGCCACGGTTTGCAAAGGGTGAAACTTTTTTTTTTCTCTTCGATATCCATTCTTCTCTCAAAAAATAGTATAAATTCCCCGAGTAAAATCACTCAATCGCACGAAATGATTTTGTGATGAGCGCGTTTCTTTTCTACGACACGTTCGTGTCGTAGCTAAAGCCCATCGGGCGCGGTGTGCCCACCGGGGCTTCGGTTCTCACCCGGATAATTAACTGGCCGCAGCTCGGTAGTCACGAATGCCGAGTCGATTCGATCGTAATCTATTCGATTTCTCGAGTCTCGGATCTGTCGATTTGAATGGCAAATAATTTCATCCCTCTGGTCAAAACACTCGAGACGAATTTTTGGGCGACGAGCAGCGACGGCGGCGCGCTCCAGGATATTTACATGGCGTCGTCTTGAAAAACGCAGTCGAGCGAACGTTAATAAGTGGATTTTTAATATTGACAATGCGGATATTACTCGGTGATTTCACATTCGAGCCCGGCTAATGCCTATTTTGGAAATCATTGATTCGTTCACGAATAAGCGATCATCTAGACGGCAAATATTTAATATCAAATATTGGTAATGCGATTAACACGGGGGGGGGGAGACCTTGGTGGCTAGCCCCGGTGGTGAATTGTTATCAAATCGGTATATATGTTAACAGATGTCTTCGGCCACATAACTGATGTATTATGTTTATCCTATTTTCCTTTTTAAAAATCTTCTATTAGCGTTTTACACGACGGAGAAAAGGTAAAATATATCCGAGACATTAAATGCGTTCGCGATATGTCAAGAAATACGACTATACCGGGGCCCCCTTATTTTATTAAAGATGATTTTCGAAGATTTTAAAATGGTCAGCGTTTACAATATCCATTCAACGCGGTGAGTAGGTTTCTTAGTGTATGTATACCCGATACCCTCTTTTAGGTATTATATGTATACATTTATAGTTTTTGATTTACAAAAACCTCGTTGGTTTGCTTCGCGAAGTATTTTTCAAACACGCTGTGCGCTGGGTGTATAGTACTCGCGGTTCTTTCTCTGCCGTTCGTCTCGAATGGCTTTGCACATTTTTATCTGCGACCGGTTGCGTCAATTTGCCAAAATTAACGAGCTGCATGCCTGGCGTACCTTTCGAGAGCACCGTGATCCTAAGATCGTAAAATCTACGTATTGGGTATCTTCTCTACGATTCTGGAGTAGCGAATAAGATTTCAGCTACAGTTTGTACGAGAATCGGATATTTGGTTGCCGCTTTTGGCAGATCCAGGGGCGTTTGAAATATGGTGTCTACCCTTCTTGGACCAACGACCCTGAATTCAAAATTCTAAATCGGTGGAGCTCCGCTGGAGATCGGATAGAGGAATGTATCCAAGTGCCTTGTCACACGACTGTCGGATATCGTGCTGATATCGCAAGTCAGATTCTTGAGACACTACAGTCAGAGCTTTCACACGTGTTGGCTGTCGGTCCGATATCGGTGATTCCCACGATATTGCACCGATATCAGTGTCGGTTGAATATCGGACGATGAGCACAAAGATATACGTTTATGTTGATGCTTTCACACGGCAGAGCCGGTCTGTCACCGATAATCTAATTTTGGGTAGTCCAGGAGTTGGGATAACTCTAGAAATGATATCAAGAACAAATTTTGCGGCCCGAAGGACCATTGCTTCAATATCACTGGCGGCAGTTGCTGTTCGTCAACAACTTTCCATGTTATGGCCTCCTGTGTTGACGGAGGACCACTTGGTGGTAACCACTCTTCAAATCCACTGTTGTATACCACTTGTCGTCAATCCGCGGCAATGGGTAACTGTCTTTCCAAGTTACATCATTCAGCCCACAATAATCCACACACAACCGCATTGTGCCATCCTTCTTTAGTACCAGCACAATTGAAGATGGCTCAATAACCCCTTGTCTGTGTAGGTCATTCATCATCCGGTTGACTTCCTCTTGTTTTGCCAACAGGACTCTCCGTGGGCGCTGCTTGATAGGTGGATTGTCCCCAATATCAATCCAATGTTGCACCAGTTCTGTCTGGCCATAATCGTCGCTGTTTTCGGCAAAGATCGTACTGAAGTCCTTCAGAAGAGCCTCTATTGCCTTCCTCTGCGACGGCTTCAAACTCCGGATTACACCTCTGGTCCGCTGGTCAAAATCCGATGATGTTGTCTTGTCACTGGGCATTGAGATGGTCCGTCCCTTCGGCAGTTTCCTTCTGGCTTTGGTCTGATACAGCTGTCTGGGCCTACAGTTAGCAGCCTTCTCGAACTTTACAACCCATTCTCAATACTATAGGGTCTGCTGTTCAGGGTCGGTGATCAGCCCATGCTGCACTATCATATCCCAGCCAATGATTGCAGCGTCTTCTATGTCAGCCACTAGGAACTCTTGCTCAAGGAAGGCTCCCATCAGCTTAACTCGGAGGCGGACTGTCCCATGTACTGGTACTGTTTCCCCAGTAGCTGTTCGCAGGACATACTGCTTCTCCTGGTACACCTCCTCAGCTGGAACCAACTCGCGTTGGAGGATCAAGTGCAATGCTCCAGTGTCTACACAGAAGAGTATAGTCTTCCGGCCAAGCTTTCCTTTCACATAGTTGCTTGAGGCATCACGTTGTAATGTTCTTTTGATAGCGATGATAGTGTGGCCTGTTGGGAAACTACCGGAGATGTTCGGCCCGCAACACCTCGGCCTCCTAGTTTAACTGTTTCGGTTCGATGGTCTTCTTGTTCTGGGGGCAATCAACACGAATATGCCCCAGTTCACCGCACTGGAAGCATTACGGTTTCCCAGTCCGGCGCGGACGCTCGGTGTTTGGTCGCTTCTTTGTCTCCATCACCTGCTCCACTACTGCTTGTCAATCATTGCCTTTCTTTCTGGAGCTTTCCCATGTAGCTTCCAGCTCCAGGGCTTGTGCCAAAGCAGGCCGAGAGTTTTGGTGGTTGCCAACTCTTACCAACATCTGAATATGCTCGTCCTCAATTCCATCAATAAAGGCCCAAGCCGCAGTTTCCTCTCTGAATTCTTCCAAGGATGTTGGGTAGGTGGCGTTGGTAAGGCGAACTATTTCTGCTTCAAAGGCTTGAAGCGATTCTCCCCGCCTCTGTGACCAGACCTTCAGTTCCCATTTCCGCAGCTGTTTCATATGTGCTTGCCCATATCGGCATTCCAGGGCTTCCACCAGATTCTGGAAATTCCTCAGGTCCTCGGATAGAACCGTCTTCAGTTTGTTCATTGCGGCTCCTTGCAGGTTGACGACCAATGCTGTAGCCTTTGTTGCTTTGTCCCAGCCATTACTGGCAGCCGCTGCATCAAACTCGACAAGGTAGGTCTCCCAGGAATGCTGACAATCAAACGTTAGTGGTTTCACTTTAGCAGAGCCACTACCACTTGAAATTGGAACCAGTTGGCGTGGCTGGCTGTCTGGAGCCTCCACTGACAATGCACCGGTGGCTGAATCCATCTGAGTAGGCTGCTAGCTACCTGGAGGTACTGCCACTGACATTGTGGTACGGCCAGTCCGGAGTTCCTCCAGTTCTTTTTCTAATTTGGTCACTCTTTCATTTTGATCATCCAGTTTCCTCGACTAATCTTCCAATTTCTTGGCCAAAGGCTCGATTTTCTCATCCATCTTCCGCTCATAATGTACTGGAGAGCAGCAGCCATTGTCGACCCTTCGTCTTCCAGTTCTGGTTCCACATCAAAATCAAAAGTTTCTGGGACCTTACCTTCACCTCTCAGGAAGGTGTCCAGCTGCCAGACCAGTTCCACTTTTGAACCTGATGGCGATAGGTCACGGTTCTTCAATTCCTCCCAAAGCTCTTTCTACGACAGTTCAAACAACTTTTTCGGAGCCATCACAAATGGAGAGTTTTGATAACGCTCACTTCCTCAATACGAAACTCTGAATCCACAGAACACAATTGTCTAAACGAATGTCCAAACAAAATCTTCACGACGCGTACTGTCGAATCCCACTTCTGACACCAATGTAACGAATTTTGCACTGAAAAAAGCACGAAAACACGTACTAAGAACTTTTAATGTCGCACTAATACAAACGCACAAAAACAGTAGCTAGATCGCTTTGAAAAACGCAAAGTTAATCGCATATAAAACTAGACTATACGGCGACGGCCAGCGGCCTTTATATATCCCGACGATCCTGAACTCCACTGATGATGGCATAACAGCCGAAAGCGCTCTGGACTACAGAAGAAGAAAAAGTGAATTGGGACACCCTACAAATGGAATATTATCAAGTTCACTCACTCTCCAAAGTGGACACTAAAATGAAGAAGTGTAGTTCGTATAGAGCTGGGTGGTACACTATGACACGTGGTACAGAGTGGCATAGTTGAATTTTCTGAAAGACTAAAACGTCGAATGTGTGAACGAAAATAACTTCCAGTCGTATATCAGGATGTCTACGGCTCATATAAGTCATCTAAAGTCATCTGTTTTGAAAAAAGGTCATCTGAGTCATATTTTTTTTGCTGTAGGTCGTATAAAAATTTTTTATTTTGTTGAATAGTTTTAAAAAACTGCCAAAATAACATAAGTTTATTGTACAAACATCAGCTAATGAGTAAATAATCAGCGAGTATGAATGAAATTTAGGTATCCACATAGCCGATCACCAACACCGACACGATATCGGGTAAGTGTGAAAGGTATCCGCACAGTCAATCACCGATACCGGCACGATATCGGCCCGATATCCGACATTCATGTGAAAAGGCTCTAAGAAGGGTAGTGGAAGTCTCAAGCAGATAATGTACTTTTTCTTCTTCAGACGCCGTATCCGATGCCGGACGTTGGCGGTCGCGGACTCGCGGTTTCTGATGCGCAACTCTCCTGGGCAGGTTAATCGGGGTAGTTTGCCGTTGCTGTCCCCACGGAGTTTTCCTCTCTTCTCTGTGCTGAAGAGTGTACAGCCGCAGTGCGCTAGCTAGCCACGTTTCACGACGTGTACACGACAGTCTCAATCTTTCAGATCTGGAGGTAACACACCCTGTGATCGTAATGTCTTGTTCATGTGAACTGGCGGGGTTACAGAACGCTTTATGTTTCCACCTCGAATAATACTGTAGTCGCTGTGTTCGTCAGGATGTTAGTGAGGTTATTTGAATACCCCTAGCTTTCTGGCGTTGGTGAGACTCGAACCCGAGACTTAAGGATTGCGAAGCGGTCGTGTTACCGCTTGGTCACACAGCGACTCCAGATAAAGTACAGTGGCATCCAAAGCCCTGGCTAGATGGGCTATTTGTTAATCTAACGAAAGTTACATCATTGGCCGATCGTCCTGATCCGTCTTGCCATCGAACAGGCATGCGGGAACTGTGGTGGACTTCGCATAAAAATGCCGTGAATTTTGCGCATATGTCTGGCCAGCAACGTGTGTATTGCAACTCCTGTAAAAAATTTCGGAGGTAAAAATAGCCCCTTGTTCGGATCTCCAGGAGGGGGCTGCATCAGTTTTCAAGAGATTCAAAAAGGGCATTCATAGGTGTAATGAGTATAGGAGCCTGGAATGTACGGGATTAAGCTAGCTCAAGATAAAGTACAGCAGCCTGAAAGGAGATCTGCTGCATAGTGGTTCAGAATTCAGTTCTAGGCCGCCAGAGGCGGTTCGAATGAATTTTTCTGCGGGGGGGGGGGGGGGTTGGATACAAAAATGCCGAATAAAAATTCTAAATTCCCGAATAATTTTCCTTTGCATTGAATGTTGACGTAATTGTGATGTGAGAATAAATTTTACATCTTTTAATAAAAAGTAATATATCAATGTCAGTAGAAAAGTATTACAACAAAAACTCGTACAATAACATCATGGTTAAAATAATATCTAATAATAATAATAAAAACAATTAATTTCAAGGGAAAAAATTTCAGACACAACAAAAACTTGTAACGTAACATCATGGTAAATAAAAAATACTTCCCTTTTTTTCGAAAAGTCAATAACAATTAATTTTAAGGGGGAAAAGGTTTTAAGACTACTTCCAAGTATAAGTTACTCTCCCTCCGGTTACTGACGCGATACTCGAAAGGGTAGTTCCTGTGGCCGGGGGTGCGGTGTCATAGGGGCCACTTTGGCATGCGTGCATCGCCGTACATCCCACCACACCAAAAGTGTAAGTTACTCGTCGTTTTTTATGGCGAGCCACTTCTGCATAGCTCTTCTCAAGTTGATTCTGTCTTATATAGGTATCTTTGTTACAATTCACTATTAGTAAATTTTTCAATCGTACGTTTGTTATAGTTGTACTCAAGGGACTTTTCAATAGTTTCAGAAGATTTTTGATGGAATTCTTCGGAAACCAGCCCACAATTTTAGAAGAATTTTGTCGGAAATTATTTGAAAAAAATCTCCGATAAGTTAAAAAAAATGTCATTAAAAATCTTCGAAAATAATCTCCGTTAATTTTCGGAGGATTGAATCCGAAATCTTCAGAAAAAATTTCCAACTATTTCCGAAAAATTTTATGAAAGGTCTTCAGCAAAAATCTCATGATTCCATCGCATGAGTGGGAAATAGTCTCAATTCTTCGGGAATTGTCGGAATGTTCTTCCGAACATTTCCGATGAAATTCCTTAAAAATAATTGGAGATTCTTCTTGAACATTTCCGATGAAATTCTTCGAAGATCATCGAACATTTTTTCTGAAGATTTTTGCTAAAATTCTTCAAAAACCATCGGAGTTCTCCCCCGAATATTTTCTATTCAATAATTGTCGGAAAATTTTCTGGAAAACTTTGAAAATTTTTCCTGAAGATTTCCGATGGGATTCTTCGGAAATTTTCGGAATTTTTATCCAAAAATTTCTGATGAAATTCTTTGAATAAAATTTTCTTTATTTTTCCAAGATATTTTTGATAGAATTCTTTAAAAATTATAGGAAGATTTTTGAAGAAAATCTTTGGAAAACATCGCAAATTCTTTCTAAAAATTTCCGATGAAATTCTTCGGAAATTATGGGAGATTGTTCTCAAAGATTTCTGATAAAATTCTTTGGAAATTATCGGAGATTTTCCCAGAACATTATTGATGGAATTCTTCGGAAATCATCGGTAATTTAACCCAAAATTTTCCGATGGAAATTTCTGGATAACATCGAACCTTTTTTCTGAAAGAAATGCTTCAAAAATCATCAGAGATATTTCTCGATGATTTCCAATAAGTATCGTTGGAGATTTTCCATAACATTTTCAATAAAATTCTCCTAAAACCATTGAAGATTTTTCTCAGTGCTGTTCGATGAAATTCTTCGAAAATGATCGGAAATTTTTCCTTAATATTTTCGATAAAATTCCTCGATAATTATCTTTGGAAATTAAAGGAATCTTCAGACTATTCGCTTTTTCGCCTTTATCTAAGAAAAAAGAATATACACACTATTCTCACAGTTTAGCAAATCTCACCACAATTTTCCGAATTGTAAAATTTTTCCAGGGAGAACAGAAATATCATAAAATTCTAGAAATTTTGCCGAATTTAATCCAATTTACCGAAATTGCCGAATGAAAATTCGACTGGGGGAATTCCCCCCCCCCCTTCGCGCCGCCCTTGTAGGCCGCGAATATGCTGAAATTCGGTTAGAGTTTTTAGGTCGCTGAAACTATTTCTCATGGTTCTAGAACTCAAATCTTTTAAAGGATTTTAGGGGGAGGGGCAAAACTCAAATTTTTTACCAATACCGAATGGAATATCAAGATGTATGTTTTCGACCCCCCCCCCCCCGAAACATGGTTCTAAAGTTATTTGTTTTGAAATATAAAAAGAGGCTTCGGGGAGGAGCCAAATTTCAAATTTTCAACATTATCTAGTGGGATATCAAAATGTATGTTTTCGACTCCTTCTTCCCTAAACATTGTTCTGAAGTTATTTTTGTTCGAAGTGTGAGAAGAGGCTTTATAGAGGAGAGGCCAGACTCCAAAATCAAAATGTATGTTTTCAATCCCCTAAAAACGATTCAGAAGTTGTTTTGTTTGAAATTGAGGTCTTTTTCCTCTTTTTCTCTGCCATTTTCCTCCAAAGAACTCTCATAATCTTCAAAATCTTCTATTTCTTCTTTTTTGGGGTCATATTCTACATCGTGTGTAAAAATTTTAATACATTTTTATTATTTTCCTGCACTTTTGAACATATTGGTTACGTTATTTCACAAAGTAGCGGTTTGTAGATGAAGGTGTTGGGGGGAGGGAGTGTGATAATGCACATTCTAGAGGAAAAGTAGACATGAAAGGTATTGCGACAGGATTTAACAGGGTTTTCTAAATCCATGACTTGGTTAAATGAGATTATATAATTGAAGGGTAAAGAATCAAAACTCACGTTTGCCATTTTACTTCAAGGGCGCAAATAGGCAAAATACTGTACACGTGTACAGGAATATCTTTGCTGCGACCACGCTGCGCCTGTGAATATGCGATATGTATAACATACTCCACGTTCACAGGCGCAGCAAAGATATTCCTGCACCCGTGTACAGTATTTTGCCTATTTGCGCCCTTGAATTAAAATGGCAAACGTGAGTTTTGATTCTTTACCCTTTATTTGTACTTATTTTGAGTATTAATTGCTAGTCCTGGAACACATTAAAACTTCAAAACAACACAAATTTGGAATCAACGAGGCTAGAAATTATATTCGCCAATTTCATCAACACAATAACATTATCACAAAACGTAATCAAAAAATACGAAGATAATTATTAAAGCAAAAGCAGACAGTTGTGTGATGCAGGGGTCAGCAAATTACGGGGCTTGTCGAGGAAACGGGCTTAATGTGTTCATGTTCAGTTCTGTACTGGAAGGACAGGAGAAAGTAAGTGCACTTGTTTCTGACAGCCACCTAAAAGCCCCAAATACCGTGTTTTTTTTTCAAGCATGATATACTAATAAAGTATGTAGCATTTAGTTCCAAACGTCCAACGACCGACTCGCCTTCGCACTTCTTTTACACCGTCCATTAATCCAGTTTACCCCTTCATACTTCCTCGATCGAAGCTAATTAACCTAACCAGGCCGAGAAGAGAATGCAGAAGGAACCAAAAAAAAAAACCGAATTCGACGTATAATTTATACCTTATTAGCTAGCTAAAACTTATCCTACCTTTGTTTTTAACGACTTCGAACATCACTCGTTCTCGAAGTCCAACAAGTGTAGAAACATTCGTTTCCCTCGAACACTTGCTCGTGTAATTAATTATACCAACATCCATAAATACGGCGAGTCGGCGACCAAAATCCGAGGAAGGGTTGGTTCGACTCGCCTCAACAATTTCGTCGCCACTTTTCACCCTTCCGTCCATGCAAATCCGATTCTTCGACTCGGCCGCGAATAATTGATCTGTGTCGGAGCGCGCGTCTCGCTAGCAAATATTTTCCAAACACGTCGAATACGATGGCCGTTGGACAAAACGTATTAAAAGTTTAGCCGAAATCCAACACAATTAACGGACAATGCGAAATGCTCCTCGAGCTGCTGATAAGGCTTCGAGAAAGGCGAAAACCCAATACACAGGTAGGGTACCTATACCTATACACAGTTTTCTTAAAGACGTCGATACAAAGCGGGATTTTTACCGAGGGGATGATGACAAATGGTATCAGATATACTCCGGTCCGGATGTTTACATAAAAGTTTAACACCTCCGCCAATTCGCCCCCCTCCCCCGCGCTTTGCATTTCCATTGTCGCGTCGATGGACACGTGAAATTTGTCCGCGCGATTCTCGGACACCGCGAGCGGCGTGGAACGGCGGGCAGTCGAAGGAATGAGAAACTAATACCGAAATCAAGGTGTTCGTATTCGAGGTCGGCTCCGAATTTATCCACGCTCGAGTGGCTCGCAATGTCGCTAATGTATCAACTGAAATGGGTTTATGAACTGCAAAAATAGAAAAACTCAGGCATTCATACTGCTCGGTGTATTCTGGATAAAATACCCTCTGGTCTGCGATAGTGATCTGATAGGCTTCTTCTGAGATGAAGTTAACACACTCGGTTCTAGCCGACTGAGTAGGGCGTTGGTACATGTAAAGGAAGATATATCATGTGATTTTCCTATCCTATAGAGAATAATATGGGAAAATTGGATGTAAAAATCGCTTTAAAAGTTAAGAGGAAGCTGATTTTTGGCAAAACTTATGATGGTCATAAGGAATGTACTATTCGCATGTTCGAACGAAGGGTGCGCTGCAGTTGAACTCAGCTGGCCAGATATACTCGTTTCAAGAATATTGTACTCTTTGGGACAATGAATAAAAGAGTACTCTTTCTTTTCCTCTGAAATTTCAAGTTGCACTGTTTTGATCACATCATAAAAAAACGAAACTGAAGACACATTTCTCTTAATTGTAGAAAGTATTTAGAATATTTGACTTTTGCAAGAGAAAGGTACCTGCATACTTGAATCTGATGTGAGATAACTCTCTGCAGTGCAACCAGAGGCAAAACTATAGGGGTGTGGGGGGTTGAAACACCCCCCCCCCAATAATTTGGCAGTCTGCAAATTTTAAGACTGTTCATTTAACACCCTCCCCAACTCCAATAATTTGACAGTCGACAAATTTTGAAACTGTTCGTTTGGATTTTCATTTTTTATGCATGTTTGTTTGTTTGTTTATTTATTTTCTTTTTCGATTAAAAAATTGGCAAATTTTTAATTTCTTAAACATTTCGTCAGCGAGTTTTTAGTCTTCAAAAAGTATTTGTCGGAAAATTTTCCTTCTCCACGTTTTCAAACTAAAAGTCAAATTTCGTTTCTGAAAATGGAGTACCCTGGACCCCTGTTAGAGACTAGTCAGTCAAAAGCAGGTTTCAAACTGAGTATCGAGCGTTATTTGAAAGGTTGAAACAAAGCTGAAATGTGGAAGACATTTCGAAAATCTGAAAGTCGGTATAGCAAACGTTTGAGTTTCAAATTTCAATGACTATTCGGACTGCCAGCGCGAAAGAGTCGCCCTCTATAATTTTAGGCACGTGAAAAAAAAAGAACTATTGAAACTCTACATATTTTAGAAAACTTCATCAGATTGAAATGAAAATGGTCTCAATGGAAGGAAAATTTTATGTACTATAAATTTTGTCCTAATCATTTTTTCGATAAACGCTTTCGTTTTCATAATGTTTTGAGATTTCTTCGTATGCCTGTAAATGAAATATTCCCCTCGATCAGGGTTACAAGGTAAAGGACTACAGCGCGCCACCGCTTTGAGCAGCCCAAAATCGGTTCACTCCGTCACTCACTGAGTCAGTGATTCACTCACTCACTCAGTCTTTCGCTTACTTACTCAGTTATTTACACGGTTACTCAATCAGTGACTCAGTGATTCACTCAGTCACTTGCTTATTTATTGAGTTATTCACTCAGTTACTCCGTCACTCAGTCAATGAGTCAGTGATTCACTTACTCAGTGACTCAGTGATTCACTTACTCAGTGACTCACTCAGTCACTCGCATACTCGTTTAATGATTCACTAAGTTTCGCAATCACTTACTCAGTGACTTAGTTACTAACTCACTCACTTAGTTATTCACTCATTTCCTCACTACGTTACTCACTCAATAAGTCAGTGATTCACTCACTCACACAGTCATTCGCTTACTTATTTAGTGATTCACTCAGTTACTTACTCACTTACTCAGTGACTCAGTGATTTACGCACTCACTCACTCACTCACTCAGTCATTCACTCATTCTATAATTTAATTATTCATTCGCTTTCTCATTACATCACTCACTCAGTAAGTCATGATTCACTCACTCACTCACTCACTCAGTCAATCGCTTACTTATTTAGTGATTCACTCAGTCATTTGCTTACTTATTCAGTTATTTACACCGTTACTCAATCACTTACTCAGTGACTTAGTGATTCACTCAATCACTCAGTCACTCGCTTACTCATTGAGTTATTCACTCAGTTACTCAGTTACTCACTCAGTCATTCATTCATTCTCAAATTCAGTTATTCATGCACCTCCTCACTTCGTCACTCACTCAATCATTCGTAAATGACTACAGCGCGCCACCGCTTTGAGCAGCCCGAAATCTGTTGTTACTAGATTCTCTGTTTGACCTAGAGCCTGAAATTTGAGAAAGTTGAATATTTTATTAAAAGCTAAAAGTTGAAAAGCGAAAGACGTATCTTCCAATGTCACAAGCTGAATCCGATAGCAAATGTTCTATTGTTTCATTTACGGTCTTTGGTCCGGGTGAATATTCGGGCCGTACATCCCAGATTCCAAAATTTTTCTACATGTGTCAAGAACTTCACCTTTTGGTCGCTGATAAGTGTAGTCGATACTAACGCTGTACGGCCCGAATAGGAAGGAAATTTAGTCTGGAACAGAAGTCAAAACTCCATGTATTTTTCCCATAAGAACGAATGGGGACTTTCGGTACGGATTCCCCTAATCCAATCGACAGGAAACTTTGTAGTTTTTTTAATGTTTTTTTTTTGGTGTTTTTTTTTGATTTGATTTGTTTTTATTGGAATCAATTTAGGAGAAGAATCGGAGGAAATTCAGGAAAAAAGATCACCAAAGTAAACAACGACCACCTCAATGTGTAAAGGAAGTTGTGTATTCCTCTCGAGTATTTCATAACATCTTTCCACCTTATCCTCCCAGAATAGGGTATGCTCATGTGCGCAAATGTGATTGCTTGGGGGATAAGATTCCAATCTGCATTTGCAAGGACGAAACTACGGGGAGGGGGTTGAAACATCCCCAATAATTGGCAGTCAACAAATTTTCAAACTGTTTATTTGAATTTTTCATTTTCTAAGAACGTTTGTTTGTTTATCATTATTATTATTATTATTTTTTATTTTCAATTAAAAAATATTTTGATTAAAAAATCAGCGGATTTTCAAATTTTTAGAAAATTTTGTCTGCAAATTTTTAGTTGAAAGAAAATATTTGTCGGCAAATTTTCCTTCTCCACCCCCCACCCCCATACTGAAAGTCAAGTTTCGCCTCTGAGTGCAACTCTTTATTAGCTAAAAATTAAAATGTACAGCCATTTGACAACGCTGATGTAACTTTTAAAGTGTTTCAGTTGAGAAGTTGGAAGTTATCTATAAGAAGGGCCTCCGCTCAATATATTTCTTATGGGACAGCGGTGAGAACTAAAAATGAACTAATAGTATTTTATTTTATTTTACTTTATTTTAATTGGAGTTTATTAATGTAAAGCAACTAAATTCATTCCGCTGCTCTAAGCATTTTGTATTTAGTGGTGGAAATGTTCCTAAGATTTCATTGGGGAGTACCCCCGCTGAATACTCGCCTGATTCATTCTCTTAGTAGTCATGCACACTTGTAGGATTAATTTGGTTTCTATTGGAAACTCATTCGAACTCTCTTAGGACTCCTGGAACTCTTGATACAAGTTCAGCTGCATTTTAAACTGTTAAGGTCGTATTAATACTTATTCAGATTTCCACTGAAACTGTTCAAGACTTGTTGTGGCCCATGCAAACTTGATTCAGCTCTTAAAAGACTTTGCAGAATTTATCAGATTTTTCAAGACTCTTTAAGATCCATTTAATACTGCTACAGATTTCTTTGAGACTTCTCCAATCGCTATGGCGACGTTGATGCGTTTTCAGGTTTATTCAAGACTCTTTGAAATGAATGTAGGGCTTCGGCGAAGTGCATCCTTTGCCAATAACTGAAAATCGTTGGAAAATTCTCATTTTTCTCCTTTCTTTTTTTACTGACTTACTTTCCATTTATCTTTTTTATTACCACAAACTGTTCGAATGTATTTTACGGGCCCACTATTTCTGAAGCGTTCTTAGTCGAAGTATTTCTCTCGAGAATCCGCAATAATTTCTCCCATTGCCTCTCCAGTGTATTCGTGTTTTACACATCATTATTTAAAGCTATGTAATTATTGTTCGAATTTATTACGATGATTCATTACTTTTAAAGCATCTACAATCGGAAATATATTGCTCTAGAAGGCTCAGTGCCTTCTTGGGGTATCTGAACTGAGATCCAAAACTCGTGCATCTGTATTTAGGTATCCGAAGTGCACATTCAATACTCTAATGTACCATATTTTTATTTGTTTCAGGTAAGTGTTAATTTTGTGATGGTAACATGACTAAAGTTGCGAAACTAAGACTGTATGCGTAAGTACCTACTGCAATATACCTAAGTATCTTTTCGGAGCGTTTTCAATGTAAAAATATTTCGCTGTAGATGGGACAGTTGCTCACTTCGCTGCCTCCGTGAATCCACACCTATCCCTGGGCCAAGCTAAGATTCATTCACTCATTACTCTGTTGAGAATCGTCAAGACTGATTCAAACCAGTGGAGTACAGAAGTATATTGTACCCCCCCCCCCCCCCATCACGCAAACGTTTCACATACAAAGAAAGGTCGCATGACTATAACCGTCTTAAGGAGGCTTATGGAAAAATCATGATAAATGAACAGAAATTCAGACAGAGATGCTAGTCTGAATGGTACTTCATTACATTCACCTCTGCAGAACCATGTTAGGAAAAGAAAGCACTGAAAAACTGTTTTGGATGTATGCATTTTTACAGCCGTTGGACGGTCAGGTTGCCAGTGTATGGATACATAAGTTTGTCATATTCGGTGGTTGTTGTGAGGTCTTATTTTTATATATATCTCGACAAAGTCTTTCACGTGTCACAGTTAATGAGAAGTCTTTTCTCTGCGACGTTCTTAAATTGAAAAAGATCTCTTGTTAGCTGTGAAATATGAACTATAAGACAGTACACAGCCTAGTATAGCGTTGAAATTGGAGAATAACCACTGAGTTGTAAACTCAGGGCAAAAAGGCTTTTGTATAACTATTCAAACATCACACTTACAATCAGTAAAACGTTTAATAACAAGGAACAATGTAGTTAATAAATAATGACGTTCAATTTTCATGTCTTTCAGCATAGTCTGTCGTACAATCAAACAGTCGAATCGGCCTGAATAGTTTCTATACATGCGGTGTCTTGGAATGAATGATCATTGGTCAATTTGATTAGTAGATGACTTATCTTGACAACATGCAGATAGGTTTGCCTAACCTTACTTCTAGAGGAACAGGCTACATGATTTATTCAAATTCAGAACTGATAAATGAATAATTGAGATTAGATGATAATAATTTGTAAAATGAAATTAATAGAAAAAAATTAATTCGTTGAAGTAGTATAAATATTAAAATTTTCTTCGGTTGTCAGAAGAAATTTGAACCACTTTTTTTAAAATAAATTTTTCCTCACGATTGAAAGTAGCTAGAATAGTAGAACGTTCCCTTACGAACAGACAACAGTACCGGTAAGCGTTAATCGGCAAAATCGTTAACATTAATGGAAACATGCGTTTAGAAAATTTACTTTTATGTACTCGTACCTCTACTAAAAGGAAAATATCAGTCTTGAAATTGAACTGGTGATTTTTCTGATTAGTTTGAGCATTTTCAATTACAATATGGTCCAGTGTCACAATTATATGTAACGACATCGATGTCGGAAGAGAAAAAGAAAATTGGCGGAAGGGGGTATCTGTTTCGAAAACTTGGAAAGAAGTATGAAAATTTTGTACACAGTTTATACTAAAATCGATTTTTGTGAACACCTTACCAAAATAGTTAGATACAATGGTTATTTTTCAGTGGCTGTTGTAACGTTTCTATATCGTTAGCAAAAAATTCAACTTTTTCCATTTTCAATCCGGAGAAAAATATACAAATATGTTGAAAATAAATTATTATTATTTTCATTAATTATTCGTATGTACGCTACGGGGTCCTGCAAAGTAAGAGTAGACAAACTCATCTACATGTCGCTAGAATAAATTGCTCACATACACTGTTGAAAAATAGTCATTAATTTGAGACGCCCTGTATAAAAAGGTGGCACTTATGTTACCCTCCCCGTCCTCGATTTTTGTTCGCACAAGAGAAAGCGGTGTATTTTGATTTGAAAAAAGCAGTCGACATTTTTTTGAAAACCAAATGTTTTAAGCCGGGTTGTAGAGGGATTGAAGTTCAACCTATGATTCCTCAGCTTATCGGTGATAGAGTTTCTCAAGTTGCCGAGTTCATTTCTGGGGTCATCTGGGTTCTCAGCCTCGCCAAAAAACCAAAAAAGCTCCACGGAGGGTTACAACCGGAATCAGTGAGATCATTCATGGCGTTTCTTAAGCCGTATAATTTATTTTTGGGTTATTTCAGTTGTAATCCCTATCCAGGAGGTTCCACAGGGAGCTACTATAACCAAGCCCATACATTAAACGTTGGATGTAGGTTACCGCCCCCTGCAGAGACTCTTAGGTACACGGGTAAACCTAAACATAAACTGAGCGATCCGAAAATGCTTTCTTTAGTATCGTTGATACTTACATATTCAATTATCATAGAGTGGAAGTACCAGTTACATAACTCGAACAGCCCCAATTTGAAACCGCGTGCACCTTTCCCCTCATATGAAATTTTTTTCAAAAACTTTCCGGCTGAGTTTTATGTTACATTAAGGAGAAAGGATCGCTTTCTTTTTATTTTTTAGGCGCACTAGTTCAATACTTTTTGTTTTTGAACGAATCCCCCCACCCACCCACCAAAATACTCCCAATTCTTGTGGGAACGAAAATGCGGTGGAAAAGGTAAAGTAAATGCCATCCTACTTACTGTACAACCTTGAAGACGCATAACGGGGGCTTATTAAATCCTAATAATATGTCTGGGCTGAGTTTGAGTCAGTCTCGAAGAGTCTTAAGAGGGCCTTGAAAAGTATTACTTAGTCTAGAAAGTCTTGAGAAGTTTTAATATATTTCATCAAAGTTTGGCAGGTCTTGACGAGTCTTAATAAGGCTGAACTAGTATTTAAAGTTACTTAAAGAATTTCGTTTATGGGATCTCGATTACTGTTAATGAGTCTTGGATCTTCACAGACTCTATATCGCATTTTTTTCATACTTCACCACACGTACTCGGAGCTGGGAGATCTTATACTAACACACTCGCCTGCAATATTATTTCTTACGTTACAGTTGATGAGACACACAGCACTGTAATGTTTCATACCTGTGGGGTAAAAATGATGTCAAAAATGAATCCAACGACCCCAGGAACCTAGTATTTGATATCCATACGGTATTTGACCTTATTTTGTCTTCTTTCTTCCTCCTTCTAGTACCCCAATTTTAAATTTTCAGCCAAGCTAATATCGAAATCAATTTCTGTGATCTTGAAACCTCTCCAGTCGGTTTCTCGATTCCGTGATTAATGCTGATGAAAGTTTTGATAATTGTAATAAAGAAAGTCATTTGTACCTTCTAAAAATACACAAGACGGAAGTTCCAAATAGGAGTGTCTACGGATGGGGAAGGGGGGGGGAATTTCCACAGATATGTAGATGGGAATGTATAGAATCGGGTCCGAAGGTGATTTGTATCCCTTTTGGTCTCTCAAGTCGGTGAAACCGACAAAATGTACAAAAAGCTGTTTTCTCCCATAAGGCCTGTCTTAATGCATGGTGAAGAACAGGGTCATTTTCAATCCCTTTTTGGGCATTTTGGGGACAGTTACGGAAAAACTGTAGAGGACATTTTTAGTGGAAAATCGAGCGAGAAATATTTTCAGTTGGAAAATATTTTTCGTATTTGCTACAGGTCCTAAAATATTTGAAAAAATATTTTTTGGAGGGGGGGGGAGATGAACTCCCCTAAAAATAAACACAAGGGGTAAAAGCGGTGATTTTTAGTACAATCATTACGACCATCATACCTAATTCTCGCAGACTAAAAGTACAGAACACCGAATTCAAAAATAGGAATGTACTGAAATAACCCAGGGGGGGATCCAAAGTTTCCAACACGAAAAAATGTTTTCCTTGAGTTTTTCCAACTGTGTAAAATGTTTAGATTAACGAATTAAACAGAAAGTTTACTCTTGGTCAAGTTAGTTTAGCCCAAAAAAATATCAATCTTGAAAAAAATGCATGCAAAACTGATTTATGGCATATCTGTTCAACTTGCTGCCCTGATACAATGACCAAAAATACCAACCTTTCGACTTGGGCTTCCGGTATCGCAGGGTTGGGATACTTCTAATATATGGGTTTTTAGCAAATAACTCGCTCGCTATCATCTATATCAAAAAAAGTTTTGAATAAAATTTACGGTGGATCCGATTTTCTATAAAAATAGTTATTTACAAATTTTTAGCAAGTGTCTTTAAAACATCATGGGTCGTGAGAGGATAACTCTGCATTAACATACCTTAACTCAGGCCTCCTGAGCTACAGGGACGAAACTATAAAAGGGGTGTGGAGGTTTGAAACACTCCCCTTCAATAATTTGGCAGTCGGCAAATTTTGAAACTGTTCATTTGAATTTTTCATTTTTATGAATGTTTGTTTGTTGTTTTTTTGTTTTTTTTTTTCAATCAAAAAATCAGCAAATTTTTAATTTTTAAAAAATTTGTCGGCGAATTTTTAGTTAAAAAAAAATATTTGTCAACAAATTTTTCTCCTCCACCGCTCCACCTCCCCAAACTGAAAGTCAAATTTCGATGCTCTGAAAATGGAATACCCTGGACTCTTGTCAGAGACTCGTCAGTCAAAAGCCGAAGGTTTCAAGCTGAGTATCCAACGTTATCTGGAAGGTTGAAATAAAGCTGAAATATGGAAGACATTTCGAAAATCTGAAAGTCGGTAACAAACGTTGAATTTCGAATTTCAATGACTTCTGTTTTTACTAGATTCTCTGTTTGACCTAGAGTCTGAAATTTGAGAAAGTTGAACATTTTATTCAAATCTAATAGTTGAAAGTAAAAGACTTATTTTCCAATGCCACAAACTGAATCCGATAGCAAATGTTCTGTTGTTTGATTTACTGGCTTTGGTCCTGGCGAATGTCGGAGGGAAATTAAGTCTGGAACAAAAGTCAAAACGCCACGTGTTTTTCCGTAGGGACAAAAGGGAACTTGTGACACGGATTCCCCTAATCCGATCGACCTGAAATTTTGTAGTTTTTTTTTTTCCTTTGATTTTATGGAACCAGTTTAGGAGACGAAGCAGAGAAAATGCAGAAAAAAATATCGCCAAGAGTAAATAACGCGACCACCTTAATGTGTAAAGAAAGTTGTGTGTTCCTCTCAAGTATTCCTAACATCCTTCCAGCTTACTCTCCGAAACTGGGGTATGTTCATGTGCGCAAATGTGATTGCTTGAGGGATAAGGTTCCAATCTGCATTTGGGGTTGAACGACACCCCCTTCCCCCAATAATTTGGTAGTCGGCAAATTTTTGAAACTCTTCATTTGAATTTTTCAGTTTCTAAGAATGTTTGTTTGTCTGTTAATTTTTTTTTATTCAATTAAAAAAATATATTGTCGGCAAATTTTTAGTTAAAAAAAAATTGTCAGCAAATTTTTTTTCTCCCCCCCCCCCCTCCAAACTGAAAGTCAAGTTTCGTCACTGCTGGGCAGCCAGCATGTAGAATTCTTGATATTTTTTTACTCTGAGCGACTTGTGCGAGTAGTAAAGAAAGCAGATCAGCTCCTGTTCAATTTCCCTCTACCTACACGTGGGAGTTTTTCCAGTTATCTACCCCACCCCTTACAATCGGTCCTAGCAGCGTGGTAGCGCGCTGATGTCGTTTCACGACGTTACATTGAATTTCTTATCAACGTTAGGATAAAAGTGTACGATTTTATCCTAACGTTGATAAGAATATAAAAGAACTAGCTGTTGTTGAAAACTCCCGCCAGATGTCAGCCATTGCGTTGCTAGGTCCGAACAGAGAACATAGGTATAAATTCGTGTCATTTTGGTATTTCATTAGTCTGTGAGAAAATTTACAGAAGTAATTTCCAGACTTTTCGTTTCTGTGCGAATGACACTATCGAGGTATCATCGAGGGGAGCCTTCGAACTCGCTGAATTCATTTTAGAAATCGACAGATCCTAAATTAAAATTCACGGTTCTACAGGAGAGGCTTCGACATTAATTCGTCAAAAATGTCAAAATCGCAGCCCCTAGACTGGTCCAGGGGGTTAGAATTAGAAAATTCAACCAGCATAATGTAGGTATCGCTGTTTAGGATACGGAAGTCGCCGAATTCATTTTTGATTCTTAGTTTGGTTACTCGTCTTTTTGGTCATCTCAGATTTTTTTTTTTACTATCGGCGTATTAATGTAATAACAATAGCCTAGCAGTTGTAACAACCTACAATCCTGAGTTCGTTTACATAATACTATGTACTGCTGAAACGTCCGAAGAACACTATCCTTGATTCTGGCAGCTGCAATACCCGATTCTTCTCCGATCTGCTGTGTACTTGGAAGACGATAAATAGGAAATTATTTCTGTACACTGAAATCTGTAGAATCCGATCTACAGAGTACTGCGTCATGTATCGCTACTAATATACATTGATAGTCCGAGCACTATATTATAATTTCTCACCTGCAAACCTCACGTTCCCAGGTCTGGCCCGATTACAGCTCGCAGATAACAGATATTACGTTATCGCTGATGGCGGTCGTCGGTAAATGAAAAAGGGTACTTGAGTACACATTGGTTCATAATCGATATTCACCATTCATTGCGCCTTCAGGACTCGCTTTATAAAATTCTAATGCGACGGTTCTCCTTAATTAAATTTTCAAGGAGCTGCGCATGCGAGAGTGCCTATGCCGATGCTGATACTGGTGCCCTCGAGTGTTGTGCCCGTATAACAAACTGATCATGATCCCGCCTGGTTTTTTACTTCAGTCCGCAGCATCTTCGTATAGTCCGTAAGCGATAGATGTGATTTGAACCACGATATCCGTACTGTTTACTGTTCATCAAGGCGCCCGGTGTGATCAGCTGAACGCTCAAATGAGTGGAGCAAAAGCCGGGGGACTATGGAGGTAGTTGCCCCCACTCGTATAGGTGGGAGTCGAGGGTATCATTTTGCGTCCTCTCAGTTGTAATGAAGATAACTGCAGGAGAGCTCATTCACAAATTGCCGGAGACGGGCACGAGACATTTGCCCCCTCTCTGAAAGTATTGGGGCATTGCTCTCGAATAATTTTTCTAGGAATCAGTTTCGGATGGGTTTTTAAGAAACAATAATATCAGATCGCGAAAAATTTAAGCTTGCTCTATTCGCGAATCGTTATCACTTCTGCTAAGGGCATTTGCCCCCGTTCGATGATTTTTATTATCTGGCGCCTAGGAGAAAACCTCAAAATTATTCAACATTGTTTCAAGCATCCCGATAGTAGAGTTTTTGAATTCACTGAATGTACACTAGAGAATGTTGGTTTGGAGCGACTTAGTGACCGCCATTTATGTCTTCAACCCTCGAGTGCCTACACTGTTTCGCGGGATTTGAGTTCGTTTTTGAGGTTATTTTGACTGTAACCCCTACCAATAAGGGTCCACAGGAGGCAGGTACAAGAAATCTTCAAAATTATTCAACATCGTGAAAATTTAGGTACTTTTTTTTCGTGTTCCATCTTGGTACTCATGAAACGAAATTCGAAGATGTTGATGCCGAGGAAGAAGGGGGAGGAGGTTAAGTTCTACTCCTCACGTATGTCTTATCATTTTGTGCTGCAAAAAAGACCTGGCATGTAACATGTAGCATAAGGCCTTGCGAAAGCTAATGTCGCCGCTGTTTTTCATTCTAACCTCCTCCCTTTTATTTAAATTTTTTTTTGACATTTTCATGTCTTTGCTTTAGCACACAATTGAGAATATTTCAGAAAACGTTACTTTAAAGCGTTACTATAGAGCCTCATGAAAAAACAGCTGATCGAAAGCTTTGGCACATAAATGAAAAAAGTGTTACTTTTTGAGCGTTATTTCTCCAGATCATAGCCCAAAAAAAAAAATTTCATGGACATTTCTATTAACAGCGCAGCTGCAGACTGTTTAAACGTTACTTCTATCCGTATGATGTAGTTCTTCTTGGTCACAATTCAGTTCAGTCGTTCAAATTTCCATGGAAAATTTTATTTCTTCCAGCCATCCTCCCCATACGAAGCCAGTCCGTATGATTTTTTCTTCCAGCCATGGGTATACTTGAACGAAAAGCGTAACGCCCCCCCCCCCCCAACACGAAGCCAGTCCGTATGATTTAGCTCTTCATGATACTTCAGTTCAGTGGTTTATATTTCCACGGAAATTTCTATTAACTACATGGCTGCAGACTGCGGTCGCGCAGCAACAAGTTCATTATTTCTTGTCGAGAGTCAGTATGCGTGCTTTTTTGCCGACCCTCCTCGAGGAACGAGATTACTTGTTAGCATTTTATATGCTTTTACTACTGGGTATATACTTGAGCGAAAACCGTAACGCTCCTCCCGTAACAGCCCCCCATAACGGCCTCCTGTAACCGCCTCTTGTAACACTCGTGCTTCTATGACGTCATACTACTGAGTATACTTGAGCGAGAACCGTGTTTATACATTTCCATGGAAATTTATTTCTTCCAGCCAGGGGTATACTTGGGCGAAACCCGTAACTCTCCCCCCGACACGCTCTCCCGATACGAATTCAGTGGTTGACACTTGCTATGCCCTGCGCGACTACAGTCTGCAGCCGTGTTGTTAATAGAAATTTCCGTGGAAATTTTTTTAATCAGGGTACGAAAGCATATTTTCTCGAATTTCAATTTCCCGAATCCTGTGTTCCTGAATTTTTTCATTCATTCAGACACACGTGATGAAAATATTTGGAGGCGAGTTGTCCTTGGAGGCCAATTGCTGGAGGTGAATTTGCTGTGGAGGCGAATCGCCGGAAACGAATTGATCTGTCCCGGAACCAAGTTGAGCACCACATGAGAAAAATAGAAGTTGCCGCCTATGACCTTCGTAATACTTGCCCAAATCGATTTCCGAGAACTTAGCTCTAAATTCTTCGGTTCGCAGTACCGTATCCAGGAATATGGAGGGGGGGGGGGTTAACTTAACATATGCTTTATGCATTAACAGGCAACTGGGGTTTCTAATGTTTCTGAGATCCGCATTTTCCCGAATTTTTAAGCGCACTGACGTACTCAAGAGTGGGGGGAGACCTTTAAACCCCCCCTCCTTTTATACGGCCCTGAGTGGTTGACATTTCCATTTTCCTCCAGTCATGGGTATACTTGAGCGAAAACTGTAACGCTACTCCCGACACAAAGTCAGTGATTGACATTTGTTGCGCTCTGCGCGACTACAATCTGCAGCGGTGTGGTTAATAGAAATTTCCATGGAAACTTTTTTGAAATGTTTATGTCTTTACTTTGGCACACAACCCGAAAAAACGTTACTTTTATGCGTCACGTTGTTAACAATAATAATAATAATAATTATTATTATTATAATTATTATTATTATAACTTAGTGTCTTATCGGCGATATATAGACAAGTTTTATGTTTGTCTTTAGATGTCATCAGTAGGAAATGAGACTGTTGTAATATCAGTGGGGAAGGAGAAGGTGGTTGTTAGATTTATATCGGGTAGACTTTTCATGCCTATCGTATATCTTTCTCTGTGATTATGTCTTTTATCAGCCATAAACCGACGGTCTCATGTCTGTCTTCAGGTCTTATCTCAGTAATGAAGTAGAAAGTGACTGATCTGTCCCTACAATTCTTTGGATTTTTTGACGTGTTTTTTCTTTATATGTCTTATCAGTAATGAAGGAGACGGTAGCTTGTCAATTTTTTGAATTTTCCCTTTGTCTTATCAAAAATATATAGACAGGTCTCGGCTAGGTTGGCTGGCTATCGGATAGCCTGGCAGACAACGGAAAAAAGCGTTACTCTGGCGCGTGACAAAAAAGCGTTACGAGCTGGCTGGGCTGACTCTGGCTTCCGACTCGCAACGCTCCTTGTATCACCTTGAAAGCATTACGTTCCTTGTATTATCCTTCGAGTACTACGCTCCGTTAGTGCATCAGTTTACAGACGCATCTGCAAACACGGTAGAGCATTTTCATGTCTTTCTGCTCCTCGGATTCCGCCGATATGAGAATGTCGACGAGCAACAACCATACCACCGAAAAAATAAAAAACGAAGCGACCGTCGATATTCTCATGTCGGCGGAATCCGAGGAGCCGAAAGACATAAAAATGCTCTCCAGTGGTTGCAGACGCGTCTTGCAAACCGATGAACTAGCGGAGCGTAGTACTCAAAGGCTAATACAAGGAACGTAATGCTCTCAGGATTTTTATTTCCTGAAGAGTGATTTACGATGCTATGAGCAGATTCTGTAGTGAATAGAGCTACCTCGTGAATCACGAATCCGCCCCTTTCCAGACCACTACATGGGCGAGGGGTCGAAATGATAGTGTGCCCGCTTTACCCCGTTGCTGTAGCGTCGGACTTCAAAAATTTCCCGTCTTCGACTAAGCCGCTGACTGCTCAGTTATCAGGCAATCAGCGGCCTTTCAAAAATACTTGGCAAACATTGACCATAAAAAAATTCTCGAAATCTGTACAAGGGCGAGGGGGTGGAATTACACTACACGAGGAAGTCGGGGACAATTATAATCGATCAGTGATAAGTCGATATTAAAATCGAGACATGAAAATGCTCTCCCGTGGTTGCAGATCCATCTGCGACATGTGATAATTTTCTTGATTTTGTAAAAAATCGATTAAAATTGATAATGAGTCTCAATAATCGATAATCGTTAAGAAGGCTCGTTATTGATTATAATCGATTATTTGGAAAAGAGTCTCCCGATATCAGTTTTTTTTTTTTTTTTTTTTTTTTGAAGGTGTATACTTCTGTTACAACCTCCAACAGGAAGCGAGAAAACAAATCCTCACGTATCGACCTTGCAACCGTTTTCCTTGAATTTACCGGGAAAAGGTTTTTTTGCCTTTTTTTAAAAAAAAGAAGGTCGGTTACCAGTATTTTCGTTTGCCCCCGTTCATGATTTTCTTTTGGCGCCTCTTTTTCAAAAGTATTAATAATGCCGGCCTTGCGAGCCATCCGGTCACTTTCGACCGCAGCTCTGAAATAAGCGAAAAAATTGTGGAAAAAATGACGAGAATCTGCCCGGCGACATTGAAAAGCGGTTCGACTGGGCTGTCCGGCTCTGTGGGTCCATTTCAGCCGCGCGAGCGAAGCGCCATATTTTCATTTTATATGATTTATAAAATCTTCATTATATCGATTGCAAAGATAAAATACACGAGTGCTCTCGCCAATAACTCGGCAGATTCGTTCACGATATTCGAATATGCGCATACGAAAGCAACCTGTTGGTGGTCTTCGGCTAATTATTTCAGTAAATTTTCGTTTTAATTAAACTTAAACACGTATAACTCACATTTAACCGTCGACCAGTTAATCAAGCTGGCAATTTGCCATCGCATCTATCAAAATTAGCGTTTTTCTGCGCCCTCGGCAATTTACTTTTTTTTTTTTTTTGTTCGTTCTTGTTCTTGTTCTCTTCAGACGCACGTCGTACGTTCCTATATAGCGGATATTTTATGGTATAACGCCCGCGTGTAATCGAATAATTAAATAATATCTGGCCGGCGTTAATTAATAAAGAACGTTCGAGTTATTCGCACCCGCCGGCATGAATTTACGAGCGAACAACCAGATCCTCGAATGCGCTCGCCGGTTGACATTTAATTTGCCCGAGTCACGATTTTTTAATATTTCATCGGCTGTAAAACCATATCGTATAAATTACAGACAACTCTATGTGTACACACATACATAATATACACTTTCTTCGGTACCCGACGCGACACGTGTTCTCTTGATTTCATTCCGCCCAGTGGTCCTCTCCTGATTCTGTATGGAAAATTATAAATTTATGTCTCAATAGCGGAGATGGCGTAAATTTATGTATATTAACAGTTCAACGTACTTGCGCGTGTTGCTCGTTTCTTCCTAGATACCGCTGAGGTATATTTGAGAACCTCTCGGTTTGAGATGAACATGATATATTCATTGGCGGACTTTGCTCATGGCAGCTGGGGTGGTGTGCCCCGGATATCTTCGAATTTTGTTACCAAATTCTCGACCCACACCCAATAAACGATGACATTTTTTGGTAACTTCCACTCAATGAACGTAACTGTATTCCAGAAAGTGTGCGTCAAAATTGCTGCAAGAGAGGCTCTGCTTTGGTCCACTCTGCGGAGAACCCAAATCAAAAATCATACTAGTGTGGCTTTGAACTAATTTCGATCTCCGAATGAGAAGTACTTGCTTTAACATTTGTATCATTACTACAGTCGGGAAACGTAGAACTGGAAGGGTTTTTCTCACCCAAACTAGACGGTTTTTTGAGATACTTTCGCATATCCATAACAAAATAATGACACGAAGAATATTAATCAAGACACAGCTACCTGAACACAAATAATCACATCAGAATGATTCCAACACTACTCTGAAATAGCTGAATTTCATAACATCAGTCAAACCAGCATTCAGGTATAGACAGATTTCGTGTGACGTTAAAAGTGAGTTACTGTTAGCAAAAGTACCCGTCGTTGGGTTTACGGATGTATTGACTCCCATAAGAAAAACACACGGAGCAAAGATCATTATGTTACTACCTGAGAATAAGAAGTTTGTTAGAAACCAAAGGTATATATGTAAGTAATTTGCTTTCCTCTTGAACCGGGCAACAGACAAGAACTAGATTGCACTATAAAAAATGTATTCCGGATAAGTAAATGAGGAGCGCTTTTCCAAAACGGCTTAAGTCAATCGAACCTAATTTTTCAGGAGACACAAAAATGTTGTTACAGCTGCGTAAATGGTGATTGAATCCCGGCTGTGGCAACACTGATCCGTCCTACATATGACACCGGTAAAAGTTTTCCCCTCCAACGCTCCTAGTAAACACTGTAGGACGGTAAAGGAGGTCACCTACCTGACTTAAACCGTTTTGGAAAACCCAAATTGCTGGAACGATTGAAAATATATTGAAAATAAAGCGTCCTGAACGTAAAATTGTTTTTATTAATCGTTTAATAACATGGACAACGCGTACGTATTATTTTTTCTATAGATCTATTACAATAGTTTATGACGCAAACAACTGACTTAAGCTGTTTTGGAAAAACTTTTAAATTCTTTCGACGAGAACACTCATATAACTAGATTGTCCGTTGTGATAAAAATGTTTGTATCAAGGGAAACGATGTAGTACCACTTCGAGAACATAGTTTCGTTATAATCTCGATTTTCACAAAAATTGACTTAAGCCGTTTTGGAAAAGCGCTCCTCAAATATATTACAGACGAAAATAGGTATTTTAAGAAAAAGAAAAAGGCATCCACACACGTTTGACTCTTCAACTGAAAAACAAAAATGACCAAGCAGATATTTTACTTTGTACAGCCAATCTACTCTACTTATGATAAGCAGGTCTGGTTTCGTTCTCCCTTCGATACTCGATAAGACAGCATGAAAGAACTGGCTATCTGAGAAATACAACACAACGTATTTCTACATAATATATTTTTAATCCAGAAGGTTCTTAGCATTTGCTAATAGACTTTTGGTTTCTAACAAATTTCTTATTCTCAAGTAGTAACATAATGATCTTTGCTCCGTGGGTTTTTCTTATGGGAGTCACTACATTCGTAAGCCCAACGACGGGTACTTTTGCTAACTGTCATCACTTTTGTACTGAAAAAAATTTTAACTAGAGTAAACAAGCTACCTCGCAGATAGCGAGGTAGTAAAAGGGTGTTTGCTGAAGCTGAAAAACTTTCAGCTTCCAACTTCTGGCTTCTCAAAATTATCCTAAAACTGCAAAAACTTCCGGCTTCTCCGCATCCCGGGTGTTTTCGCGCTTACTTCCTACGCTGATATTGATAAAACAAAACCAAATCTGAAATGTTAGAACTTTGAAGCTAAAATATTCAGACACTGTACCAGCGTCTATGCGATAAAATAAATTTACGCAACGAAGCACGAACGCCAGAATGAGAATCTTTTATTTTCATCTTTCCAAGTTGCATTTGTAAGTCGTAACGGAGAGGATACATTCATAATATGTAGTAGACCAACTCATCGATAGATGGCAGCAGTTGACGGAGAACGAAACTGAACTAAAACTGAACTATGATCTGTAAACAATTCAGTCGTATTTAAAGACAATCAGCAATGCTGCACAACTAGGGTCGGCAAATGCTGCAATTCCTATCGTCTGAATTCTGCTAAACATTAACGCTCTCTATATTCTTCAATAATAAACATCCTACAAAACTACAAACTACAACAGAA